>NIVC01000094.1:1227144-1251954 GCA_002269645.1 Macrostomum lignano | reverse complement strand
GAGCACTGGACAAGGCCAATGACAGGACGATGGTGACTGAGCGATACAAATATAAAGCACTGTATGAAAGTTGCCATGGAGGTGTACCACTAGCCACCATCGTGTAGAAGGTGAATTACAGGGCTTAACTAAATAGCTGGGAGTTTTATAAAGCAGTGTAAAGACCCTGTGAGAACCGTACAGACCCTCTGAGAACCGTACAGACCCTCTGAGAACCGTACAGACCCTCTGAGAACCGTACAGACCCTCTGAGAACCGTACAGACCCTGTGAGAACCGTACAGACCCTGTGAGAACCGTACAGACCCTCTGAGAACCGTACAGACCCTCTGAGAACCGTACAGACCCTCTGAGAACCGTACAGACCCTCTGAGAACCGTACAGACCCTCTGAGAACCGTACAGACCCTCTGAGAACCATACAGACCTCTGAGAACCGTACAGACCCTCTGAGAACCGTACAGACCCTCTGAGAACCGTACAGACCCTCTGAGAACCGTACAGACCCTCTGAGAACCGTACAGACCCTCTGAGAACCGTACAGACCCTCTGAGAACCGTACAGACCCTCTGAGAACCGTACAGACCCTCTGAGAACCGTACAGACCCTCTGAGAACCGTACAGACCCTCTGAGAACCGTACAGACCCTCTGAGAACCGTACAGACCCTCTGAGAACCGTACAGACCCTGTGAGAACCGTACAGACCCTCTGAGAACCGTACAGACCCTCTGAGAACCGTACAGACCCTCTGAGAACCGTACAGACCCTCTGAGAACCGTACAGACTCCACTCAGGAACCATACAAACCCCCTCAGAACCGTACGGACTCATTAAGAATCGTACAGAAACAAAACAGGTTCATTCAGAACACCAGAGGCCCTTCAGAGCGGCCCTGCACAACCCCAGCCACAACGAGAGCAGCAAACAAGCCGCGGACTCAGCAGGCCTCACCATTCAGCCTCCGAGCCACGATCAGCCGGGTCGCCTGCAGTCCGCAGAAAGCCATCAGCAGGGCCACTTCAAAGGCGGTGATGGTCACCTCCACGGTGGCAGCGACTCCGGAGGCGGCAGCGGCCGTCGTTCCTGCAATGGGACGACGCGACAGCCGTCGAGCGGCGAGTGCCGGCCAACCCCGAGGCCGCCGGTCCGGCAGCTGCACACGACGCCGGCCAGAGCGGCTGGCGCGGTCAGCAGCAGGCTGCCAGCATCCGCCACCAGCTGGACGGTCCGCAGAGTTGACATTTGTTTCGATTCCCAATTTAAGACGCTCAAACGACTATATATGGATTAGCTTGGGTTCGCGAAGCAGTTGCTTATTTGGAACAAAGTTTGCGGACACAGGATGGACCCCACTCCTACCATAGACATCCGCTGGCTGGCAAAAGTTCATTGCGCACTTTTAACAAACTCTGAGGAGAGGAGTTGGCACCGTAGATCGCTTCTGATGCACGACAGTCAGCCGCAGTACCGCTCTGCTACCCAGGCCTCCAACTAAATCATAACAATCTACAAGATCCTTGTTCTTTATTTAACTACACCTTTTTGCGTTCTATTTCGATAAAGCTGCATTCAATTTCGGCAAACTGGCTTTCATTTTCTGCATCAGCTACGGCCGCACATTCAAACTGCATTCGAATTCGACAAACCGAGAAACGATTTCGGCAGAGGACTTAGAATCTGCACAAGTACTGCATTTGGAGTACAGTTAAGGTGTAGTTGAATGCGTATCACTTGTGCACGAATACTATGTACATACTGTGCAATTGTTTCTGGCTATGCACTTTGTTTCTTCGCGCGCTATTGCTTGCTGATAAGTGCACAGGTTTTTGCACAGGTTTTTGTTCAATTACACCTTAACTGTACTCCAAATGCAGTACTTGTTCGGAATTAAAGAAATCCATCTCCTCTGTTTTTATTCCCTTCTTAGATCAATTGGCGCTGTCGAAATTGAGTGCAGTTTGCCGAAATTGAAAATCAGTTTGGGTTTAGATGCGCTTATTTCCATAGACAGTCTGTGTCTGAGGCGCTGCTGTCGAAGTTGAATATACGATGCCGAAATCGTTTCTCGGTTTGTCGAATTCGAATGCAGTTTGGATGTGCGGCCGTAGCTGATGCAGAAAATGAAAGCCAGTTTGCCGAAATTGAATGCAGTTTTATCGAAATAGAACGCAAAAAGGTGTAATGCTAGCTTGGCAAAACGCATCCTCTTGTGGACACAAGGCAAAAACCATGTGAACTGTTTCTGTTAGAACCTTGACTTTTTTCTATTCGACTCGAGTGGCCCCGTCTTGGTCCGCCTTGAACGACGATGTTGCAACAAGCGGTCGAGCGTCGCCGTCGCCCTCAGCAGGCTCGCCCCGATTCTCTCCATCAAATCCATCGTCGGCGTCGACTTGGTGAAACGCGCCGCAGAGCTGGCGGCAGGCCAGGGTGGCCACCGCGGCGCAGTAGGCCACGTTCAGGGCGAAACCCACGCCGATGAGCGCCAAAGTTTTCGGCGAGTTGCCGGACACGGCGAGGCCGTGGAGCAGCGCCGGCACGCTGGAGCCGGCCTGCACAGCGGCGCAGGGCAGCGCCATGCCGTTCAGCAGCACCAATCGGAGCGTGGCGCGCTGGCGCCGCTTCCGCCTGACGGTGCCGCGGCCCATCTGCAGCCGCAGCTTCCTGGAGATGACCGCGGTGACCCCGGCGCCAGTGTAGATGCCGCTGAAGGTCAAGCCGAGCAGGATGCGGCCGCCGCTGCCGTGTAGAAGCCGGAGTTGAGCTGCGCCTCCGAGTCCAGGCTGGCCTGTGTGTAGAGTCGAGCTACGCAGATCAAAGACGCCGCCTGACCGAAGAGGCCCAGAGACAGCTGCACAGCCGATGGCAGGCCGCAGTCTGCGGCAGAGCCCGAGGCCGGGCTGCCGGAATGGAGCATCCTGAGAGTGGCGTCACCTCAGCACCGCTGCGGCTCAGCCGGTCTGATATATTATTTAGAGAAGTGCAGTGTATCCAACCCAAGCGCTCCCGCTTCTGCTCTCTTGGGTTCCGTCCAATGGTTGCAAGGCCAACCAATCGAAGGAAGGGCAGGAAGTCGTTGGTTGGCCCGTCTATAGAATTGAAATTTTAATGGGGTCCGCAAGATTTTCTTATTGAGCTTTGAGCTTCGTGGGGATGATCTACAGAACCTCCTCACTACATAGCCTGATCTACAGAACCTCCTCACTCCATAGCCTGATCTACAGAACCGCCTCACTCCATAGCCTGATCTACAGAACTGCCTCACTCCATAGCCTGATCTACAGAACTGCCTCACTCCATAGCCTGATCTACAGAACCGCCTCACTCCATAGCCTGATCTACAGAACCGCCTCACTCCATAGCCTGATCTACAGAACCGCCTCACTCCATAGCCTGATCTACAGAACCGCCTCACTCCATAGCCTGATCTACAGAACTGCCTCACTCCATAGCCTGATCTACAGAACCGCCTCACTCCATAGCCTGATCTACAGAACCGCCTCACTCCATAGCCTGATCTACAGAACCTCCTCACTCCATAGCCTGATCTACAGAACCGCCTCACTCCATAGCCTGATCTACAGAACCGCCTCACTCCATAGCCTGATCTACAGAACTGCCTCACTCCATAGCCTGATCTACAGAACCGCCTCACTCCATAGCCTGATCTACAGAACCTCCTCACTCCATAGCCTGATCTACAGAACTGCCTCACTCCATAGCCTGAACTACAGAACCGCCTCACTCCATAGCTTAATCTACAGAACTATAAACTCCACAGACTGATCTACAGAACCGTTACTAGGCAGATCTATAAGATGTATTTTCTTCCAAAATTGCAGTTTTTGACTACCGATATTTATCGTATTCATATTTTGATTGATAAAACGCAGCCATCATGCATCATTCAGCTCAGGGTTGGCTGCATTGAGAGAAGCGAGGCTGACAAGGCCAAAAAGTGCTCTTGAAGCGCACCGATTGTCATCTCACTCCCCGGCATCTGGCATTCGTCTGGCGCTGAAATATCATCCTTCCTTTTCGTTCTTTTATTTTCCTCCAGATGGGCCGATTCTGACTGCATGGCAGGTCAGAATTTTCTGGAATGAAACCTTTTGTCCACCGGGACCGGAACGAAAAGCCTGAACCAAGGAGACCCAGAGCCGCAGTCTGGAGTGCCGACTCTTCCCAGACTAACCCGCCAAAACTGAACCAAGGAGACCCAGAGCCGCAGTCTGGAGTGCCGACTCTTCCCCAGACTAACCCGCCAAAACTGAACCAAGGAGACCCAGAGCCGCAGTCTGGAGTGCCGACTCTTCCCCAGACCAACCCGCCAAACCTGAACCAAGGAGACCCAGAGCCGCAGTCTGGAGTGCCGACTCTTCCCCAGACTAACCCGCCAAAACTGAACCAAGGAGACCCAGAGCCGCAGTCTGGAGTGCCGACTCTTCCCCAGACCAACCCGCCAAACCTGAACCAAGGAGACCCAGAGCCGCAGTCTGGAGTGCCGACTCTTCCCCAGACCAACCCGCCAAACCTGAACCAAGGAGACCCAGAGCCGCAGTCTGGAGTGCCGACTCTTCCCCAGACCAACCCGCCAAAACTGAACCAAGGAGACCCAGAGCCGCAGTCTGGAGTGCCGACTCTTCCCCAGACCAACCCGCCAAACCTGAACCAAGGAGACCCAGAGCCGCAGTCTGGAGTGCAGACTCTTCCCCAGACCAACCCGCCAAACCTGAACCAAGGAGACCCACAGCCGCAGTCTGGAGTGCCGACTCTTCCCCAGACCAACCCGCCAAACCTGAACCAAGGAGACCCACAGCCGCAGTCTGGAGTGCCGACTCAAAGTTATGCCGTCAGCCTGCAGTTGTCTGAGAATGGGGGGGGTGAGAGTCGGTACTCCAAGTCTCTGGCTCTGGGCCTCCTTGCCTGAACGTAGAGAGGCCGACTTTGTCAGCTCACGGGATTCTCCGGGCAAACCTCAGATCGACCTGACGGCCGCTGTCTCATCGATTGCCTCCAGCGCCTGCCTGTCAGTCACCGCAGCCACCCCAACTCCCCCCTTCCCCAGCAGCCCGAGACCGCCCGCTGAGCAGCTTAATTAGCTGTAAAACACTTGGCAGCAATTTACACAAATTGTCTCTCCTCTCGCGGACTACTAAAGATGAGGTAGAAACTCTAGGAGGCTGCAAACCGATGTAGAATTAAAGCGTTTTCAAATGGCTGATTACGCTAACTTTTAGATCTACTTTTTTAATGAATGTACTTTTAAAAGATTATTAAATAAGGCGTCCAGTGGTGAGATGTTTTGCTCAAGATAAAGACTATAAATAGAAAATTAAAATAAAGAATAATCAAGGAACACAGAAATAAGATTATTCTTGCTCACAGTGCTGAAAGCCAGAGAAAAAAACTCAAAACAAAAAATGGTGCATCTTGCTTGATTATGGCGCCACAATAAGCTACTGTAAGTAGAATGAATAACATTATTAGCAAAAATTGTCAGGGAAAAATTCTACACTGAATAAGAATCTGCTTGATTAATGAACAATAAGAAGATAAGGAAGGCCTAAAATTATGAAGGTAAATATTATTTCGAGTAGAGTGGATATGAAAATGGATTATAAAGTTTTTATGAGAGTCTAAAGACTTTATCGGGTGCAGAAGGCCATCAGGGTAGCTGGCACTCCTGTAACAATGTAATTTTCTTAACACGATTTCTAAAGCCCTAATCAAGGACATCCAAGCAGACTGATGATCACTTCACGATGGTGGGCATGGGCTCCCCACGGGTGCACATCACCTCCAGGAACTGCACTCCGCCGTTCCTGTCGCCCACAATCAGCCGGCGCTCGCCCTGCGCTTCCACGAATTCCATGACGGCCACGCCGCAGTTCAAGGTGTACATTGACACCTGCGACAGGGGTGCGGGGCGTCCAGGTGTGAACTAGTTTCCACCTTGGCAACCACTCTAGTGAACTAGCTTCCGCCTTAGCAACCACCCTAGTGAACTAGCTTCCGCCTTAGTAACCACCTTAATGAACTAGTTTCCGCCTTAGTAACCACTCTAGCGAACTAGCTTCCGCCTTAGTAACCACTCTAGTGAACTAGCTTCCGCCTTGGCAACCACCTTAATGAACTAGCTTCCGCCTTAGTAACCACTCTAGCGAACTAGCTTCCGCCTTAGTAACCACTCTAGTGAACTAGCTTCCGCCTTAGTAACCACTCTAGTGAACTAGCTTCCGCCTTAGTAACCACTCTAGCGAACTAGCTT
Organism: Macrostomum lignano; assembly: GCA_002269645.1. Lineage (NCBI taxonomy): Eukaryota > Metazoa > Platyhelminthes > Macrostomidae > Macrostomum > Macrostomum lignano. The sequence continues at coordinate 1,245,684 of NIVC01000094.1, read as the reverse complement.
CCGCCTTAGTAACCACTCTAGTGAACTAGCTTCCGCCTTAGTAACCACTCTAGTGAACTAGCTTCCGCCTTGGCAACCACTCTAGCGAACTAGCTTCCGCCTTAGTAACCACTCTAGCGAACTAGCTTCCGCCTTAGTAACCACTCTAGTGAACTAGCTTCCGCCTTGGCAACCACCTTAATGAACTAGCTTCCGCCTTAGTAACCACTCTAGCGAACTAGCTTCCGCCTTAGTAACCACTCTAGCGAACTAGCTTCCGCCTTAGTAACCACTCTAGTGAACTAGCTTCCGCCTTAGTAACCACTCTAGTGAACTAGCTTCCGCCTTGGCAACCACCTTAATGAACTAGCTTCCGCCTTAGTAACCACTCTAGCGAACTAGCTTCCGCCTTAGTAACCACTCTAGCGAACTAGCTTCCGCCTTAGTAACCACTCTAGTGAACTAGCTTCCGCCTTAGTAACCACTCTAGTGAACTAGCTTCCGCCTTAGCAACCACTCTAGTGAACTATAGTCCACCTTATTAACCACTCTAGTGAACTAGCTTCCGCCTTAGCAACCACTCTAGTGAACTAGCTTCCGCCTTAGCAACCACTCTAGTGAACTAGCTTCCACCTTGGCAACCACTCTAGTGAACTAGCTTTCACCTTAGAAACCACTTTAGTGAAGTTGCTTCTGCCTTAGCAACCACTCTAGTGAACTAGCTTTCACCTTAGCAACCACTTTAGTGAACTAGCTTCTACCTTAGCAACCACTCTAGTGAACTAGCTTCCGCCTTAGCAACCACTCTAGTGAACTAGCTTCCGCCTTAGTAACCACCTTAATGAACTAGCTTTCGCCTTAGTAACCACTCTAGTGAACTAGCTTCCGCCTTAGCAACCACTCTAGTGAACTCGCTTCTACCTTAGCAACCACTCTAGTGAACTCGCTTCTACCTTAGCAACCACTCTAGTTAACTAGCTTCCGCCTTAGCAACCACTCTAGTGAACTAGCTTCCGCCTTAGCAACCACACGAGCAATCAAGCTGCTCACCCTCTCCAGCTCGAAGGTGTCGCCGCGCACTTTGGCTCGCCAGACTTTCACCTCTCCGTCAGCAGAGCCGGTGGCGAAGAGGCCTCCGCTGTCAGGGGTCTTTGGGCCGGTCAGCGGGCACAGGGCGGTGAGCTCGGCCGAGTGGCACTGCAAGGATTTGGAGCGCCACCGCGGGTACCCAGTTACCAAGATGAAAGTGACAGCTGTATCAATAAATCATGCTATTTCAGAAACCATCATGCCATTTCAGACCCCATCATGCCATATCAAACCCCATCATGCCATATCAGACCCCATCATACAATTTCAGACCCCATCATGCCATATCAGACCCCATCATGCCATTTCAGACCCCATCATGCCATTTCAGACCCCATCATGCCATTTCAGACCCCATCATGCCATATCAGACCCCATTATGCCATTTCAGACCCCATCATGCCATTTCAGACCCCATCATGCCATTTCAGACCCCATCATGCCATTTCAGACCCCATCATGCCATTTCAGACCCCATCATGCCATTTCAGACCCCATCATGCCATTTCAGACCCCATAACGCCATTTCAGTCTCTTTTACGCCATTTCAGCAAATCCCACCAACAGGCAGAGCGGCGCCTCACCTGGAAGCCTTCCAGCTGCGGCCCGAAGCTGAGCTCGCTGGCCACCGCCTCCAGCCTGACGATGCCCAGCTGGCCGCGGCCGGAGCAGCCGTAGGTCAGCAGCGCCCGCAGCGGCTGCTGCGTCAGGCAGACGGCCCGCATCGGTCGCGACTGGCCCACCGGCAGGTCCAGCTTGCGCGACGTGACGGTTCGCCTCACCAGGCTGGCCGACGAGCCGCCGCTCGACCTGGCGAACTCCAGGCAGCTGACCTCGGCGTCACGCAGTCGGCGGAGCAGCACGCGAGCCAGCGGCGCCCCCGGCCCGGCCGGACAGGGCTGCACAAAATCCGGCCACGCGTCCGGCCCCGCAGCGGAGTCGGCGGACCCGGCGGGCAGCTCGATGGCCCGGCTGCCGACGCCGGCGCCGCCGACCAGCAGGAGGCCGCCGGCCCAGAAGCCGGCCACGGTGTCGCGCAGGCAGGCGACAGGCGAGCAGACGGAGGCCGACGACGGGCAGGCCAGGCGGGTCAGGCGGTCGGGCACGGCAGAGGCCAGGTCCAGCTGCTGCACCGCGGACGCCGATGGCGCACTGGACCGGCCAGCGATGGCGGACAGCTCGGCGGCCAGGCCGATGGTGGCCAGGCGGAGGAGGCAGCCGGGCAGGCCCTGCGGGATCGGGGAGTCGGCGGATGGTGGGATTAGCTGGGATCTAAGCCAGCGATGAGGCAAGCAGTTGTGCCCATCCCACTGAACCCTGGCCCCGCGCGCGCTCACACAGGGTGAACAGCGGCCCCGACTTTCTAATCATCAGGCATGTACAGTCTCTGTGTCCTGGGGGTTGGGTCTCATGGGCGTGACTCGTACGACAAGAAATCCTTTGGGATCTGGGAAATCCTTTGGGATCTGGGAAATCCTTTGGGATCTGGGAAATCCTTTGGGATCTGGGAAATCCTTTGGGATCTGGGAATTCCTTTGGGATCTGGGAAATCCTTTGGGATGTGGGAAATCCTTTGGGATCTGAGAAATCTATGGGATCTGAGAAATCTATGGGATCTGAGAAATCTATGGGATTTGAGAAATCTATGGGATCTAAGAAATCTATGGGATCTGAGAAATCTATGGGATCTAAGAAATCTATGGGATCTGAGAAATCTATGGGATCTGAGAAATCTATGGGATCTGAGAAATCTATGGAATCTGAGAAATCTATGGGATCTAAGAAATCTATGGGATCTGAGAAATCTATGGGATCTGAGAAATCCATGGGATCTGAGAAATCTATGGGATCTAAGAAATCTATGGAATCTGAGAAATCTATGGGATCTGAGAAATCTATGGGATCTGAGAAATCTATGGGATCTGAGAAATCTATGGGATCTAAGAAATCTATGGAATCTGAGAAATCTATGGGATCTGAGAAATCTATGGGATCTGAGAAATCTATGGGATCTGAGAAATCTATGGGATCTGAGAAATCTATGGGATCTGAGAAATCTATGGAACCTGAGAAATCTATGGGATCTGAGAAATCTATGGGATCTGAGAAATCTATGGGATCTGAGAAATCTATGGGATCTGAGAAATCTATGGGATCTGAGAAATCTATGGGATCTGAGAAATCTATGGGATCTGAGAAATCAAATCTCCACTCACCTGGCAGGCGATCAGCAGGTGGCCCTCCGGCTGCCAGGCGAGGCCGCACACGGCGCTGTCGTGGACCCGAAGGCGGGCCAGCAGGCGGCCGGCCGGGGCCTCCCACAGCAGCAGGCAGCCGTCGAGGCCGCCGGAAGCGACGGCGCCGCAGTCGGGCAGGTAGCAGACGATGGTCACCGGGGCGGCGTGCCCGGCGCCCTGGCCGAGCTCCGGCAGCGGCCGATCGGCGATGCGCCACGTCCTGACGGTGGCGTCCGCGGCGGACAGGCTGGCGAGGAAGCGGCCCGAGCAGGCGGCCAGTCCGGACACGGGCCCGGCCGAGTGGCCGGTCAGCGGCCCGAGCGGGTTCGGCAGGAGCGGCTGGTGCACCTGCAGATTGCGGGGAAGGGGTGTGGCACCTCTGAGGCCAGCCCATCAAGCCCACACCGCCACCCATCACCCACACCGCCACCCCATCACCCACACCGCCACCCCATCACCCACACCGCCACCCCATCACCCACACCGCCACCCCATCACCCACACCGCCACCCCATCACCCACACCGCCACCCCATCACCCACACCGCCACCCCATCACCCACACCGCCACCCCATCACCCACACCGCCACCCCATCACCCACACCGCCACCCCATCACCCACACCGCCACCCCATCACCCACACCGCAACCCCATCACCCACACCGCCACCCCATCACCCACACCGCCACCCCATCACCCACACCGCCACCCCATCACCCACACCGCCACCCCATCACCCACACCGCCACCCCATCAAAACCCACACCGCCACCCCATCACCCACACCGCCACCCCATCAAAACCCACACCGCCACCCCATCACCTACACCGCCACCCCATCCAGTCACTCTCACCCGCACGACTCCGTCGTCGGAAGCGCCGCAGACCACGACGGCCTCGGCGGGCCGCCTGTCGGTGGGGGCGATCTGCCGCTTCCGCATGGTCGCCCGCTGCTTGTCTTCGTCCACCTGAGCGTCCCAGTCGCCTCCGCCACCGCCACGGCCGCAGCCGCCTCTACCGAAGTCGATGTCATCGAGTGACACCTTCACCGCGCCGCCATCGTCACTGTCCTCCTCCTCCGACGATGAAGAAGGAGAGGCTGGCAATTTCTTCTTCGACTTCTTCGACTTCGACGATGCAGCGGCAGCGGCCGTAGCGGCCGCTGAGGTTTTGGCTGCGGCCGCCGAGGTTTTGGCTGCGGCAGCTGAGCTCTTGGCGGCCGCTGACACAGTCGGCGGCCTCGCCAGCAGGCAGGCGTTGCTCCGCTGCTCCGCTCCGTACAGGGTGGTGGCTTCCACACCTACGGCGCGAACTTTACCGCCGGCCGAGGCCTCGGTGTAGGTCCAGAGCTTCAGCTCACCCCCTGAGCACGAGCTGGCGAGGCAGTTCGGCAGGCCGCGGACGCAGCTGACAGCGGAGACGTGCCCGGTGAGGCGGAGCAGCTGGCTGAGGCTGTGGCTGTCGGGCTGGACTCGCCACAGCTTCACGCTGAAGTCGTTGGACCCGCTGACCAGGCGGAGCTCCGACTCGGCGCTGTCAGTTGCGCGGAAGCAGTCCAGGGAGGTCACCCAGTCTCCGTGCGCCTGCGGCTCGGTGTGCACCAGCGACTTGTCTGACAGATCGTACACCAGGATGCTCTGCGGGGTTGACGAGGGTGGACGGTGTCTCACCTGACTCATTATCTCACCTGACTCATTATCTCACCTGACTCATTATCTCACCTGACTCATTATCTCACCTGACTCATTATCTCACTTGACTCATTATCTCACTTGACTCATTATCTCACCTGACTCATTATCTCACCTGACTCATTATCTCACCTGACTCATTATCTCACCTGAATCATTATCTCACTTGACTCATTTTCTCACCTGACTCATTATCCCCCTGACTTATAGTCCCACCTCGCAGACTCACCGCATCATTGGCGCCGGTGAAGCCCAAGCTGCCGTCGGGCGCCAAGGCGCAGGCCAGCACGGCGCCCTTGTGGTGGTTGAACACCGTCGAACATTCGCGCAGTCCGGCGTCCCACAGCCGGGCGGTGCAGTCCTCGGACGCCGACATGACGAGGCCGGGCGCGCAGGCCAGGGCGGTGACCCGGCCGCTGTGGCCGCCGCGGCCGGCCCTGCCGGAGGTGGACACCAGCTGCAAGGTCCGCTTGCCGGCCGAGTCGAAGGCCACCCGAAGCAGTCGCAGGGCGGCATCGTCGCAGCCGCAGTACAGCTGGCAGGAGTCGCCGCCGCCTGGCGCGAACTGCAGCGCGCCGACGCTGGCGTAGTCGGAGCGGATCCGCAGCTCGGCCACCGGCTGGCCGGTGAACGGCCGGTGCAGGCGGACGCGGCCGGAGTGGCTACCCGACGCCAGCAGGCTGAAGCCGGCATCGGCGGCCAGCGACATCACCCGGTCGGCGCTGGTGGCCGGGCGGCCGGCTTCGTCCGAGGAGTCCCCGATGGCGCAGACGAGGCGGCCGAGACCGGACGACCACAGGGCTGGCCGGAGACCCGTGTCCGCGGTGACCAGATGCTCGCCTGGACAGTGATTGACAGATGAGAAAAATTAACGGCATTTTCGAATTTTCGAAATACACGTGATGCCAGATTCGAATACGAGTGATGCCAGATTCGAATTCTGTCACTCACCTGTCAAGCTGAACATAAGCGCAGTGGCAGGCAGCCCGGCAGACCTGATCAGCCCCACGGGCACTCCGGTCGCGGTGTCCCACACACGCAGCTCGCCGTCCATGGAGCCGGACACGAGGTGGCCTCCAGTGTGCCGGCTGAAGGCCACGGCTCGAACTGCCGCGCGGTGACCGCGCAGCACCGCCGTTCGGCTGTGTGCCAGGCTGTCCAACAGCTTCACCGAGGCGTCCCAGCAGCCTGCGGCCAGCAGCTTCCCCTCCGGGTGGAAGGCGGCGCAGTTGATGGGCGACCTGCGGCGGTTGGGTGAAGTGACATTGTCTAGGGGTGGGTGACTAGAAGAGTGACATTGTCTAGGGGTGGGTGACTACCTAGAAGAGTGACATTGCCTAGGGTTGAGTGACTAGAAGAGTGACATTGTCTAGGGTTGGGTGACTAGAAGTGACATTGTCTAGGGTTGAGTGACTAGAAGAGTGACATTGTCAATGGGTGGGTGTCTAGAAGAGTGACATTGTCTAGGGTGGATGATTAGAAGAGTGACATTGTCTAGGGTGGATGATTAGAAGAGTGACATTGTCTAGGGTTGGGTGACTAGAAGAGTGACATTGTCTAGGGGTGGGTGACTAGAAGAGCGACATTGTCTAGGGGTGGGTGACTAGAAGAGTGACATTGTCTAGGGGTGGGTGACTAGAAGAGTGACATTGTCTAGGGGTGGGTGACTAGAAGAGTGACATTGTCTAGGGTTGAGTGACTAGAAGAGTGACATTGTCTAGGGTTGGGTGACTAGAAGTGACATTGTCTAGGGTTGAGTGACTAGAAGATTGACATTGTCAATGGGTGGGTGTCTAGAAGAGTGACATTGTCTAGGGGTGGGTGACTAGAAGAGTGACATTGTTTAGGGGTGGGTGACTAGAAGAGTGACATTGTCTAGGGGTGGGTGACTAGAAGAGTGACATTGTCTAGGGTTGGGTGTCTAGAAGAGTGACATTGTCTAGGGTTGGGTGACTAGAAGAGTGACATTGCCTAGGGTTGAGTGACTAGAAGAGTGACATTGTCTAGGGTTGGGTGACTAGAAGTGACATTGTCTAGGGTTGAGTGACTAGAAGAGTGACATTGTCAATGGGTGGGTGTCTAGAAGAGTGACATTGTCTAGGGTGGATAACTGTGGTGAATGGCAGACTCATAACCCTGCTCACTTAGTCCTGAAGTGGTAGCTCAGCTCGCCGGTCGCGGCATTGCGCAGCAGCACGAATCCGTCCAGGCCAGCCGAGGCGAACAGGTCGCCCCTCGGATTGGCCACCAGGGCGGTGACCCTGCGCACGTGGCCCTTGAGGTTGGCCAGCCGGACCCCGGCGCCGGAGTCCCACAGGTTGACGAAGCCGTCCTTGGACGCCGTGGCCAGGCGGCCGGCGCCGGCGCCAACAAAGCAGACGGCGGTGACCTCGGCGCTGTGGCCGGACAGCGATTTGATCTCGCGGCCGGTGTCGCTCTGCCGGAGCACCACGTCGCCGTCGATGGTGCCAACGGCGAGGGCGCCGACCGAGTCAGCGGCCAGGCAGGTCGGCGTCGAAGAGAAGCCGTCCAGGGTGAGCTGGCAGGCGATGTTGCCGCCGTTGGCCGGCTGGAGGTCGTCCTTGTTGCGCCACACGATGGCTCTGGCGGCTCGGCCCCGAGCGGCGCGGCCGGACAGGGCGGATTCGGCGTCCTGGCAGACGGCCGAGTCGGCGTAGTAGTTCAGCGCCAGCTGGTAGATCAGCTCCGGGTACCTGGCGGATTATGAGGATTAGCGGATTGAGTGGGATTATATGAGTCATTGAGGATTACAAGAGTAGGATTATTTGATTATCAGGACAAAAGTAGGATTAGCGGATTAGCGGATTATCAGGAGAGTAGGATAGCAGATTATCAGGAGACGAGTAGGATTAGCGGATTAGCAGGACAAGAATAGGGTTCAGCGGATTAGCAGGACAAGAGTAGGATTAGCGGATTATCAGGAGAGTAGGATTATCAGGAGACGAGTAGGATTAGCGGATTAGCAGGACAAGAGTGGGGTTAGCGGATTAGCAGGACAAGAGTGGGGTTAGCGGATTAGCAGGACAAGAGTGGGATTAGCGGATGAGCAGGACAAGAATAGGATTAGCGGATTAGCAGGACAAGAGTGGGGTTAGCGGATTAGCAGGACAAGAGTAGGATTAGCGGATTAGCAGGACAAGAATAGGATTAGCGGATTAGCAGGACAAGAATAGGATTAGCGGATTAGCAGGACATGAATATGATTAGCGGATTAGCAGGACAAGAGTAGGATTAGCGGATTAGCAGGACAAGAGTAGAATTAGCGGATTCATGACAGCTAAAGACAGAAAAAGCAGACAGCCACTCACTTGGTGAGGTGGTTGACGCAGTCGAAGGCGAACTGCTTGTAGTCCTGGAAGCGCTGGCTGGCCTCCATCTTCTTGCGCTCCCGCAGCATCGGGCCATTGGGATTGGCTGTGGAAAGCGCAAAAAAACAACCACGAAAAAATTGTTTCAAAGCGCTACGTGCTACTAAGAGTAGCTTAATGAAATCATAAAAAACTACTCACCAACTCCGAGATAGTTTTCTAGCAAGTCCCTCGGATTGCCCTGTGTGCACTTGGCCTTCAGGAAGTCCAGGTTCGTGAGCAACGACTCAAGCAGGCCGTATTTCAGAGATCGCTCCTGACGGGGTTCACAGTTCGCAGCGATTGAGTCAGCGTAAATATAAGCTTATTTCACTTTCGCACAATCTGCTACATTAACAATCTGCAACAGCACAACTAAAATCTGCAACAGCAAAGCTACAATCTGCAACAGCAGATACAATCTGCAACAGCACAGCTACAATCTGCAACAGCACAGCTACAATCTGCAACAGCACAACTAAAATCTGCAACAGCAAAGCTACAATCTGCAACAGCACAGCTACAATCTGCAACAGCAGATACAATCTGCAACAGCAAAGCTACAATCTGCAACAGCACAGCTACAATCTGCAACAGCAGATACAATCTGCAACAGCACAGCTACAATCTGCAACAGCACAACTAAAATCTGCAACAGCAAAGTTACAATCTGCAACAGCAAAGCTACAGTCTGCAACAGCAAAGCTACAATCTGCAACAGCACAGCTACAATCTGCAACAGCACAGCTACAATCTGCAACAGCAAAGCTACAATCTGCAACAGCAAAGCTACAATCTGCAATAGCAAAGCTACAGTCTGCAACAGCACAGCTACAGTCTGCAACAGCACAACTACAATCTGCAACAGCAAAGCTACAATCTGCAACAGCACAGCTACAATCTGCAACAGCACAGCTACAATCTGCAACAGCAAAGCTACAGCCTGCAACAGCACAGCTACAATCTGCAACAGCAAAGCTACAATCTGCAACAGCACAGCTACAATCTGCAACAGCACAGCTACAATCTACAACAGCAAAGCTACAATCTGCAATAGCAAAGCTACAATCTGCAACAGCACAGCTACAATCTGCAACAGCACAGCTACAATCTGCAACAGCACAGCTACAATCTGCAACAGCAAAGCTACAATCTGCAACAGCACAGCTACAACAATTTACAATCTGCGCTCACCAGATGATACGGCAGCTCCGCCAGCGCTCGGCCGTCGGCGCCATCAAAGCTGGCTGGCCGGTTGCAGCGCAGCAGGAAGGTGTGCGCCAACACCCGATGGCAGAAGGACTCGGCGGCAGCGGCGGCGGCCCCGGCCAGGTAGCGCTCCCGGACAGCGCGGCAGGCGTCCTCGCCTTGCAGCCGAATCAGCGAGGCGGCGTTCTCAACTCCGCCGTTGCCAAGCAGAGCGCCCAGACCGGCAACCAGCTGAGCGACGTTCAGTTGAGGCACCAGCATCCCGGGCTCCACAGCCTGCTGCTGCTCGGCTGAGTCATCCAGCTCGCGATTCGATGATCCCAGCTGCTGGCGGCTCTTGAGCAGGCCGAACACTGACAGCGCCAAGCGGAGCTCGGACTCACTCAGGCCGTCGCGAGCCAGCAGCAGCAGGCAGGCGGCAGCCGAGACCAATTCTACGCCGCACTGAGTCTCCAGCCTGGCCAGCACGAATGACACCAGCTGGGGCAGCGTCTGTGGCAGCTGCTTCAGCTGTTCGCTCAGGCTCTCGTGCAGTCCCAATAGGCGGATTTCGTCGCAGACGAGGCGCAGATAAGCTGGCAGGCCGGACTGCTTCTTGCCGGTGATCAGGCGCATCTGCGGTATTTACAGGCGGTGAAATCAAAGGCGGTGAGATCAAAGGCGGTGAGATCAAAGGCGGTGAGATCAAAGGCGGTGACATCAAAGGCGGTGAGATCAAAAGCGGTGAGATCAAAGGCGGTGAGATCAAAGGCGGTGAGATCAAAGGCGGTGAGATCAAAGGCGGTGAGATCAAAGGCGGTGAGATCAAAGGCGGTGAGATCAAAGGCGGTGAGATCAAAGGCGGTGTGATCAAAGGCGGTGAGATCAAAGGCAGTGAGATCAAAGGCGGTGTGATCAAAGGCGGTGAGATCAAAGGCGGTGAGATCAAAGGCGGTGAGATCAATGGCGGTGAGATCAAAGGCGGTGAGATCAAAGGCGTTGAGATCAAAGGCGTTGAGATCAAAGGCAGTGAGATCAAAGGCGGTTAGATCAAAGGCGGTTAGATCAAAGGCGGTTAGATCAAAGGCGGTGAGATCAAAGGCGGTGAGATCAAAGGCGGTGAGATCAAAGGCGGTGAGATCAAAGGCGGTGAGATCAAAGGCGGTGAGATCAAAGGCGATGAGATCAAAGGCGGTGAGATCAAAGGCGGTGAGATCAAAGGCGGTGAGATCAAAGGCGGTGAGATCAAAGGCGGTGAGATCAAAGTCGGTGAGATCAATGGCGGTGAGATCAAAGGCGGTGAGATCAAAGGCGGTGAGATCAAAGTCGATTAGATCAAAGGTGGTGAGATCAAAGGTGGTGTGATTAAAGGCGGTGATATCAAAGGCGGCATGATAACAGTCTAAGATGAGACACGTGGAGTACAAAAAGCGATTAGATGAAAGGCGGTGACATCAATGCGGTGAGATGAAAGTTGCTGAGATCATAGGCGGCAGAATGAAGACCGAACATACCTGGTTATTGAAGGCGGCTTCGTCCAAAGACTTGCTGAACTTGGCCAGCATTTGCTGCATAATCTCCGACCGATCCAGCACGTCCAGCACACCAAGGCTGAACTCGTGCTTGTCCGGCCTACGGAGCAGGGACTTGTGCACCGTGGAGTTCGCGTTCACCGTGATCACCGCCACGATGTTCTGTGGGGTGAGATTTTATGGGTCTTTTTGTAATTGATTCGAATTTTGAAATGGAAATTTTTGTTTAATTCGATACATATCGGCTAATTTCAACAGACAACTAATGTGAATTAAAATTGTACTTTCAAGAAATATTCATTTCTTAACATATCGGCTACTTTAGGGACAAAAAATCAAAAGTAATTTTTCACTAGAGATATTTACTTTGATACATATCGGCAATTTTCCGTGACAAGCAAAACAATTATTCTATTAGATACAATGTTTTGGATACATCTCCGCTACATTCAGCTTTGGAAAATTTTCTATTTGGAAAAATTATTATCAATACATGCCGGCTACTTTCGGAGCATAAAACCTGCAGTTTGAATTTTTTCACTTAGAAACATCAATTTCGATACATATCGGCTGCTTTCAGAACATAAATTCAGATCGATTGGATGTATAAATTTTCCCTGGAAAAATATTAATTTCGAAACATATCGGCATAACTCAGGCAGAGGCACCACCGACAGAAACATTATTTTTCGCTTAAAACAAATTTCGATACATATCGGCAGCTTTCAGAACATAAAAAGTATAAACTGATTAAATACACAAATTTCCCCTTGAAAAAACATTAATTTCAATACATATCGGCATACCTCGGGCAGAGGCACCGGCAGCCAGCTGAAGCTCTTAGCCTCGTTGATGTCCTCCATCAGCTCGAAGCCGTCGATGAAGATGGTAAACTTTCCCCGCTTCCCCACCGCTGTCAGAAGCTCCGAGAAGCGCTCCACCAGACTCCTGCGATGAGGGTCACGAGTGATGTAATTTTTTTAATTTTCTAATTAGCACCAAGCTACCCATAAAATCGATCGGGCCGCCAACTCACTTGAAGCTGCACTGGGCCGGCAGGTCACCCAGCCCGAATCTGCGCGCCAGCTCGTGGCAGATTCGCTGCAGAGTCGGGTGGATGAAATTGGAGCCAGGCGAGGCGCCGACAAAGTGCGCGATGCTCCACACTGGCTGGCAGGCCGCGCGCACGGCGTGGGCCTGATAGCGAATACAGGGGTTTGGGATGCTTTACTATGCGTTCTTCGATACATATCGGCAATCTTTTCAATCGTTTCAATCTGAATGCTTACGTTCAACTCGGACAGTCTTTTCTCTAAGTTTTAACAGAGTTTCTTCCCATGCTTCCTCAATCATCCTATCTCACCTATTCATCTCATCTCTTCTCCGTGTCTTCTCATCTCTTCTCCGTGTCTTCCCATCTGTTCCCAGACTCACCATGAAGGCCGTCTTGCCGCAGCCGGGCTGCCCCACTACGGGCACCACGCCCGAGCGAACGGAGCCCAGCAGCTTCTTCAGCGCTTTGACCTGCGTCTCGCGGCCAACAAAGTCGGCCTGCTGCCGCTGCAGGAAGCCGGCCTGCAGGCCCTCCGTGTGCTCCGCCTCGTCAACGAAAGCCGCTGTCGAGGCGCCGCCGTCTTCGTCATCATCGTCGTCCGCGTCAGCGCCGTCACAGAAGCGCGCCTGCAGAGCCAGCAGGAGGCTGGCGTACAGGCGGCCGCCCAGGTCCTCCAGGCCCGTCAGCAGCGGCCGGCCGTCCAGCACCAGACCCCAGCGGCCGGAGTAGCTGTGGACAACGCAGCCGCTGTGCTGCACCATCGACCTGCGGGGTGGGCAAGGGAAGGGGGAATTCTGGGAATTGGTAGCGAAGCCCAGGTTTGACAGAATTCCCAATGGGAAAGACAGGGGAAGGGATGGGAAAGACAGAGGAAGAGATGGGAAAGACAAGGGAAGAGATGGGAAAGACAGGGGAAGAGATGGGAAAGACAGGGAAGAGATGGGAAAGACAGAGGAAGAGATGGGAAAGACAGGGGAAGAGATGGGAAAGACAGGAGAAGAGATGGGAAATACAGAGAAAGAGATGGGAAAGACAGAGGAAGAGATGGGAAAGACAGAGGGAAGAGATGGGAAAGACAGGGGAAGAGATGGGAAAGACAGGGGAAGAGATGGGAAAGACAGGGGAGAGATGGGAAAGACAGGGGAAGAGGTGAGAAAGACAGAGGGAAGAGATGGGAAAGACAGGGGAAGAGATGAGAAAGACAGAGAGAAGAGATGGGAAAGGCAGGGGAAGAGGTGAGAAAGACAGGGGAAGAGATGGGAAAGACAGGGGAAGAGATGGGAAGACAGAGAGAAGAGATGGGAAAGGCAGGGGAAGAGGTGAGAAAGACAGAGGGAAGAGATGGGAAAGACAGGGGAAGAGGTGAGAAAGACAGAGGGAAGAGATGGGAAAGACAGGGGAAGAAATGGGAAAGACAGGGAAGAGATGAGAAAGACAGAGAGAAGAGATGGGAAAGGCAGGGGAAGAGGTGAGAAAGACAGGGGAAGAGATGGGAAAGACAGGGGAAGAGGTGAGAAATACAGAGGGAAGAGATGGGAAAGACAGGGGAAGAGGTGAGAAAGACAGAGGTAAGAGATGGGAAAGACAGGGGAAGAGGTGAGAAAGACAGAGGGAAGAGATGGGAAAGGCAGGGGAAGAGGTGAGAAAGACAGAGGGAAGAGATGGAAAGACAGAGAGAAGAAATGGGAAAGGCAGGGGAAGAGATGGGAAAGACAGGGGAAGGGATGGGAAATACAGAGGGAAGAGATGGGAAAGACAGGGGAAGAGATGGGAAAGGCAGGGGAAGAGATGGGAAAGACAGGGGAAGGGATGGGAAAGACAGGGGAAGAGATGGGAAAGACAGGGGAAGGGATGGGAAAGACAGGGGAAGGGATGGGAAAGACAGGGGAAGAGATGGGAAATACAGAGGAAGAGATGGGAAAGACAGAGGAAGAGATGGGAAAGACAGGGGAAGGGATGGGAAAGACAGGGTAAGGGATGGGAAAGACAGGGTAAGGGATGGGAAAGACAGAGGGAAGAGATGGGAAAGACAGAGGGAAGAGATGGGAAAAACAGAGGGAAGAGATGGAAAGACAGAGAGAAGAGATGGGAAAGGCAGGGGAAGAGATGGGAAAGACAGGGGAAGGGATGGGAAAGACAGGGGAAGAGATGGGAAAGACAGGGGAAGGGATGGGAAAGACAGGGGAAGAGATGGGAAATACAGAGGAAGAGATGGGAAAGACAGGGGAAGAGATGGGAAATACAGAGGAAGAGATGGGAAAGACAGGGGAAGAGATGAGAAAGACAGAGAGAAGAGATGGGAAAGGCAGGGGAAGAGGTGAGAAAGACAGGGGAAGAGATGGGAAAGACAGGGGAAGAGATGGGAAGACAGAGAGAAGAGATGGGAAAGGCAGGGGAAGAGGTGAGAAAGACAGAGGGAAGAGATGGGAAAGGCAGGGGAAGAGGTGAGAAAGACAGAGGGAAGAGATGGAAAGACAGAGAGAAGAAATGGGAAAGGCAGGGGAAGAGATGGGAAAGACAGGGGAAGGGATGGGAAATACAGAGGGAAGAGATGGGAAAGACAGGGAAAGAGATGGGAAAGGCAGGGGAAGAGATGGGAAAGACAGGGGAAGGGATGGGAAAGACAGGGGAAGAGATGGGAAATACAGAGGAAGAGATGGGAAAGACAGAGGAAGAGATGGGAAAGACAGGGGAAGGGATGGGAAAGACAGGGTAAGGATGGGAAAGACAGGGTAAGGGATGGGAAAGACAGAGGGAAGAGATGGGAAAGACAGAGGGAAGAGATGGGAAATACAGAGGGAAGAGATGGAAAGACAGAGAGAAGAGATGGGAAAGGCAGGGGAAGAGATGGGAAAGACAGGGGAAGGGATGGGAAAGACAGGGGAAGAGATGGGAAAGACAGGGAAGGGATGGGAAAGACAGGGGAAGAGATGGGAAATACAGAGGAAGAGATGGGAAAGACAGGGGAAGAGATGGGAAATACAGAGGAAGAGATGGGAAAGACAGGGGAAGAGATGGGAAATACAGAGGAAGAGATGGGAAAGACAGAGGAAGAGATGGGAAAGACAGGGGAAGGGATGGGAAAGACAGGGGAAGAGATGGGAAATACAGAGGAAGAGATGGGAAAGACAGAGAGAAGAGATGGGAAAGGCAGGGGAAGAGATGGGAAAGACAGGGGAAGGGATGGGAAAGACAGGGGAAGAGATGGGAAAGACAGGGGAAGGATGGGAAAGACAGGGGAAGAGATGGGAAATACAGAGGAAGAGATGGGAAAGACAGGGGAAGAGATGGGAAATACAGAGGAAGAGATGGGAAAGACAGGGGAAGAGATGGGAAATACAGAGGAAGAGATGGGAAAGACAGAGGAAGAGATGGGAAAGACAGGGGAAGGGATGGGAAAGACAGGGGAAGAGATGGGAAATACAGAGGAAGAGATGGGAAAGACAGGGGAAGAGATGGGAAAGACAGGGGAAGAGATGGGAAAGACAGGGGAAGAGATGGGAAATACAGAGAAAGAGATGGGAAAGACAGGGAAGAGATGGGAAAGACAGGGAAGAGATGGGAAAGACAGGGGAAGAGATGGGAAATACAGAGGAAGAGATGGGAAAGACAGGGGAAGAGATGGGAAATACAGAGGAAGAGATGGGAAAGACAGGGGAAGAGATGGGAAAGACAGGGGAAGAGATGGGAAAGACAGAGGAAGAGATGGGAAAGACAGGGGAAGAGATGGGAAAGACAGGGGAAGAGATGGGAAAGACAGGGGAAGAGATGGGAAATACAGAGGAAGAGATGGGAAAGACAGGGGAAGAGATGGGAAAGACAGGGGAAGAGATGGGAAATACAGAGGAAGAGATGGGAAAGACAGGGGAAGAGATGGGAAAGACAGGGGAAGAGATGGGAAATACAGAGGAAGAGATGGGAAAGACAGGGAATAATTTAGTTGGAAATTAGAGCGTAATGCAAAAATGCATAAATGATCGGGCAGGGAAATTAAAGCTGAGAAATAGAGAGAAGACATTTGAGAAAGAAGATAAAGGAGGCGGCAAACCTCAGCTCGGCCAGCAGGCGCCGCTTCTCCGGCTCCGGCTCGGATTCGAACCAATCGCGCCAGGCTGCGGGCACCTCGCCTGGTGGCAGCGGCTCGCGCAAGCAGAAGAAGGCGGTGGAGCGCAGAGCGGCCTGGTCGCTGCCGTGGCGCTGCAAGGCGTGGCGCATCTCCAGCTCGGTGATGGACCTGGCGAGAGGAGTGAAGCGGCAGATTGACAGACACGGACAGACACGGACAGACACGGACAGACACGGACAGACAGACAGACAGCCACTAAGACACACACTAAGACAGACACACACTAATAGACAGACAGACACCATGACAGACACGGACAGACACGGACAGACAGACAGACAGCCACACACTAATAGACAGACAGACACCATGACAGACACGGTCAGACAGACAGACAGCCACTAAGACACACACTAAGACAGACACACACTAATAGACAGACAGACACCATGACAGACACGGTCAGACAGACAGACAGCCACTAAGACACACACTAAGACAGACACACACTAATAGACAGACAGACACCATGACAGACACGGTCAGACAGACAGACAGCCACTAAGACACACACTAAGACAGACACACACTAATAGACAGACAGACACCATGACAGACACGGTCAGACAGACAGACAGCCACTAAGACACACACTAAGACAGACACACACTAATAGACAGACAGACACCATGACAGACACGGTCAGACAGACACCATGACAGACACGGTCAGACAGACAGACACCATGACAGACACGGTCAGACAGACAGACAGCCACTAAGACACACACTAAGACAGACACACACTAATAGACAGACAGACACCATGACAGACACGGACAGACACGGTCAGACAGACAGACAGCCACTAAGACACACACTAAGACAGACACACACTAATAGACAGACAGACACCATGACAGACACGGACAGACACGGACAGACAGACAGACAGCCACTAAGACACACACTAAGACAGACACACACTAATAGACAGACAGACACCATGACAGACAAGGACAGGACATGACAGACAGACCTGCCAGGCGGGCAGTCCCGCACCCAGTCGAAGGCGGGGTCAGCCGGGGCCGCATAGCTGGCAGGCGTGAAGCCGTAGCGGTCTCCTAGCAGGCCGATGAACAGGTCGCAGCGGCGCACCTCGTCCAGGCAGATGGGCACCAGGGACTCCCGGCGCGCCTCCTCCTCGGTGACGCCCCAGCGCAGATCAACCTGATAAATTGCGCACGATTTCAGTTTTCAGGTATTGAGCACCGGAGAGGCGGCCGGTCTGCACTCGTTAATAGAGAAAAAACTCACCTCGAGCAGCTCCACAAACATCTTGCGGCACTCCCGCCTCAGCTGGGGAAACAGGCACCTGGTCAGCAGGTCCCGCTCGCCGTGCATATCGCGAAAAGTTGATGAGATGAACACCCGGGACACTCGCCAGCGGGGAATCTGGCACACCAGGGGCAGCGGCGCCTCCACCTGCGACCGAGGGCCGCCGCCGCCGCCGCCGTTGACTCCCGGAAGATTCTGCGGCAAATTGTAGCGCTTGTCGGTGGCGTCCACGTGGGCCAGGATGTCCGCGTCGCCTCGCTGGCTGATGAAGCGCAGAATCTGATCGCTGAACCCGGCGACTGACACGTCATTCATGGTGGCCTCGTCCGCCTCGCTCGGCTTCACGCTGCCGATGCGGTGAAAGATGGGGGTTCGGTTATGGATCTGACTCCTTTTGATCTAGTTCTGACTCATTTTGATCTAGACCTGACTCATTTTGATCTAGACCGGACTCATTTTGATATAGATATGACTCATTCTGGTGTAGATTTGACTCATTCTGGTGTAGATTTGACTCATTCTGGTTTGGATCTGACTCATTCGGGTTAAGATCTGACTCATTTGGGTTTAGATCTGACTCATTTGGGTTTAGATCTGACTCATTTGGGTTTAGATCTGACTCATTCGGGTCAAGATATGACTCATTTAGTTTTAGATCTGACTCATTCTGGTTAAGATCTGACTCGTTCTGGTTAAGATCTGACTCATTCGGGTTAAGATCTGACTCATTCCGGTTTAGATCTGACTCATTCTAGTACAGATCCAACCATAAAATTATCCTAGAAACTCACCTGGGCACCCTGCCAGAGAGATCAACATTCACGAACAGCAGGTTGGGATCCACAGCCTGCCTGTAGCGCCGCAGGAAGGCCTTGACCCCGGCGTCCATGGACCAGTCGGTGTTGGACAGCAGCAGCAGGGTGTCCACCTGCTTGCGACCAGCCAGCAGGCTGTACAGGTGATCGAGCACCACGCTGGGCACCGAGCTGGGGGAGAGA
>NIVC01000094.1:1209644-1222144 GCA_002269645.1 Macrostomum lignano | reverse complement strand
GAGGAAGCTTAAAATTTATAAATACACCATTATTCTCCACGCATCAGTCGCCAATAATCAATTATCACAATGATTACCTACTCATATCAGCATACAATTTTATGTAAAGACGTCACTTTAGTTTTTACATAGCAATTCTGTTATACCACTACTGACTTACTGTTAACTGTAGTCAAAAGTAAAAAGAAATATATATTTGTGATTAACTCTCCTGTTTCATTGTATCATTGTTTTATCTGTGCTATCTCTTTATCGCTCTAGTTCTATCTCTACTGATATCTACACTACAGGGTATAATCTAATTTTATTGTACTCTATTTTTGCAGCTTAAATAAACTCATAGATGTAATATTACTATGAAAGCAATTTCGTTGTAAGTATAGGTACGAAATGGTCCTGATTTTAGTTGTGAACTTTCATGTATCTTACTATTAGATCTTGGGTCTTGGTATTCCTTCCATCTCAATCCCAATCCCATTGCAAGAAGTGTTTCATATTTATTTTCCTAGTTGTAGAGTAGCTAAGGGAAATAAAACCACAAGGCTAAGTGGTTGAAGCTGTTAAGGCACATCTCAATATATAAAACTGAATTTAAAACTGAAATTGAAAACTGAAAACTGAAAAATTGAAAACTGAAAACTGAATTTATTAAAATGATTGACCAAAATAAGCGTGAAAATGTTCGGGGTTACGTTCGGGGTCGGGTCGGGTTTTGGTACCGGGTTCGGGGGTTCGGGGTTAGAAGAAATGTTCGGGACGGGGTTCGGTGTTCGGGGTAGGGGTACCGGGTTCGGGGGTAAACCCCGAACCCCGAAAAAATGGCCGACCCGAACACCCCTAATTTCATTTTACATAAGCGGGCTTCATGTGGTATTTCATGTGAATTAAGCACGCTTCATGTGTACTTCATGTGAATTACTATAACCGCTACCAATATTTGTCTCACCTTGCGATTTGCCAGCGAGGAGAAGAAGGCCGTGGGCTCGATGGTGTCCAGCAGGGCTTTACCCGCGAAGGCGCGCAGCCGTTCGCTTCGAATCTCGGCGAATTTCAGTCCGCTGTAGTTGGGCGCGGATTTCTCGGCGTCTATACAGCTGGTCACGTGACCAACTAGACTGAAGCTGGCGCTAGCGGCTGCCTCTGATTGGTCAGCAGAGCGCGGGGCAGCGGGCTGAGGCTCCGGGACTTCTGCGGCCGGACGAGCTGAGAAGGCGCTGGGCGCGGCGCTGGTGGTCCGCATGGCAGAGTTGAACCGGTCCTTGTCCAGCTTGGTGGACACTCCGCGCGTTGTTGAAATTCCAGCCAGGCTGGTGGTGGTGGCAGCGGAGGTGGCGGCACCCCGATGGCCACTAGCAGCTGGTGGCGCAGTGCGCAATGCAGTTGAAGTCCCCAGGCTCAGCTGCAGGTTGAGCGACGTTGATGCTCCGCTGGGACGATTGGCAGCAAGGCTGGAGCCTCCACCAGTCAGCACAGATGGGCGCGTTGTGGACAGAGCTGTTGATGATAGCAGGCTGGTTCCAAAGCCACTAGTGGAGCCAATGGTTGGAGCTGTAGCCGATGCTGGCTTGAGCCCAAAACTAGTGTTCAGCTTTGGTGGCATGGCAAGCTTAGAGCTGAGAACTGAAGATGTCAGAGACAATTTGGTCTTGTCTGACATTGCCATATTGGCTGAAAGTGAGCAAGTTAAAAGAAAGTTTACAATTATTAATTAAACTTAAAGCTTTCAGAAAAACAGGCAAAAAAGTAGAGAAGGAGGAGAAATTAGATAAAAGTGTGTCTACTTTCTGGAAGAAAGTAAGCAAATAATCATTCGTATTGTGTTCGATTTCTAAAAACTGTGCTTGACAAAGAACTATGCCTTGCTGAGACAAAAATAGAAGGTAAACTATGCAAATATAGCAGCATGTGATATGCATGTTATGAAAAGAGTGCTAAGCCTATTTTCTATGATAAAAATGATGCATTTATATCCACGCCAGCATTAGACGTAGGAGCGAAGAAAAAGGTAAATGTAAGTTAAAAAAAAGGTAAATAAAAATGAATAGATTAAACTCAAAACACATTTAATAATTGCTTACCTAGTATGTTTTATAAAAAAATTATAGACTTCAAAAATGCGAATTAAAACACTATAAAGCAAAGAAACAGTATATAAGCTTCACTAGGCCTAACTTAATTCTACACAAAAATAAATTGAAACTTCCGACATTTGATAAAATATATAAAATATATATATTTCTCACTAGAAAACTAAATCTTGTAACGTTGCGCAATATTACTTTTTTTAAATCTGCTTTTACACATACCTATAGTGCAAAGAACTCTTAGAAACAAATATTTTATTTTCTACTTTGTGTTAAACCTAAATTGACAAATGCTTTGCGCAAATTTTGTTTAACTTTTTAATTAAATTTAAAAAAGGTATTAAACAGATTTTTTTATTCATTAAAAATTCCGAATGATGATGCGCGGTCGCAGGCCGCGTGTAGTAGTAGTATAATTAATAAATCTAAATATACTAAATCTCTAAGGTTTGTATGCTTGCTTGAATGTCCATAACGCTCTAGTAATTACTAAAAATAGTAAGAAATAAAAAGAAACAAAAGTCCTAAAAATAAAAAACTAGAGGTTATGTCACAATAATGAAGACAAAAGTTTGTAGAATAAGATCCTTATATTCACTTTCATTTCACGATGCCTATAATTTGAGATGGTCATTAAGGGTATCATATTACAAAAGTAAAGACAAAAATTTTGACAACAAGTTGAGCAAAACTCTTTCAATTTTCTATCTGGACACTGTCCTAATTAATGTCAGAGATGGTCATCAGAATAAACAGGCAAAGTTGTTAGAGGGTACTGCAGTTGTTGTTCCTGGAAGAAAGCAGTGAAGATATTGGTTTGAAATTTAATAGTAATTGAACTATGCACTAGCACATGAAACCCCAAGTTGGCACCCCTCATATTCATTTTACAGTACATTGTTAACAATTTTGTCCACTTAGGGTATTGTAAACAAAAGTGAATATAAGGATTGCACTCTAGTAAGCTACAAGTATGATTTTTTTAATTGGCTATATCTGTTTCAATTTTTATCCTATATCTATTGCCGTATTGGGTATCATATAACAAAATTGATGCAAGTAATCAATTAGGCTATAGGTATTGTATGACATAAGAATGCCAATATAAGGCTTATCTCAGTACCCCCTTTTGGTTCTTAAGGGTCCCTTCACTTTCTTATTTATTTTAAGGTCCATTTCCTATTATCTAGTTATACCATTGCTTTAGCATAGAGCTATAGGCTACTTGATTTTTTCTGTATAACTTTAGTATTAAATCACCTTTAATAGTTATAACTGATTTATAAATTACATCATGCTTTTTATAGTCTAAAGCATAATAGAGTTATTACTGTTTGCTAAAAGTTTAATTAAATTATTAATAGTAATTCTAATTCTTATATATATTTAGATTAGCTAATATTGCTCATCTTTTTATTGAACTTTCAGGTATGATCAAGCCTAAAAACAGTTACAAGAAGCCATGAAGACAAAAGAGCCATTGGTTGTCAGTTCATCTGCATCTACAGTGTTGAAAGGACTTCATACAAAAAAATCTTATTGGTCAGTTGGATTATGCCTAGTATGTATAATAAATTGAATCTAATTTTTTTGTAATTTGTGGTCTTTATATTTCCTTATACAGCCCATTGGCATGAGCTGCTGCACATTCGAGTGAAGCTGCAGTCTGTACTTGACATTGTCAATGTGCTCCCAGTTGGACATGTTGATGCTATCGAGTCTCCAGAGCTGAAGGACCATGCTAGTAATGGTAAGTTTTCATATTATAAAAAACACTTTTCAACATCCGATTTCTACAGGCCTACTGTTAGTAGCTGAATTAGCCATTCATCACTAATTCAACGCAAGCTCTTTCTGACGCGCGCTCGCTCGCCTGTCTGTATGCGCAACGCGTTCTCGGCGCTCCGCTGGACTCCACAGCCGCCGAAGAGGCCGCTTGGCCGTCCAGCCTGGAGGCTCAACTGGAGGAGCGGCAGCGAGCCCTGCTGGCCTGGCACGAGCCGGTGCTGGCCGACTGGCACGAGCGGGCGTCCTTGGCCAGCGTAGGCGGCGGCGGCGGCATCAATAAGCTGGCTCAGCATCCTGTGCAGCGGCTTCAGGTGAGCGGAATCTGCTATGGCTTAAAAACAGCACCCAATGCTCTTGGTAGAACTCGATAACCACTATAATTAAATAAGACGGTGTACTTTGTTTCTATGAAATTTTTGATGGCTCACTTCCTTTCCTATGTGTACATATTTTAGAATAGGCTAGCGTATTAGCCGCCAGCTCTGCAAGTTAAGCAGAGTTGGCCGTGGTTAGTATTGATTGCTATGTATCTCTCTGCTCCCTCCTCACCTGACAGGCCCTTCTGGCTGACCGCGAGCGCCTCATCGCCCGGTCCCGCCTCAACCGGTGCCACCTGCGGCCACTGCGGCTGCCAGGCAGCGACCTGCAGCAGCCCGCCAGCGAGCCCATGGACACCGCGACCCGGATGTTGTCGGCGACCAGCCCGAAGCCAAGCTGTCCGATCCGCCTGAGTCCGATTCGCGGATCTACGACGACAGCGACCTGTACAAGCTGACTCTGCTGGACTTCGTGCACAGCCGCACTGCCGGCCTTACCGACCCGGCCGCTCTCGGCCAGGAGTTCGCCCGCCTGCAGCAGCTCCGCCGCCGGCTGCGCAAGCGGG
The DNA here is from genome assembly GCA_002269645.1 of Macrostomum lignano. NCBI lineage: Eukaryota > Metazoa > Platyhelminthes > Macrostomidae > Macrostomum > Macrostomum lignano. Next base: position 1,217,389 of record NIVC01000094.1, on the reverse strand, counting down.
CGAATGTCGACACTCGGGCGAGTAAAGCGCGCAGACTGCGCTACCTGGAGATGCCCCGACTGGTCGGCTTCGCCACCGCCTCCGAGCCGCCCGGACAGCTCACTGAAGGCCAGCGGCGCGAACTGTACGCCTCGCTGTTTGGCGGGCCCAAGTAGACTCGAACTGTTGCTCCCCTTGTTCCCTCAGCTCCCCCTGATCCTTCAGCTCCCCCTGATCCTTCAGCTCCCCAATCCTTCAGCTCCACAATCCTTCAGCTCCCCTGATCCTTCAGCTCCCCCTGATCCTTCAGCTCCCCCTGATCCTTCAGCTCCCCCAGATCCTTCAGCTCCCCCAGATCCTTCAGCTCCCCCAGATCCTTCAGCTCCCCCTGATCCTTCAGCTCCCCTGATCCTTCAGCTCCCCCTGATCCTTCAGCTCCCCCTGATCCTTCAGCTCCCCAATCCTTCAGCTCCCCCCATCCTTCAGCTCCCCAATCCTTCAGCTCCCCAATCCTTCAGCTCCCCCCCAATCCTTCAGCTCCCCAATCCTTCGGCTCCCCCCCAATCCTTCAGCTCCCCAATCCTTCAGCTCCCCAATCCTTCAGCTCCCCAATCCTTCAGCTCCCCAGCCTTCCATCTCCTGATCCTTCAGCTCCCCAACCTTCCATCTCCTGATCCTTCAGCTCCCCCAACCTTCCATCTCCTGATCCTTCAGCTCCCCCAACCTTCCATCTCCTGATCCTTCAGCTCCCCCAACCTTCCATCTCCTGATCCTTCAGCTCCCCCAACCTTCCATCTCCTGATCCTTCAGCTCCCCCAACCTTCCATCTCCTGATCCTTCAGCTCCCCCAACCTTCCATCTCCTGATCCTTCAGCTCCCCCAACCTTCCATCTCCTGATCCTTCAGCTCCCCCAACCTTCCATCTCCTGATCCTTCAGCTCCCCCAACCTTCCATCTCCTGATCCTTCAGCTCCCCCAACCTTCCATCTCCTGATCCTTCAGCTCCCCCAACCTTCCATCTCCTGATCCTTCAGCTCCCCCAACCTTCCATCTCCTGATCCTTCAGCTCCCCCAACCTTCCATCTCCTGATCCTTCAGCTCCCCTGGTCCTCGCCAGTGTAAACTTGCTTCAGTGTAAAATTTTGCATGCAAAAAATAAACGAAGCGTTTTGCTTTGCTTTTTAACTGAGCATTTCTAGAAGCATTCGGCCCGCCGCTGTCTTAAAACTCGTAAAAAATTCCTTTTTTTCAGTTTACTTGAAGGTCCTTTCGAAAATGCCGCGATCAGATTTGAATATCGTTTAGATTTTTATTTAGATTAGGCACAGCTCAACCAAAGGTGCTGGGGTCATTAATACGAGCTGGGAAGAGAGCGGAAGTAGAGGGACGTGAAATGGAAGTAGATGGAAGTGAAATGGAAGTAGATGGACGTGAAATGGAAGTAGATGGACGTAAAGCGGAAGTAGATGGAAGTGAAGCGAAGTAGATGGAAGTGAAATGGAAGTAGAGGGACGTGAAATGGAAGTAGATGGACGTAAAGCGGAAGTAGATGGAAGTGAAGTGGAAGTAGAGGGACGTGAAATGGAAGTGAAGCGAAGTAGATGGAAGTGAAATGGAAGTAGAGGGACGTGAAATGGAAGTAGATGGACGTAAAGCGGAAGTAGATGGAAGTGAAGCGAAGTAGATGGAAGTGAAATGGAAGTAGAGGGACGTGAAATGGAAGTAGATGGACGTAAAGCGGAAGTAGATGGAAGTGAAGCGAAGTAGATGGAAGTGAAATGGAAGTAGAGGGACGTGAAATGGAAGTAGATGGACGTAAAGCGGAAGTAGATGGAAGTGAAGTGGAAGTAGAGGGACGTGAAATGGAAGTGAAGCGAAGTAGATGGAAGTGAAATGGAAGTAGAGGGACGTGAAATGGAAGTAGATGGACGTAAAGCGGAAGTAGATGGAAGTGAAGTGGAAGAAGAAGGACGTGAAATGGAAGTAGATGGAAGTGAAGTGGAAGAAAAGGACGTGAAAGGGAAGTAGATGGAAGTGAAGTGGAAGAAAAGGACGTGAAATGGAAGTAGAGGGACGTGAAATGGAAGTAGATGGAAGTGAAATGGAAGTAGATGGAAGTGAAATGGAAGTAGATGGAATTGAAATGGAAGTAGATGGAAGTGAAATGGAAGTAGATGGAAGTTGTAAAGACTTCACTTTAGATTGTAGAACGATATAAGCTTGATACGAGGCAAGCCACTGCGATTTTTATTGTAAGTATTGAGCACGATACGTTTAGTGGATAAGGCTTAGGGGTGGAGAACAAAAGTAGCCAGATTGAAGAACGTACATGAGTAAGAGAGTACATCAAGATATTGTAGAAAGGCGCACAGAGCGAAACAGGTAAAAACACCACCCCCAAACACTGAATAAAGTACAAGCTAACATCACTAACAAAAATCAACCCAGCCAAGTCACCACACTCCTCCCCACGAAGATTAAGCGTTGGATTAAAACGGGAATAAAAGACGCAAATCAGTTCACAGTCCATAGAAGAACAGTTCAGAGTCACTCGTAGCGCAGCCGGTCAGGTTCGGCTCTCGCCCTGGTCGAACGTCGAAGTAGCGCCTCAGAGCTCAACTCTGGTGCCTGGCCAGGCGTCTCTGCAGGAGCCTCTGGTTGATCGTCAGGCACCTCGACACATGGCGGTTGCTCGGCTTCGGAAGGCGCCGGAGGCTCCGGCGGCTTGCGCACTTGATCGATGTGCCGACGGACTTCTCGACCATCGTCGAACTGGCAAGAGAAAGACGCAGCCCCAGAGCAGTTGGTCACAACAGCAGGCTTCCACCTGCCGTCAGCAGCGAAGTCCCTCGCGACGACTGCGTCGCCCATCTCGATGCGGCGGTCATGGGCATGGGCGTCGTGTTGTTGCTTCTGCATTGCTTGTTGGAGCGCCACCCTGGCCTGTAGGTCAGGCCGAACTCGATCGAGCAGTGTGTGCAGCCGCCTCCCCATCAGCAATTTGCAAGGTGGCGCGCCGGTCGTCGCATGGGGCGTCACACGGTAGGTAAGCAGGAAGCGCGCCACTCGATCTTCTAGTGAGCCGTCTTTTTGCTTAGCGAGTGACTTCTTCAGGGTCTGGACAGCGCGCTCCGCTTGGCCATTTGACGCCGGGTGGTACGGGGCAGTTCGTACGTGCCGGATGCCGTTCCGCTGCAGAAAATCTGCCATTTCATCGCTGACCAGGTTGCGCCCATTGTCCGTCACGATGATGTCCGGCAGCCCATGTGTAGCGAAGCTCTGCCGCAGCCGCTGGATGGTTGCCGTGGAAGTTGCTGACGCCAACACATGTACCTCCATCCACTTGGAATGGGCGTCGACAATCACCAGCAGCATTTTCCCTTCGATCGGACCCGCAAAATCCAGATGAAGGCGCGACCACGGCCTGTCAGGCCAGGCCCAGGGATGCAGCGGCGCAGGCCCCGGTGACTTCTGCAGCTCCTGGCAGTCCGAACAAGCGCCGGCGAGCTGCTCAATTGCCTCGTCCAGCTTTGGCCACCAGAAGAAGCTGCGGGCCAGCGCCTTCATTCTAGATGCGCCCTGGTGTCCTTGGTGCAAACAATGGAGAAGGGCTGTCCGGCCTGCCTCTGGAACGATGACTCGAGTTCCCCAGAGAAGGCAGCCGTCTTGAGTACTCAGCTGGTCGGCCCTGGATCTGTACGGCTGCAACTCCGGCACGGTCCGCTCAGGCCAGTTGCCGACCTCCGTGAAGCGCAGTGCCTTTGACAGGATCGGGTCAGTTCGGGTCCAGGCTCGAATGTCGCCGGCGGTCACTGGCCCTTCGCCCAGCATGTCCATGACCAGGACAACGTCCGCAGGTGTCGGGGCCTTCGTCGGTCTTTCCGGCAGTGGCAGTCGGCTCAGTGCGTCTGCACGCAGTAGTGATTTGCCAGATCGGTGTTCCATCGAGTAGCTGTAGCCCGCCAGGATGAGCGCCCACCTCTGAATCCTTCCGGACGCCATGGCGGGAATTGGCTTAGACTCATGCAGGAGTCCTAGCAACGGCTTGTGGTCGCTGACGAGGGTGAATTTCCGGCCGTAAAGGTAAGAGTGAGATCTTTTTACCCCGAAAACGATCGCCAGAGCTTCTTTGTCCAGTTGCGAGTACTTCGCCTCGGCATCGTGCAGGGAACGCGAAGCGAAAGCGATCGGTCGATCGCAACCGTCAACCCGATGACTGATGACGGCGCCGATGCCGTACGGAGAGGCATCGCACTCCAGCACCAACGGCTTTGTGTCGTCGAAATGCGCGAGGACCGGCGCTTTGGCGAGCAGCGCCTTGCACTTCTTAAAGGCGGCATCCTGCGAAGCGCCCCAGCACCAGTTGGCGCCTTGGTTTAGCAAGCGGTGCAGCGGGGCCAACTCGGCTGACAGGTTCGGCAGGAACTTGCTGTAATAGTTGACCATTCCGAGGAAGCTGCGTAGCTGGGTCACGTCCTGCGGTGCCGGAGCGTCCACGATGGCACGCACTTTGTCTTGCAGGGGATGCAGGCCAGCGGCATCGATCCGATGACCCAGATAGCAGACGCTGTCCTGCATGAAGTTACACTTGCTCAGGCCGCAGCGCAGTCCACTTTGGTGCAGCCGTTGCAGCACCTGTTCCAGCGATTGCAAATGGCTCTCGTCGTCAACCCCGGTGATAATCAGGTCATCGATGAAGCAGGCCACATGGGGAATGGTCTGCAGCAGGCTGTCCATGTGGCGCTGGAAAATTCCAACGGCCGGAGCGACACCAAACGGGAGGCGGGTATAGCGAAGCAGGCCTTTGGAAGTGTTTATAGTGCAGATCTGCTGGGCAGCTTCATCGAGTGGCATCTGGGAGTAAGCCTGCGACAAGTCGAGCTTAGTGAACTTTTTCCCGCCTGCCAGCTTTGCAAAAAGTTCCTCGATTCGCGGCAAGGGGTACTTGTCCGGCTCCACGGCGAGGTTGACGGTCTGCTTAAAGTCGGCACAGATGCGCACGGTGCCGTCTGATTTCAGAACGGGAACAATCGGCGATGCATAATCTGAGCTGCTGACTGGCTTGAGCACGCCCTGCTCAATCTCCTTTTCAAGTTGAGCCTCCACCTTAGCCTTGAGCGCAAACGGAACGTTGCGAGCTTTGAAAAAGCGAGGCCGGGCATCAGGCTTCAAATGCAGTTGCACAGGTGGACCGTTGTACTGACCCAATCCGGGCTCGAAAACAGCTGCATACTTTTCCAGCAAGGCTCGGATTCTGGGGTGCTCACCGTCTTTTTGCACCTGGTTGATGCTTCTCCAGTCAAGCGGCAAGCCGGCCAGCCAGTCCCGGCCGATCAGATTCGATCCGGAGCCCTTGACGACGAGTAGCGGTAGCTCCTTGGAGATCTCTCCGATACGCACGCAGACGTTGATTTTGCCGAGTAGAGGAACCGGCTCCCCTGAATACGTACGTAGCTGTGCGTTGGCCGGCTCCAGCTTGGGCAGCCCACGGAGCTCAGAGCGAAAAGTATCCGATGAGATGAGCGAGACGGATGCACCAGTGTCAATCTCCATTCGAACAGGCGTCTCCTCGATGATGACAGTCGTCTCAATCGGGGGAATCTTGGTCCTCGGCTCAGCCATCACATGCATCCCATCCTCGTCGCCAGTGTAAAGACTTCACTTTAGATTGTAGAACGATATAAGCTTGATACGAGGCAAGCCACTGCGATTTTTATTGTAAGTATTGAGCACGATACGTTTAGTGGATAAGGCTTAGGGGTGGAGAACAAAAGTAGCCAGATTGAAGAACGTACATGAGTAAGAGAGTACATCAAGATATTGTAGAAAGGCGCACAGAGCGAAACAGGTAAAAACACCACCCCCAAACACTGAATAAAGTACAAGCTAACATCACTAACAAAAATCAACCCAGCCAAGTCACCACAGAAGTGAAATGGAAGTAGATGGAAGTGAAATGGAAGTGAAATGGAAGTAGAGGGACGTGAAATGAAAGAAGAGGGAAGTGAAGCTGAAGTGAATGTAAAATAATGCGGAACTGTTAGAAAATAAAGGGGAAGAAGCAGTTATTAAACAGAAAGGAAGTCAGAGAAGGATTAAGTGAGAAAGGCGGAGAGTAACTATAAGAATGAATGAAGGTCAGCTTGGATTAAGAATGTGACTCAGAATAAAATAAGTTTCAATGTGAGGCAGCGAGATGCAGGTAGCAATGAAAGGCTGCAGTTTAGACGCGGCGATTCGGGCGGCTGCAGCTCGTGATTGCAGCCTGGGAAGGCGGCCCCGTCTCGGCCTTATAATTAAGCGCGCGCGCCCCATGCCTGTCCCAGCAAGTGCAGGTTGCAGGTATTCATTATGCTGAGCGGCTGCAGTCCGATATGCAATATACAAAATGAGAGTGCGATGCGATCAGCCGGACCTTGGGCCAAGGTGAATTATGCATGAGCTGACCCGGTTGCGGCTGCAGAGGAGATCCTTCAGGACTTTTTTTAGACGCTTGAAACTCGCCTTCATGGCTGTCCTTCACTCCCATCCTACTGCTGGCTCTCTGCGGCTCTTTTATTCCATGGGAGCTGCAATTGGAATAAATCGATAATCTCTCCGTGTGCTGGGCGCGCCGCTACTTTATAGTGAGCCTTTTTTAGTAGCGCCTCTCGCCTTCTCAAGTGATGAAGGATTCAGACAGGCAGTCTCCGAGCCTGATGAAGCTGTCCGGATTTGCGGTTTCTGCTTGGGATTATTCGAGTCCCCAGAATTGGGGGAGCCAAGTGAAGCGAACTGTTTAGCTAATTTAGATGTGTTTCTGGTCAAAGCAAATTTAATTTTGGAATTGGATTTGATTTCGAATTGGAATCTGCAGGGCTGTGGAGACAATTGCAAATGTGCAGCACAAAACATTGATTTGCTACTAAATAATTCAGTCGTTTATCAACGTACGATTTTGCATATTGCATATCGTAGAATGTCGTCGTTGCATTGTTAAACAGTTTTTCTATAGGCCAAGTTGGTAGCCAAGCCGAAGTCTGACGTTGCTATGCAACTATAGCTAGGTCAAGGTCGTATCCAAGGGGAGTGAGTGTGGCGTTGCTATGCAACTATAGCTAGGCCAGGTCGTATCCAAGGGGATTGAGTGTGGCGTTGCTATGCAACTGTAGCTAGGTCAAGGTCGTATTTAAGACAAGTCTGACGTTGCTATGCAACTATAGTTCAAGTGAGTCAAGGTCGTTCACAAGAGAAATCTGTCGTTTCTATGCAATATAATAATTTCCATGTCAAAACACAAGTACACTGTAAGTACAGTATCCAAGGTAATTTTCTTGTTGCTATGGAAACTAGGTCAGTGTTTGTAGAATGCATCAGACCATAAACTCGCTCTCCGGCTTGACAAACAGTTTCGCTCTGAGCTCCATGGCAACCTGGGGATTGAACTGCTTTAACTCGGTGAGGAAGTCCTGAATTCGAGTTTTGCCCCGACGAATAACCAGGGACAGCATGTAGTCCGGCGCTCGGCCCGCTGGTTCATGAGCTCCATCACTCTGGCATTGTGCTCGCACAGAATGACGTCACGTTTGGCCATCTGGCTGGCCAGCTCGGCGAGGTCCACTTCGCCCAGGCGCTTCGAGTAGGCCTCGATTGTCTCTCGCTGGGACTGGTCCAGCTCTGTGTGGGGTGGTAGGCTGCGCCTCTGTGTCTAACAGGTAGCTTGGTTTGTGTCTAACAGGGTATAGTTTGGTTTGTGGATAACAGGTAGCTTTGGTTTGTGTCTAACA
>NIVC01000094.1:1197500-1207303 GCA_002269645.1 Macrostomum lignano | reverse complement strand
CCCTTCTGGCTGACCGCGAGCGCCTCATCGCCCGGTCCCGCCTCAACCGGTGCCACCTGCGGCCACTGCGGCTGCCAGGCAGCGACCTGCAGCAGCCCGCCAGCGAGCCATGGACACCGCGACCCCGGATGTTGTCGGCGACCAGCCCCGAAGCCAAGCTGTCCGATCCGCCTGAGTCCGATTCGCGATCTACGACGACAGCGACCTGTACAAGCTGACTCTGCTGGACTTCGTGCACAGCCGCACTGCCGGCCTTACCGACCCGGCGCTCTCGGCCAGGATTCGCCCGCCGCCTGCAGCAGCTCCGCCGCCGGCTGCGCAAGCGGGCGAATGTCGACACTCGGCGGCGAGTAAAGCGCGCAGACTGCGCTACCTGGAGATGCCCCGACTGGTCGGCTTCGCCACCGCCTCCGAGCCGCCCGGACAGCTCACTGAAGGCCAGCGGCGCGAACTGTACGCCTCGCTGTTTGGCGGGCCCAAGTAGACTCGAACTGTTGCTCCCCTTGTTCCCTCAGCTCCCCCTGATCCTTCAGCTCCCCCTGATCCTTCAGCTCCCCAATCCTTCAGCTCCACAATCCTTCAGCTCCCCCTGATCCTTCAGCTCCCCCTGATCCTTCAGCTCCCCCTGATCCTTCAGCTCCCCCAGATCCTTCAGCTCCCCCAGATCCTTCAGCTCCCCCAGATCCTTCAGCTCCCCCTGATCCTTCAGCTCCCCCTGATCCTTCAGCTCCCCCTGATCCTTCAGCTCCCCCTGATCCTTCAGCTCCCCAATCCTTCAGCTCCCCCATCCTTCAGCTCCCCAATCCTTCAGCTCCCCAATCCTTCAGCTCCCCCCAATCCTTCAGCTCCCCAATCCTTCGGCTCCCCCCAATCCTTCAGCTCCCAATCCTTCAGCTCCCCAATCCTTCAGCTCCCCAATCCTTCAGCTCCCCATCCTTCCATCTCCTGATCCTTCAGCTCCCCAACCTTCCATCTCCTGATCCTTCAGCTCCCCAACCTTCCATCTCCTGATCCTTCAGCTCCCCCAACCTTCCATCTCCTGATCCTTCAGCTCCCCAACCTTCCATCTCCTGATCCTTCAGCTCCCCCAACCTTCCATCTCCTGATCCTTCAGCTCCCCCAACCTTCCATCTCCTGATCCTTCAGCTCCCCCAACCTTCCATCTCCTGATCCTTCAGCTCCCCCAACCTTCCATCTCCTGATCCTTCAGCTCCCCCAACCTTCCATCTCCTGATCCTTCAGCTCCCCAACCTTCCATCTCCTGATCCTTCAGCTCCCCCAACCTTCCATCTCCTGATCCTTCAGCTCCCCCAACCTTCCATCTCCTGATCCTTCAGCTCCCCCAACCTTCCATCTCCTGATCCTTCAGCTCCCCTTCCATCTCCTGATCCTTCGCAGCTCCCAAACTTCCATCGCCTTCAGCTGTAAAACTTGCTTCAGTGTAAAATTTTGCATGCAAAAAATAAACGAAGCGTTTTGCTTTGCTTTTTAACTGAGCATTTCTAGAAGCATTCGGCCCGCCGCTGTCTTAAAACTCGTAAAAAATTCCTTTTTTTCAGTTTACTTGAAGGTCCTTTCGAAAATGCCGCGATCAGATTTGAATATCGTTTAGATTTTTATTTAGATTAGGCACAGCTCAACCAAAGGTGCTGGGGTCATTAATACGAGCTGGGAAGAGAGCGGAAGTAGAGGGACGTGAAATGGAAGTAGATGGAAGTGAAATGGAAGTAGATGGACGTGAAATGGAAGTAGATGGACGTAAAGCGGAAGTAGATGGAAGTGAAGCGAAGTAGATGGAAGTGAAATGGAAGTAGAGGGACGTGAAATGGAAGTAGATGGACGTAAAGCGGAAGTAGATGGAAGTGAAGTGGAAGTAGAGGGACGTGAAATGGAAGTGAAGCGAAGTAGATGGAAGTGAAATGGAAGTAGAGGGACGTGAAATGGAAGTAGATGGACGTAAAGCGGAAGTAGATGGAAGTGAAGCGAAGTAGATGGAAGTGAAATGGAAGTAGAGGGACGTGAAATGGAAGTAGATGGACGTAAAGCGGAAGTAGATGGAAGTGAAGCGAAGTAGATGGAAGTGAAATGGAAGTAGAGGGACGTGAAATGGAAGTAGATGGACGTAAAGCGGAAGTAGATGGAAGTGAAGTGGAAGTAGAGGGACGTGAAATGGAAGTGAAGGCGAAGTAGATGGAAGTGAAATGGAAGTAGAGGGACGTGAAATGGAAGTAGATGGACGTAAAGCGAAGTAGATGGAAGTGAAGTGGAAGAAGAAGGACGTGAAATGGAAGTAGATGGAAGTGAAGTGGAAGAAAAGGACGTGAAAGGAAGTAGATGGAAGTGAAGTGGAAGAAAAGGACGTGAAATGGAAGTAGAGGGACGTGAAATGGAAGTAGATGGAAGTGAAATGGAAGTAGATGGAAGTGAAATGGAAGTAGATGGAATTGAAATGGAAGTAGATGGAAGTGAAATGGAAGTAGATGGAAGTTGTAAAGACTTCACTTTAGATTGTAGAACGATATAAGCTTGATACGAGGCAAGCCACTGCGATTTTTATTGTAAGTATTGAGCACGATACGTTTAGTGGATAAGGCTTAGGGGTGGAGAACAAAAGTAGCCAGATTGAAGAACGTACATGAGTAAGAGAGTACATCAAGATATTGTAGAAAGGCGCACAGAGCGAAACAGGTAAAACACCACCCCCAAACACTGAATAAAGTACAAGCTAACATCACTAACAAAAATCAACCCAGCCAAGTCACCACACTCCTCCCCACGAAGATTAAGCGTTGGATTAAAACGGGAATAAAAGACGCAAATCAGTTCACAGTCCATAGAAGAACAGTTCAGAGTCACTCGTAGCGCAGCCGGTCAGGTTCGGCTCTCGCCCTGGTCGAACGTCGAAGTAGCGCCTCAGAGCTCAACTCTGGTGCCTGGCCAGGCGTCTCTGCAGGAGCCTCTGGTTGATCGTCAGGCACCTCGACACATGGCGGTTGCTCGGCTTCGGAAGGCGCCGGAGGCTCCGGCGGCTTGCGCACTTGATCGATGTGCCGACGGACTTCTCGACCATCGTCGAACTGGCAAGAGAAAGACGCAGCCCCAGAGCAGTTGGTCACAACAGCAGGCTTCCACCTGCCGTCAGCAGCGAAGTCCCTCGCGACGACTGCGTCGCCCATCTCGATGCGGCGGTCATGGGCATGGGCGTCGTGTTGTTGCTTCTGCATTGCTTGTTGGAGCGCCACCCTGGCCTGTAGGTCAGGCCGAACTCGATCGAGCAGTGTGTGCAGCCGCCTCCCCATCAGCAATTTGCAAGGTGGCGCGCCGGTCGTCGCATGGGGCGTCACACGGTAGGTAAGCAGGAAGCGCGCCACTCGATCTTCTAGTGAGCCGTCTTTTGCTTAGCGAGTGACTTCTTCAGGGTCTGGACAGCGCGCTCCGCTTGGCCATTTGACGCCGGGTGGTACGGGGCAGTTCGTACGTGCCGGATGCCGTTCCGCTGCAGAAAATCTGCCATTTCATCGCTGACCAGGTTGCGCCCATTGTCCGTCACGATGATGTCCGGCAGCCCATGTGTAGCGAAGCTCTGCCGCAGCCGCTGGATGGTTGCCGTGGAAGTTGCTGACGCCAACACATGTACCTCCATCCACTTGGAATGGGCGTCGACAATCACCAGCAGCATTTTCCCTTCGATCGGACCCGCAAAATCCAGATGAAGGCGCGACCACGGCCTGTCAGGCCAGGCCCAGGGATGCAGCGGCGCAGGCCCCGGTGACTTCTGCAGCTCCTGGCAGTCCGAACAAGCGCCGGCGAGCTGCTCAATTGCCTCGTCCAGCTTTGGCCACCAGAAGAAGCTGCGGGCCAGCGCCTTCATTCTAGATGCGCCCTGGTGTCCTTGGTGCAAACAATGGAGAAGGGCTGTCCGGCCTGCCTCTGGAACGATGACTCGAGTTCCCCAGAGAAGGCAGCCGTCTTGAGTACTCAGCTGGTCGGCCCTGGATCTGTACGGCTGCAACTCCGGCACGGTCCGCTCAGGCCAGTTGCCGACCTCCGTGAAGCGCAGTGCCTTTGACAGGATCGGGTCAGTTCGGGTCCAGGCTCGAATGTCGCCGGCGGTCACTGGCCCTTCGCCCAGCATGTCCATGACCAGGACAACGTCCGCAGGTGTCGGGGCCTTCGTCGGTCTTTCCGGCAGTGGCAGTCGGCTCAGTGCGTCTGCACGCAGTAGTGATTTGCCAGATCGGTGTTCCATCGAGTAGCTGTAGCCCGCCAGGATGAGCGCCCACCTCTGAATCCTTCCGGACGCCATGGCGGGAATTGGCTTAGACTCATGCAGGAGTCCTAGCAACGGCTTGTGGTCGCTGACGAGGGTGAATTTCCGGCCGTAAAGGTAAGAGTGAGATCTTTTTACCCCGAAAACGATCGCCAGAGCTTCTTTGTCCAGTTGCGAGTACTTCGCCTCGGCATCGTGCAGGGAACGCGAAGCGAAAGCGATCGGTCGATCGCAACCGTCAACCCGATGACTGATGACGGCGCCGATGCCGTACGGAGAGGCATCGCACTCCAGCACCAACGGCTTTGTGTCGTCGAAATGCGCGAGGACCGGCGCTTTGGCGAGCAGCGCCTTGCACTTCTTAAAGGCGGCATCCTGCGAAGCGCCCCAGCACCAGTTGGCGCCTTGGTTTAGCAAGCGGTGCAGCGGGGCCAACTCGGCTGACAGGTTCGGCAGGAACTTGCTGTAATAGTTGACCATTCCGAGGAAGCTGCGTAGCTGGGTCACGTCCTGCGGTGCCGGAGCGTCCACGATGGCACGCACTTTGTCTTGCAGGGGATGCAGGCCAGCGGCATCGATCCGATGACCCAGATAGCAGACGCTGTCCTGCATGAAGTTACACTTGCTCAGGCCGCAGCGCAGTCCACTTTGGTGCAGCCGTTGCAGCACCTGTTCCAGCGATTGCAAATGGCTCTCGTCGTCAACCCCGGTGATAATCAGGTCATCGATGAAGCAGGCCACATGGGGAATGGTCTGCAGCAGGCTGTCCATGTGGCGCTGGAAAATTCCAACGGCCGGAGCGACACCAAACGGGAGGCGGGTATAGCGAAGCAGGCCTTTGGAAGTGTTTATAGTGCAGATCTGCTGGGCAGCTTCATCGAGTGGCATCTGGGAGTAAGCCTGCGACAAGTCGAGCTTAGTGAACTTTTTCCCGCCTGCCAGCTTTGCAAAAAGTTCCTCGATTCGCGGCAAGGGGTACTTGTCCGGCTCCACGGCGAGGTTGACGGTCTGCTTAAAGTCGGCACAGATGCGCACGGTGCCGTCTGATTTCAGAACGGGAACAATCGGCGATGCATAATCTGAGCTGCTGACTGGCTTGAGCACGCCCTGCTCAATCTCCTTTTCAAGTTGAGCCTCCACCTTAGCCTTGAGCGCAAACGGAACGTTGCGAGCTTTGAAAAAGCGAGGCCGGGCATCAGGCTTCAAATGCAGTTGCACAGGTGGACCGTTGTACTGACCCAATCCGGGCTCGAAAACAGCTGCATACTTTTCCAGCAAGGCTCGGATTCTGGGGTGCTCACCGTCTTTTTGCACCTGGTTGATGCTTCTCCAGTCAAGCGGCAAGCCGGCCAGCCAGTCCCGGCCGATCAGATTCGATCCGGAGCCCTTGACGACGAGTAGCGGTAGCTCCTTGGAGATCTCTCCGATACGCACGCAGACGTTGATTTTGCCGAGTAGAGGAACCGGCTCCCCTGAATACGTACGTAGCTGTGCGTTGGCCGGCTCCAGCTTGGGCAGCCCACGGAGCTCAGAGCGAAAAGTATCCGATGAGATGAGCGAGACGGATGCACCAGTGTCAATCTCCATTCGAACAGGCGTCTCCTCGATGATGACAGTCGTCTCAATCGGGGAATCTTGGTCCTCGGCTCAGCCATCACATGCATCCCATCCTCGTCGCCAGTGTAAAGACTTCACTTTAGATTGTAGAACGATATAAGCTTGATACGAGGCAAGCCACTGCGATTTTTATTGTAAGTATTGAGCACGATACGTTTAGTGGATAAGGCTTAGGGGTGGAGAACAAAAGTAGCCAGATTGAAGAACGTACATGAGTAAGAGAGTACATCAAGATATTGTAGAAAGGCGCACAGAGCGAAACAGGTAAAAACACCACCCCCAAACACTGAATAAAGTACAAGCTAACATCACTAACAAAAATCAACCCAGCCAAGTCACCACAGAAGTGAAATGGAAGTAGATGGAAGTGAAATGGAAGTGAAATGGAAGTAGAGGGACGTGAAATGAAAGAAGAGGGAAGTGAAGCTGAAGTGAATGTAAAATAATGCGGAACTGTTAGAAAATAAAGGGGAAGAAGCAGTTATTAAACAGAAAGGAAGTCAGAGAAGGATTAAGTGAGAAAGGCGGAGAGTAACTATAAGAATGAATGAAGGTCAGCTTGGATTAAGAATGTGACTCAGAATAAAAAAAGTTTCAAGGTGAGGCAGCGAGATGCAGGTAGCAATGAAAGGCTGCAGTTTAGACGCGGCGATTCGGGCGGCTGCAGCTCGTGATTGCAGCCTGGGAAGGCGGCCCCGTCTCGGCCTTATAATTAAGCGCGCGCCCCATGCCTGTCCCAGCAAGTGCAGGTTGCAGGTATTCATTATGCTGAGCGGCTGCAGTCCGATATGCAATATACAAAATGAGAGTGCGATGCGATCAGCCGGACCTTGGGCCAAGGTGAATTATGCATGAGCTGACCCGGTTGCGGCTGCAGAGGAGATCCTTCAGGACTTTTTTTAGACGCTTGAAACTCGCCTTCATGGCTGTCCTTCACTCCCATCCTACTGCTGGCTCTCTGCGGCTCTTTTATTCCATGGGAGCTGCAATTGGAATAAATCGATAATCTCTCCGTGTGCTGGGCGGCCGCTACTTTATAGTGAGCCTTTTTTAGTAGCGCCTCTCGCCTTCTCAAGTGATGAAGGATTCAGACAGGCAGTCTCCGAGCCTGATGAAGCTGTCCGGATTTGCGGTTTCTGCTTGGGATTATTCGAGTCCCCAGAATTGGGGGAGCCAAGTGAAGCGAACTGTTTAGCTAATTTAGATGTGTTTCTGGTCAAAGCAAATTTAATTTTGGAATTGGATTTGATTTCGAATTGGAATCTGCAGGGCTGTGGAGACAATTGCAAATGTGCAGCACAAAACATTGATTTGCTACTAAATAATTCAGTCGTTTATCAACGTACGATTTTGCATATTGCATATCGTAGAATGGTCGTTGCATTGTTAAACAGTTTTTCTATAGGCCAAGTTGGTAGCCAAGCCGAAGTCTGACGTTGCTATGCAACTATAGCTAGGTCAAGGTCGTATCCAAGGGGAGTGAGTGTGGCGTTGCTATGCAACTATAGCTAGGCCAAGGTCGTATCCAAGGGGATTGAGTGTGGCGTTGCTATGCAACTGTAGCTAGGTCAAGGTCGTATTTAAGACAAGTCTGACGTTGCTATGCAACTATAGTTACAAGTGAGTCAAGGTCGTTCACAAGAGAAATCTGTCGTTTCTATGCCAATATAATAATTTCCATGTCAAAACACAAGTACACTGTAAGTACAGTATCCAAGGTAATTTTCTTGTTGCTATGGAAACTAGGTCAGTGTTGTAGAATGCATCAGACCATAAACTCGCTCTCCGGCTTGACAAACAGTTTCGCTCTGAGCTCCATGGCAACCTGGGGATTGAACTGCTTTAACTCGGTGAGGAAGTCCTGAATTCGAGTTTTGCCCCGACGAATAACCAGGGACAGCATGTAGTCCCGGCGCTCGGCCCGCTGGTTCATGAGCTCCATCACTCTGGCATTGTGCTCGCACAGAATGACGTCACGTTTGGCCATCTGGCTGGCCAGCTCGGCGAGGTCCACTTCGCCCAGGCGCTTCGAGTAGGCCTCGATTGTCTCTCGCTGGGACTGGTCCAGCTCTGTGGGGTGGTAGGCTGGCTGTGCTGTCTAACAGGTAGCTTGGTTTGTGTCTAACAGGGTAGTTTGGTTTGTGGATAACAGGTAGCTTGGTTTGTGTCTAACAGGTAGCTTGATTTGTGTCTAACAGGTAGCTTCCGTGTCTAACAGGTAGCTCCCATGTCTAACAGGTAGCTCCCATGTCCAACACGCAGCTCCCATGTCTAACAGGTAGCTCCCATGTCTAACAGGTTGCTCCCATGTCTAACAGGCAGCTCCCATGTCTAACAGATAGCTCCCATGTCTAACAGGCAGCTCCCATGTCTAACAGGCAGCTCCCATGTCTAACAGATAGCTCCCATGTCTAACAGACAGCTCCCATGTCTAACAGGCAGCTCCCATGTCTAACAGATAGCTCCCATGTCTAACAGGCAGCTCCCATTTTGCACCTGCATCGCACGGAGTAGTAAAGTGAAATGTCAAGCCAAAAATTGAAGACCGGCATGAAGGCGCCGCACCTCTGGCTTCTCATTTGAATTCGTGAGGCACCGCATCATCAAGGGGGGGGGGGGCAGCTCGCGTCTCACTGTATCGGATTGCATTAGAAGCCATCTGTGCCTGTCAGTCTAGTCATCTGTTGAGTGGGGCGGCCTAAGCCCCTAAATCCCTGCTGGCATCCGCGCTTGCAGAGTTTCTCTGCATCAAATATTGGACACATGCAGCCTCTCCGGCAGTGGGGGGATATTTTTCCTCAAACTAAAAAAGAAGAAATCCACAGCCCCTGGGAATCGGAGCTGCTGACAATCGGATTTCAATATGGGAATCTGCGGGGACTTCTGCTCTGTCGGGGGATAATTCTCCCCCGACCAAGCGAGCGGGATGCGTGAAGCTGGTTGGGACGCTGGTGATGCAGCTGTTACAAGTGGAGGGCAGGCAAAAAGGAGGACCGACGGTCGGTTTCTAGGGCATTACTGGAATGGGAGCTTCAACTCGAGTATAGGGATTTCGACAATCTCTATAGGATTTCCTGATTTCTGGCCCGCTCTGGCTGCTTGCAGGAGCGTTTCCGGCTGAATGTCAAAAATATTCTAATAATTCATTTCCCCCTAAAAGCGCATAAATTTCCATATTTCGTGCTACCCCGGCAAACGTAACTATATTTACTGCATCTGCAAATACGAGATTAAATTACCAAGATTTTTTCTGCAGTTGAACCCGAAATCTGTTTCGAGTGCTTTTGAGCCTGGGCTGCTATTTAAGCATTGGGGATTTTCTGTGAATCTTTTTATTGGGAGAAGCGAGCGGGAAATCCGGTTAAATTCGTACTAGGAGTCCGACTATGCGGGGGGAGACAGGGTCAGAGAGGGGAGGCAGGGTCAGAGAGGGGAGACAGGGTCAGAGAGGGGAGACGGGGTCAGAGAGGGGAGACAGGGTCAGAGAGGGGAGACAGGGTCAGAGAGGGGAGACAGGGTCAGAGAGGGGAGACAGGGTCAGAGAGGGGAGACAGGGTCAGAGAGGGGAGACAGGGTCAGAGAGGGGAGACAGGGTCAGAGAGGGGAGACAGGGTCAGAGAGGGGAGACAGGGTCAGAGAGGGGAGGCAGGGTCAGAGAGGGGAGACAGGGTCAGAGAGGGGAGACAGGGTCAGAGAGGGGAGACAGGGTCAGAGAGGGGAGACGGGGTCAGAGAGGGGAGACAGGGTCAGAGAGGGGAGACAGGGTCAGAGAGGGGAGACAGGGTCAGAGAGGGGAGACAGGGTCAGAGAGGGGAGACAGGGTCAGAGAGGGGAGGCAGGGTCAGAGAGGGGAGACAGGGTCAGAGAGGGGAGACAGGGTCAGAGAGGGGAGACAGGGTCAGAGAGGGGAGACGGG
>NIVC01000094.1:902500-1187500 GCA_002269645.1 Macrostomum lignano | reverse complement strand
TGGGAGGGGGCGGATAGGAGGCGATCTTGGGAGGGGGCGGATAGGAGGCGATCTTGGGAGGGGGTGGATAGGAGGCGATTCTTGGGCGGATAGGAGGCGATCTTGGGGGGGGGGCGGATAGGAGGCGATCCTTGGAGCGGATAGGAGGCGATCTTGGGGGGGGCGGATAGGAGGCGATCTTGGGGGGGGGCGGATAGGAGGCGATCCTTGGAGCGGATAGGAGGGCTGCTTAGTGATGCGCCACTCAAAGCTGCAGATTGCAGTGACAGTGCCGAGTGGGCTGCCACTCAGCGGTCAGATGTACTTTTATTTTGAATGATCATCAGGACCCGCCACTCAGCTCACCTGCAATGGTGGCCAGCATCAGTGCAGTGACGCCCCCGTACTGCTCGGCCGCCGAGCTCTCGTCTTCAACGTCGAAACCTTCGTCCAGGCGGGCCGAGTTCGAGCCAAGGCGCGCAGCGTGGCTTCGAACCAGCCGGCCGCTGCCAGCATCAGCGCGTTGGGCCGCAGTACCCGCAACTGCCGACCAGTTGAAGGTCGCTTCAGTCCGACGGGCTCCTGGAACCTGTGCTCCAGCAGCTGCTCAGCGCTGACGCTGTTGAGCGCCTGTTTGACCAGACAGATGGCGTCAGTCTCGCTGCCAGTCTCGATGAGCTGCCGGAGCTTCTCGCAGATCTGCTCGGCGCTTGACATGCCTGTGTTGAGCAGTGAGCTCTCTCGGTGCAGCGGCCCGGGGCCAGCTCAGCAGTTCCAGTCGCGTAGTTTTTATCTCCTATGCCATTTGCGGGTCTTATCTGGGCCACAGTAACTGAGGCCAACGCAACTTTCCTAGTCTCAGGCTCAAGCCGCGAGACCTGTTGGTCAGAGCAGCCACATGTGTCTCGTCCCTGTGACCAGTTTACACGGCACAGTATTTAGTAACAGTACCAAATTGTTGTATTCAAATAATTCTTAGTAAAGTAATATCTCTTTGCTCAGGAGTTTCAGTAAAGCTGGCAACAAAGTTCACCATGTGCAAGGCGACTTATATGAAGCGATAAAAATCATCTTTCCGCATTCATTGGATCTTAGCCGGATTAGTGATTTATTAGCTTAGCCGAGACAGATTCTCACTCACTCTCCCAGTCGGTGGGGTATTTATAACTCAGTGGGAGTTCACATTGGGGAATCGCAGCGTGAATGGAAAGCTGTCTTGATAGAGAGAAATGCGTCTTGCATCCCAATGCAGCCACTCAGTCCTGGTAGTGCTGGGTCTGCTGGGGAATGAAAGACCGGAGTGACGGTTTTGGGAAATAAACAGAAGGAAAGCGAGTGAGGCTGGAGTGTCACAGAGTGAGGCTGGAGTGTCACATAGTGAGGCTGGAGTGTCACATAGTGAGGCTGGAGTGTCACAGAGTGAGGCTGGAGTGTCACATAGTGAGGCTGGAGTGTCACATAGTGAGGCTGGAGTGTCACAGAGTGAGGCTGGAGTGTCACAGAGTGAGGCTGGAGTGTCACAGAGTGAGGCTAGTGTGTCACATAGTGAGGCTGGAGTGTCACAGAGTGAGGCTGGAGTGTCACAGAGTGAGGCTGGAGTGTCACAGAGTGAGGCTGGAGTGTCACAGAGTGAGGCTGGAGTGTCACAGAGTGAGGCTGGAGTGTCACAGAGTGAGGCTGGAGTGTCACAGAGTGAGGCTGGAGTGTCACAGAGTGAGGCTGGAGTGTCACAGAGTGAGGCTGGAGTGTCACATAGTGAGGCTGGAGTTATCACAGAGTGAGGCTGGAGTGTCACAGAGTGAGGCTGGAGTGTCACATAGTGAGGCTGGAGTTATCACAGAGTGAGGCTGGAGTGTCACGTAGTGAGGCTGGAGTTATCACAGAGTGAGGCTGGAGTGTCACAGAGTGAGGCTGGAGTGTCACAGAGTGAGGCTGGAGTGTCACAGAGTGAGGCTGGAGTGTCACATAGTGAGGCTGGAGTGTCACAGAGTGAGGCTGGAGTGTCACAGAGTGAGGCTGGAGTGTCACAGAGTGAGGCTGGAGTGTCACAGAGTGAGGCTGGAGTGTCACAGAGTGAGGCTGGAGTGTCACAGAGTGAGGCTGGAGTGTCACAGAGTGAGGCTGGAGTGTCACAGAGTGAGGCTAGTGTGTCACATAGTGAGGCTGGAGTGTCACAGAGTGAGGCTGGAGTGTCACAGAGTGAGGCTGGAGTGTCACAGAGTGAGGCTGGAGTGTCACAGAGTGAGGCTGGAGTGTCACAGAGTGAGGCTGGAGTGTCACAGAGTGAGGCTGGAGTGTCACAGAGTGAGGCTGGAGTGTCACAGAGTGAGGCTGGAGTGTCACAGAGTGAGGCTGGAGTGTCACATAGTGAGGCTGGAGTTATCACAGAGTGAGGCTGGAGTGTCACAGAGTGAGGCTGGAGTGTCACATAGTGAGGCTGGAGTTATCACAGAGTGAGGCTGGAGTGTCACGTAGTGAGGCTGGAGTTATCACAGAGTGAGGCTGGAGTGTCACAGAGTGAGGCTGGAGTGTCACAGAGTGAGGCTGGAGTGTCACAGAGTGAGGCTGGAGTGTCACATAGTGAGGCTGGAGTGTCACAGAGTGAGGCTGGAGTGTCACAGAGTGAGGCTGGAGTGTCACAGAGTGAGGCTGGAGTGTCACAGAGTGAGGCTGGAGTGTCACAGAGTGAGGCTGGAGTGTCACAGAGTGAGGCTGGAGTGTCACAGAGTGAGGCTGGAGTGTCACAGAGTGAGGCTGGAGTGTCACAGAGTGAGGCTGGAGTGTCACATAGTGAGGCTGGAGTTATCACAGAGTGAGGCTGGAGTGTCACAGAGTGAGGCTGGAGTGTCACATAGTGAGGCTGGAGTTATCACAGAGTGAGGCTGGAGTGTCACAGAGTGAGGCTGGAGTGTCACAGAGTGAGGCTGGAGTGTCACAGAGTGAGGCTGGAGTGTCACAGAGTGAGGCTGGAGTGTCACAGAGTGAGGCTGGAGTGTCACAGAGTGAGGCTGGAGTGTCACATAGTGAGGCTGGAGTTATCACAGAGTGAGGCTGGAGTGTCACAGAGTGAGGCTGGAGTGTCACATAGTGAGGCTGGAGTTATCACAGAGTGAGGCTGGAGTGTCACGTAGTGAGGCTGGAGTTATCACAGAGTGAGGCTGGAGTGTCACAGAGTGAGGCTGGAGTGTCACAGAGTGAGGCTGGAGTGTCACAGAGTGAGGCTGGAGTGTCACATAGTGAGGCTGGAGTGTCACAGAGTGAGGCTGGAGTGTCACAGAGTGAGGCTGGAGTGTCACAGAGTGAGGCTGGAGTGTCACAGAGTGAGGCTGGAGTGTCACAGAGTGAGGCTGGAGTGTCACAGAGTGAGGCTGGAGTGTCACAGAGTGAGGCTGGAGTGTCACAGAGTGAGGCTGGAGTGTCACAGAGTGAGGCTGGAGTGTCACATAGTGAGGCTGGAGTTATCACAGAGTGAGGCTGGAGTGTCACAGAGTGAGGCTGGAGTGTCACATAGTGAGGCTGGAGTTATCACAGAGTGAGGCTGGAGTGTCACGTAGTGAGGCTGGAGTTATCACAGAGTGAGGCTGGAGTGTCACAGAGTGAGGCTGGAGTGTCACAGAGTGAGGCTGGAGTGTCACATAGTGAGGCTGGAGTTATCACAGAGTGAGGCTGGAGTGTCACAGAGTGAGGCTGGAGTTATCACAGAGTGAGGCTGGAGTGTCACAGAGTGAGGCTGGAGTGTCACATAGTGAGGCTGGAGTTATCACAGAGTGAGGCTGGAGTGTCACAGAGTGAGGCTGGAGTGTCGCAGAGTGAGGCTGGAGTGTCACAGAGTGAGGCTGGAGTGTCACATAGTGAGGCTGGAGTTATCACAGAGTGAGGCTGGAGTGTCACGTAGTGAGGCTGGAGTTATCACAGAGTGAGGCTGGAGTGTCACAGAGTGAGGCTGGAGTGTCACAGAGTGAGGCTGTAGTGTCACATAGTGAGGCTGGAGTTATCACAGAGTGAGGCTGGAGTGTCACGTAGTGAGGCTGGAGTTATCGCAGAGTGAGGCTGGAGTGTCACAGAGTGAGGCTGGAGTGTCACATAGTGAGGCTGGAGTTATCACAGAGTGAGGCTGGAGTGTCACGTAGTGAGGCTGGAGTTATCACAGAGTGAGGCTGGAGTGTCACAGAGTGAGGCTGGAGTGTCACAGAGTGAGGCTGTAGTGTCACATAGTGAGGCTGGAGTGTCACAGAGTGAGGCTGGAGTGTCACAGAGTGAGGCTGGAGTGTCACATAGTGAGGCTGGAGTTATCACAGAGTGAGGCTGGAGTGTCACGTAGTGAGGCTGGAGTTATCACAGAGTGAGGCTGGAGTGTCACAGAGTGAGGCTGGAGTGTCACAGAGTGAGGCTGTAGTGTGCACATAGTGAGGCTGGAGTTATCACAGAGTGAGGCTGGAGTGTCACGTAGTTAGGCTGGAGTTATCACAGAGTGAGGCTGGAGTGTCACAGAGTGAGGCTGGAGTATCACATAGTGAGGCTGGAGTGTCACAGAGTGAGGCTGGAGTTATCACAGAGTGAGGCTGGAGTGTCACAGAGTGAGGCTGGAGTGTCACAGAGTGAGGCTGGAGTGTCACAGAGTGAGGCTGGAGTGTCACAGAGTGAGGCTGGAGTGTCACAGAGTGAGGCTGGAGTGTCACAGAGTGAGGCTGGAGTGTCACAGAGTGAGGCTGGAGTGTCACAGAGTGAGGCTGGAGTGTCACAGAGTGAGGCTGGAGTGTCACAGAGTGAGGCTGGAGTGTCACAGAGTGAGGCTGGAGTGTCACAGAGTGAGGCTGGAGTGTCACAGAGTGAGGCTGGAGTGTCACAGAGTGAGGCTGGAGTGTCACAGAGTGAGGCTGGAGTGTCACAGAGTGAGGCTGGAGTGTCACAGAGTGAGGCTGGAGTGTCACAGAGTGAGACAGGCAGATTGCCACAGAGCCACTACAGCAAAGGTGGGTTTAAGTCAGACCAGGCCTTCTCTCTCACTCCTTTAATCCTTGGACTGGATCGTCACGGCGCACTCCGACCAAAGATTCTCTGCACGGAGTCTTCTGCATACTTAATCATCTTCCAAGCAGTTATTAATCAGCAGTTCGTGCTAATGGTTGAATAATTCCATTCCACCTCCACCCAAAATGTGCCCCAGCTTCTGGCCAGGAAGTCGCTGCTCACCCACCCACAGACTGTTTGGTGAGTAATTGCGCTGCACACTGCAAGCCGCCTTGGAATTTACCGCATTGGAATTTGCAGCTTCTCTCACCGAGAGAGACTGCAGCAACATTCCAGCAATGGCGATATTCTTTCAGGCCCATTGTGGACTGAGGGAGGCTGGGAACGATGCGGGATGATGGACGGGACTATAAATATAAGGTCGCTGCTGCTCACACGGGGTAGCGATAATGATGTTGCCGGGAAGAAAGCAGAGGCAAGATTTCATGATGAAGACTCGATGATTCTGGATGGGAAGAAAGTGCAACAGGAAAAAATGATGGGATGCGAGAGCAGCACTTGTGCGACTGACCTGGGCTGGGCTCGATCTGCGGACTCCACTTTGGTCTTCTTCCAAGCGTTCTTCTGCCGGCCGCTAGAATTTGGCTTCTTATTATAATTTCTGCGGCAGAGTTTGCTTTCTCTAATGGTCTCCGCTCTCTCCTCTCTCTCCACAGCTCTCTCTCTCCTGCCGCAGCGGCAAGTTGGCCCGCGGTTGGCTGCCAAAGCATCTTGGCTCGTAATAAATAAAAAAGATGCGATTTAAAAGTTTGAATTTATCGAGC
Source organism: Macrostomum lignano (assembly GCA_002269645.1). Classification (NCBI taxonomy): domain Eukaryota; kingdom Metazoa; phylum Platyhelminthes; family Macrostomidae; genus Macrostomum; species Macrostomum lignano. The sequence continues at coordinate 1,181,726 of NIVC01000094.1, read as the reverse complement.
ATTTAGGAGTCAGAATGATCAGTTAAAAATAACGCGTTGTACTTTTCGTATTACTTTAATCTGCTACTGGTGCAATTGCTTGTTTGCCTTTTTACCAGCGCTATTTTACAGCCGAAGATTTAGGTAGGGTTAGGGTTAGGGTTAGGGTTAGGGTTAGGGTTAGGGTTAGAGTTAGGGTTTACAATTCAAAATTTACAAATTTATTATCAACTTATCATCAAGAAAAGAAAAAATTCCAAAACAGCTTCCTATTAGCCTACTTGCAGTAGACAGCAGAAACTATAATGCAGTCGGTAGTTCATTCATTACCGTCGCTTGTTAATTTAGTAAAGTTAATTTTTTCCGTCGGCGATACTTATAAATTGAAGTTATATCCGATCCAGCCTACTTACAGTATGTTAGGTGGGTTTTTCACCTATATTCCCGACAATTTGAATTGCAGATTTATAAGTTTTGAAAAAAATGACTGCAGACTGTACAAGTTTTGGACAAGTGCCCCGTCCCTGCACCCAAGGATTTCACGAACTTATTTCTCTGCATCATGCAGCTTCTCTAGAAGAATGGTGATATCTCAGTGGGATCTCGATAAGCAGAGGCATCCCCATTAGCTTCTCACGGACTGGCCATTGTCTCCAGACAAAGCAAACATGTGCTGCAGCGACTACTGCTTTATTCCAACGTTTTCTTTCGCATTCACATTTTTGCCAAAGCAGAGACACCGGGATGTCAGTTTTGTTTTTTTTCTGTCAGCACCGCCTGTGATTGGCTGCGTTGCCCCAGCCCAACGGGATCGGGGCTGGCGGAATGCGTGAAGCTGCAATCTGCGTGTGCTTTTTAAATAAGCTTTCAACACATTTGAGACCACTTATCAGATGTTTGACTGGCCGCGGGCAGCCTGCAGACATGATCCCAAATGCTCTGATCATCTGGTGAGTTCAACCAGTAAGCTGCCAAATTGGCTACTGCAACTGGCGCCCCTGAGACACAATACTGGCGCCCCCTGAGACACAATACTGGCGCCCCCTAAGACACAATACTGGCGCCCCCTGACACACAATACTGGCGCCCCTGAGACACAATACTGGCGCCCCCTGAGACACAATTACTGGCGCCCCCTGAGACACAATACTGGCGCCCTCTGAGACAAAATACTGGCGCCCCCTGAGACACAATACTGGCGCCCCCTAAGACACAATACTGGCGCCCCCTGAGACACAATACTGGCGCCCCTGAGACACAATTACTGGCGCCCCTGAGACACAATACTGGCGCCCCCTAAGACACAATACTGGCGCCCCCTGAGACACAATACTGGCGCCCCCTAAGACACAATACTGGCGCCCCCTGAGACACAATACTGGCGCCCCTGAGACACAATACTGGCGCCCCTGAGACACAATACTGGCGCCCCCTGAGACACAATACTGGCGCCCCCTAAGACACAATACTGGCGCCCCCTGAGACACAATACTGGCGCCCCTGAGACACAATACTGGCGCCCCCTGAGACACAATTACTGGCGCCCCCTGAGACACAATACTGGCGCCCCCTAAGACACAATACTGGCGCCCCCTAAGACACAATACTGGCGCCCCCTGAGACACAATTACTGGCGCCCCCAGAGACACAATTACTGGCGCCCCTGAGACACAATACTGGCGCCCCTGAGACACAATACTGGCGCCCCCTGAGACACAATACTGGCGCCCCCTGAGACACAATACTGGCGCCCCCTGAGACACAATACTGGCGCCCCTGAGACACAATACTGGCGCCCCTTGAGACACAATACTGGCGCCCCCTAAGACACAATATTGGCGCCCCCTGAGACACAATACTGGCGCCCCTGAGACACAATACTGGCGCCCCCTGAGACACAATTACTGGCGCCCCCTGAGACACAATACTGGCGCCCTCTGAGACACAATACTGGCGCCCCCTGAGACACAATACTGGCGCCCCCTAAGACACAATACTGGCGCCCCTGAGACACAATACTGGCGCCCCTGAGACACAATATCGGCGCCCCTTTAAGACACAATATCGGTGCCCTTAAGACACAATATCGCTGCCCTTAGGACACAATATCGGTGCCCTTAAGACACAATATCGCTGCCCTTAGGACACAATATCGGTGCCTTTAAGACACAATACCGGCGCCCCTTTAAGACACAATACCGGCGCCCCTTTAAGACACAGTATCGGTGCCCTTAAGACACAATATCGGTGCCCCTTTAAGACACAATATCGGTGCCCCTTTAAGACACAGTATCGGTGCCCTTAAGACACAATACCGGCGCCCTTAAGACACAGTATCGGTGCCCTTAAGACACTAAGGCAATCGGACAATATTGGCAGTTCTCAGACACTTCAGCACAACAAAACACGTCATGAAAACAAATTTCTCACTCCAAACGCTTTAGAAATGCAGGGCGCCATTTTAGAGCTACAAATACGCATATTGCCCTTCCCTACTCAAAGTACCCGGGAACAATAGCTGCAGCGAGCCCGCTGCTGTAGGCTTCTGTTCCCAGGAAATGCTCCAAAAGAACGGCAAAGCAGCCAGGAGGAGGAGGAGGCTGGTTGGGGTGGTGATTGGCGCGCTCGAGAGCGGAACGCGCGAACGCAGAGCAGCATTTCTGCATCCAAAGAGATGCAGGTAGGAAAGAGATAATATCTTGCCCAAAAACACCCAACTGTCTAGCAGTCAGGTGTTCCGACAGGTGACGGCAAAAGACAGACTAGCAACAACTAAGTATAGACGCTTTCACCTGTGAATTTTCTTCTTTAATACTGACAGTCATTTCAAGCAACAGTACGACAGTTTGAAACTGCTTCGATATCCGTTCTGCAGCATCCAAGCTCTCTTCATCACTAAGTCAGAGTAGAAAGCTGTCAGCCATTTTCCAATATATTCCCAACTGGGGATTTCGGTCATGCTGTTGGACTTGTCTGTTCCGCCAAACCATCTGGGGATTTTCAATAGTTTCCAGAGACTGAGCGAGTGGGAGCTGGGATCAGCAGTGGGACCCAGCGGCGCCCATTGGATCGGGTTCCCCCTGCTACGGCTTTCCTACTTTTCCACTTTCTGGCCAATTTGCACAGTGCAGCTTAACTTCGGTCCTGAACTTGGCTTGTCTGTTCCGTCGGTACACAGCGATTCAATATATCATATAAACATTCTGTTCCTTTATCCGTGATGTTGCTTAGATTAGCAATCCAATCTGTTCCTTTATCCGTGATGTTGGCTAGATTAGCAATCCAATCTGTTCCTTTATCCGTGATGTTGGCTAGATTAGCAATCCAATCTGTTCCTTCATCCGTGATGCTGGCTAGATTAGCAATCCAATCTGTTCCTTCATCCGTGATGTTGCTTAGATTGGCAATCCAATCTGTTCCTTTATCCGTGATGTTGCTTAGATTAGCAATCCAATCTGTTCCTTCATCCGTGATGTTGCTTAGATTGGCAATCCAATCTGTTCCTTCATCCGTGATGTTGGCTAGATTAGCAATCCAATCTGTTCCTTCATCCGTGATGTTGCTTAGATTAGCAATCCAATCTGTTCCTTCATCCGTGATGTTGCTTAGATTAGCAATCCAATCTGTTCCTTCATCCGTGATGTTGCTTAGATTAGCAATCCAATCTGTTCCTTTATCCGTGGTGTTGGCTAGATTAGCAATCCAATCTGTTCCTTCATCCGTGATGTTGCTTAGATCAGCAATCCAATCTGTTCCTTCATCCGTGATGCTGTCTAGATTAGCAATCCATTCTATTCCTTTATACGTGATGTTGGCTAGATTAGCAATCCAATCTGTTCCTTCATCCGTGATGTTGCTTAGATTAGCAATCCAATCTGTTCCTTCATCCGTGATGTTGGTTAGATTAGCAATCCAATCTGTTCCTTAATCCGTGATGTTGGTTAGATTAGCAATCCAATCTGTTCCTTCATCCGTGATGCTGTCTAGATTAGCAATCCATTCTATTCCTTCATCCATGATGTTGGGTAGATTAGCAATCCATTCTGTTCCTTCATCCGTGATGTTGCTTAGATCAGCAATCCAATCTGTTCCTTCATCCGTGATGTTGGTTAGATTAGCAATCCAATCTGTTCCTTCATCCGTGATGCTGTCTAGATTAGCAATCCATTCTGTTCCTTCATCCATGATGTTGGGTAGATTAGCAATCCAATCTGTTCCTTCATCCGTGGTGTTGGCTAGATTAGCAATCCATTCTGTTCCTTCATCCATGATGTTGGCAAGATTGGCAATCCATTCTGTTCCTTCATCCATGATGTTGGCAAGATTGGCAATCCATTCTGTTCCTTCATCCGTGATGTAAGGTACAAGGTCGTGCATCTTTAGCAACTCTGGTCAATTATTAACTTCAGTAATTCCTTATCAATCTCGCACATATTTCAAGCTTTGGTACATCACTACCCAGCACACGCACGGAGTGCACAGCGGTAAGCACACTCGTGACCGTGGCTATTAACTTAAATCCTCGCCTCATATTAACCTTCCATTAATTGATGCAGCAAGATTGGGACGGAGGCAGGGGACTGCAACAGGCCAACATTATCGAGAGCTAAAATAGTGTGAGGTATTTATGAAACTGAGGATATCATAAATCGGCGAAAGAAACCGAATGAGAGAAATAAAGAAGAAGAGGGGGAGGCGGCAGTTTCTGTTGTTTCAAGCCGGGCTTCTCCGCCAGCTGGGATTTGTCGGGAAAATTCGCGGTGGGAAATTTTGCAAGCGGTGCCGAGACCCAGATCCCCCCGATCCCCCAGATCCCCCAGATCCCCTAGATCTCAGCTAGACCCCCACCCCCGCTTTGGGGAATCGTATTTTCCCTTTCGCACTTTTTCTTCCCCTCCTCATCCTCCATCTTCAGTAATTTCTATAAGATCAACCTTTCCCAGAGGACTTACAGTTTTGGGATGTTTCAGATCCATACCGGCCCAACACCTGTCTGCTAGGACACTGTGCCTGCTCAAAGCGAAATTCTAACTCACTTTCTCACCTGCATCCAATCATCTCTGATGGGTGATTTTTTGGGACTCTAGGGACTTTTTGGGGGGTGGATTCCAAGAAACTGCGGTGACGCTCAAATAATGAGTCAGTGGTGCCTGCTGTAGTTGATAAGAAATTTAGGATATCTAGTACTAGATGTACTCTATGCTGAATAGATCACTGAATCACTGAACTCACTGACTCGCCAAACCCGCTCACTGTTTAGTGGCGTCTTATTTTCGATGCGGGCAGTCGCCTCTCCTCCCGTCGGTGGCCGAGCTGACAGCGGCAGCGGCGGCGGCGGTGGTGGAGGAGGAGGAGGTGCCGAAGAAGGTCGGTTTTTTGCGCCAGCGGCGCCCAGCAACAACACGGTGAAGCTGGTGCGCATCACGGACGTGCTCAACCACATGCTGAGCAGCAGCCGCTACGACAGCAACCTGCGGCCTGGCCTGGACATCAGAGAGAACAATGTCACCGGGGAGAAGGAGGTGGTCGGTGAGTCACTTCGGGGATGACAATGACTGATTGATGATCAGCTGTGATTGAATTGGTGACTGAGTTGTTATCAGCTGTGATTGAATTGGTGACTGATTGATGAGATCAGCCGTGATTGAATTGGTGACTGATTGATGATCAGCTGTGATTGAATTGATGACTGATTCGTGATTGGCTGTGATTGAATCAATAATTTAATTATGAAATATGAATATCAGTAAACTGATTAGGGATTGCGGTCACCAAATCCCTGCTGCCCCCAATCAGCTGAAATCGCATTCCGTCAGCTCATCAAACCTATCAAAAGAACAAAAGGCATGGCAATTCCCCTAATTGGCGCATTGTTCAAACCGACAATATGAGTCAGCGCGCACCGTCCCCAGATTAAAGGATTTTGGGAGATGTGACCAAGCTAAATAATTATCGTGATTGAGTTTTGGTTCGTCAGTAAGGTTTGCGTGACATCTCGACAAGCCGTCCGCAGTCCCAAGAGTAGCTGAGGAGGTCAGTGCAGCAGATTGAGCTATTGGAATCGCAGAGAACGGATCGAGGCTGCACTAAGCTGGAGCTCACTTTGTCAGCCGGCAGTCACTATAGAAAAACGTGAAGCTGCTTGCAATGCATATGAGAACAATGCTCCTCTGTTTCGTAGAAAACAGTGTCTCACAAAGTGCAAAAAGATCAAAATTTCTCAGATTGAGAGACTTTGAGACCAGCAAATGATGAAAGATATCTGTACACTAGCACAGGGATATCTGTACACTTACACAGGGATATCTGTACACTTACATGTACACAGGGATATCTGTACACTAGCACAGGGATATCTGTACACTAGCACAGGGACATCTGTACACTAGCACAGGGATATCTGTACACTAGCACAGGGATATCTGTACACTAACGCAGGGATATCTGTACACTAGCACCAATATTTATATCCCTATTTAGCTCGCATCAGCTGAGTCCCAATGCAATAAGCTGGTACCACTCATCCTTTATTCACACACAAAGCTATTTAAGAAGCAATAACTGATCACTCGTGCTTAGGAATTAATGACTCTGTATTGGCTCGCAGACTTCCTACTCGTAGGAATTTCTCTCAGAGATTTCAAACGGACTTTCGACAAAAAATGTGAGCTTAGAAAAATATGCCTGATTAGCAGCAAAGAAAATCGAAAGAAGAGTCAGTGAAAGAAGAGAGATAGTAGGGAAGGGAGAACTGGAAAGATATAGGAGGGAGACGGAGAGATGGAAGAGGGGAGATGGGAGAGGGGGGAGAGGGGGAGATGGGAGAAGGAGAGATTCTTCTCCCATGGTGGGAGAGGAGTGGAAAAGGGGAAACGGAGAAGGGAGATGGAGAAGGTGGAAGAAAGAGAGAAGGAGAGCCAGCATCATCAAGTGAATAAGCAGAGACTCCGTGAAACTGAAAAAAGCTCACAGCAAATCATATATTATTATCAAATATGAATAGGTGCTCAGCAGCGGCTCAATGCTCAATGCATCCTAATTATAACGGTAGCCGCCAAATCCCACTCAGATCACTCCCCAGCCGCGGAGTGAGGTGGTGCACCCTTCCGGAGCTTAGCAATCGAGCTGCTTGGGACGACTTTTTCCGGTTCTGGGAAAAGCTCTGGCAGAAATTCCTCAGTCGAGGGGGGGGGTGTTGGGGATAAATTCTTCATCAAGTGCGCTTCGAAGGGAAGCTGGTCAGGGATTAGCATATCTGATTATGATGATGGCCAAGTCTGCAGCGTAATCCTGCCCGAGGCTCCCACATGCAACATGTCTGCCTTCCACTCCCCCCGGCAGCTGCTAGCGGCCCAAGAGAGGGAAGGAGGGGTGGGGAGAATTTATTGGCTGATGGTGCAAATTTGTTTGGCAACACTCCCTGCTGGCAGTTGCTGGCAGGGGGGGGGCAGCAGTTATTGACGGACTGTCAGTTGCAATATTGCACGGCTAGGCGGAAACTTGAAGTTTGCGAGCCTTACTATGGGGTGTGAGACTGCCTGCTTGGGGTAGCTGACTTGGAGAAGTAGTGCGAAAATTATGGATGCGGGCTATACAGTATTATCATTGAATGTTGATGCGTCAGATATCAGATGGTGTCTGTCAGACCATAGATGTCAGACGGTAGATGATGTCTGTCAAACCGTAGATGTCAGACGGTAGATGATGTCTGTCAAACCGTAGATGTCAGACGGTAGATGTTAGATTCAGATCAGATGGTAGATGTCAGATGGTGTTTATCAGACCATAGATGTCAGACGGTAGATGTCAGAAGGTAGATGTCAGAAGGTAGATGTCAGAAGGTAGATTTCAGATGTCAGATGGTAGATGTGAGATAGTAGATGTCAGTGAGTAGATTGTACATGTAGATGTCAGAAGGTAGATTTCAGGTATCAGATGGTAGATGTGAGATAGTAGATGTCAGTGAGTAGATTGTGCATGTAGATGCCGGGTGGTAGATTGTAGATGTCAGATGATGTTTGTCAGACCGTAGATGTGAGGTGGTAGATAGTAGATGTCAGGTGGTAGATTGTAAATGTCAGATGATGTTTGTCAGACCGTAGATGTGAGGTGGTAGATAGTAGATGTCAGGTGGTAGATTGTAAATGTCAGATGATGTTTGTCAGACCGTAGATGTGAGGTGGTAGATAGTAGATGTCAGGTGGTAGATTGTAGATGTCAGATGATGTTTGTCAGACCGTAGATGTGAGGTGGTAGATAGTAGATGTCAGGTGGTAGATTGTAAATGTCAGATGATGTTTGTCAGACCGTAGATGTCAGGTGGTAGATAGTAGATGTCAGGTGATAGATTTTAGATGTCAGATGATGTTTGTCAGACCGTAGATGTGAGGTGGTAGATAGTAGATGTCAGGTGGTAGATAGTAGATGTCAGGTGGTAGATAGTAGATGTCAGATGGTAGATAGTAGATGTCAGGTGGTAGATAGTAGATGTCAGGTGGTAGATAGTAGATGTCAGGTGGTAGATAGTAGATGTCAGGTGGCAGATAGTAGATGTCAGGTGGTAGATGAAAAGTTGTCTGTGACAGGGCGCAGAGGTCTTTGTCGCGGAGGCATATTAAGACATAAACAGCATTTTAGGTAAACAATGTCAGCGGCTTTGCAACCCGACCTGACTGCCGAAAATGCGACGCAAAAGCAGCAATAGATAAATGCAATAAAATCTGCGTGGATTCTTGCTGCGCCAAAGCACTTTTCCTCTCAATTTTATCTGGCGCGATAAGACCGCGCTGGCACCCAATGCATTCAATTCGGTCCATTCATAATTTAATGGTGGAAAAAACTGCCAACGGGCAAAATGCCCCATAGATAGGGGGCCCCAGAGACAGGGGAAAACAAGTGCACTTGTTTCGGGCTCGTCTGCCACCGCCCGGCGCCGCCGCCAGCCCATGGGCGCGGCATCGGACGCAGCACGCAAATTGAGCGAAACGAAAGAAGAGCCAGAACCAGAAGGTCAGCGGGCGCTGCGGTAGGGAGCGGCAGGAGCCCCTGAGTGCCTTTTCTTCGCCAAAATAGACTGGGCAAAGGGGGAAATGGGAGGAGAGAGAGAGAGAGTGGGAGCATGAGTGAGAGGCCGAGGTCGAGCAACGGGAAATCCGGAAGAAGGCAGTCGAGAAGGGAGGAGAAGGCGGCGCGGAGAGCTAAAAGAAGATTGAGAGCTGCTTTGGATTGCTGCATTTTGAAAAAAAAGTCAATCACACAACGGGGGGCTCGGGTCACGCTCGGTTGTCGGTTCTGTGTTGGTCGATTTTGTGTTGGTCAGGGATTTCGCTGCTGGCTGCTGAGAAGCTTCCATTCGGACACTGAACTGCTCTCAGAGCTTCTCTGCGTCAGGCTGCTTTTAGCTGGCTGAGGTGGCTGAGGTGGCTGAGGTAGATGAGGTGGCTGAGGTAGATGAGGTGGCTGAGGTAGATGAGGTGGCTGAGGTAGATGAGGTGGCTGAGGTAGATGAGGTGGCTGAGGTAGATGAGGTGGCTGAGGTGGCTGAGGTGGCTGAGGTAGATGAGGTGGCTGAGGTAGATGCAGTACCTGAGGTAGATGAGGTGGCTTAGGTAGATGAGGTGGCTGCGGTAGATGAGGTGGCTGAGGTGGCTGAGGTAGATGAGGTGGCTGAGGTGGCTGAGGTGGCTGAGGTAGATGAGGTGGCTGAGGTAGATGAGGTGGCTGAGGTGGCTGAGGTGGCTGAGGTAGATGAGGTGGCTGAGGTAGATGAGGTGGCGGCGGTAGATGAGGTGGCTGAGGTAGATGCAGTACCTGAGGTAGATGCATTACCTGAGGTAGATGCAGTACCTGAGGTAGCTGCAGTACCTGAGGTAGCTGCAGTACCTGAGGTAGCTGCAGTACCTGAGGTAGATGCAGTACCTGAGGTAGATGCAGTACCTGAGGTAGATGCAGTACCTGAGGTAGATGCAGTACCTGAGGTAGATGCAGTACCTGAGGTAGATGCAGTACCTGAGGTAGATGCAGTACCTGAGGTAGATGCAGTACCTGAGGTAGATGCAGTACCTGAGGTAGATGCAGTACCTGAGGTAGATGCAGTACCTGAGGTAGATGCAGTACCTGAGGTAGATGCAGTACCTGAGGTAGATGCAGTACCTGAGGTAGATGCAGTACCTGAGGTAGATGCAGTACCTGAGGTAGATGCAGTACCTGAGGTAGATGCAGTACCTGAGGTAGATGCAGTACCTGAGGTAGATGCAGTACCTGAGGTAGATGCAGTATCTGAGGTAGATGCAGTACCTGAGGTAGATGCAGTACCTGAGGTAGATGCAGTACCTGAGGTAGATGCAGTACCTGAGGTAGATGCAGTACCTGAGGTAGATGCATTACCTGAGATTGCATCGCAGAAAACCGGACCTTAGGAGGTTAAAACTGTCCCAAAATCGCATTAGCGGCTGTGCCCAAACTACTGACTTCAAAATTCCATTCTTAATGCGTGAGAAGTCGCGCAGAGGCTGACGGGTCATTTACGATGAGGGGGGAGGCGGTGGGAATTCGCGGAATTGGCGGAGACAACGCTTTTAAGGGGCTGCTGGCAGGCAGACAGGAGGACACTTGGGAATGCGGCCATAATCTCATAAAAGCGAATGACTTGGGCAGTGGCAAGACTCGACTGACAGGGGGGGGGGGACACCAGGAGAGAAGAAGGGGTATAAGAACAGGCAAAAAAGTCCTTGAAGGTTGCCAAAGCCGAAAGTTGCAAAATCTTTCGGCTGAAAGCGAGAAAAACTGTCGGCTGGATATGTAGATTGGGCGGCAGATTCAATTTGGCTCAACGGAGATGGGGCTCGGTTCACTGCGTTGCCGCGGCCTCAACTGCTCCTCGCATTCTCTCTCCTTTGGCTTGTCGTGTTTGTCTGGATGGCTCTGATTTGTGCGGCTTGAGCAGACAGTGGCGATTCTGTCTTGTTCTGACCCTGAGCGTGCCGCTAATAACCCATCCCCATTTCTCTGGGCACCGGCGCGGAAGCAAGGAGCTAAAGCTGATAAATACTTTGTAAGTAGAAAATGGCTTTTACGAGCTACAAGCAAGTTCGAAAACCGGAAACAGTTCTAACAAAGTTTCTTGTGAAGTGAAGTGTCTACCAAAGTTAGCTTGTGAAGTGTCTAGGTCGTGAAGTGTCTGGTTTGTGAATCGTCTGGTTTGTGAATCGTCTGGTTTGTGAATCGTCTGGTTTGTGAATCGTCTGGTTTGTGAATCGTCTGGTTTGTGAATCGTCTGGTTTGTGAATCGTCTGGTTTGTGAATCGTCTGGTTTGTGAATCGTCTGGTTTGTGAATCGTCTGGTTTGTGAATCGTCTGGTTTGTGAATCGTCTGGTTTGTGAATCGTCTGGTTTGTGAATCGTCTGGTTTGTGAATCGTCTGGTTTGTGAATCGTCTGGTTTGTGAATCGTCTGGTTTGTGAATCGTCTGGTTTGTGAATCGTCTGGTTTGTGAATCGTCTGGTTTGTGAATCGTCTGGTTTGTGAATCGTCTGGTTTGTGAATCGTCTGGTTTGTGAATCGTCTGGTTTGTGAATCGTCTGGTTTGTGAATCGTCTGGTTTGTGAATCGTCTGGTTTGTGAAGTGTATAGTTTGTGAAGCTAATGAGATAGCTCATTCTTTGTCACCTCGACCCACCTTCCAGACGATGAGCCAGCAGCGGTGGCAATCAACATGCTCATAAAAAATTTGGGACCCATCGATGAAGAGAATATGGTGAGTGTATGGTGAGCACTGTTAGCAACGATGAATTAACAGGGTTGCGGGTTGAAGGATGCTAATAGTGTCTAAAGTCCAGACGGACCTATGCATATTCAATTGTTTTATATTATTACAACTAGGAAAGCTCAGAAAGCAACTGCTTTTAATTTGGGATTGGAAATGTTAGAAGAAATCTACAAAGAAATAAGAATAGGTAGAAATTTGCTTGGCTTATACTAAATTATAGATTAAACTGAACTAGAACTCAGTATTCAGTAAGTGAGGCGCAACCATGGTTTTATTCACCCGTGGGCGCAGTACTCGTATATTTGTAAGACTTAATAGGGGTGAGTTGGGTGCAGATAGGAAATTGAGTGAAGTTCGTGACAGAGAAAATATAAAATTGGTCAAATTGAAGAGCCAATCAGAAGGCAGCGAGGGAGAGAGATAAGAACAACAAGCGAACTAGAGGGAGAGAAAACGCAGACGAGGGGTTGGAGGGCGCGACTGAGGAAAGAGATCAGATTGAAGAGCCAATCAGAAGGCCACAGGAGAGAGATAAAAATAACAAGACTGAACTAGCACAAAGGGGGAAAACAGATAAACAGACGAGGGGGGTGAAGTGGATGACTGAGGAAAGAGGTCAAGTTTAAGAGCGAATTAGAAGGCCGCGAGGGAAAGAGATAAGAATAACAAGACTACTACTAGAATGAATGAGAGAAACAGAGTATACAGACCAAAGGCAGATGAAATGAAAAATGACTAAGAAAGTCGCGACAATGTCAATTAATTAATACAAGTACTTTAAAATTATCATAGTCATACTATACTCAGCAACAGCTAACCCCCCCCCCCCAACTCACGCTGTCACGCGGCACAAAAATGAATGTCTTTAATGGCTAGTTTTAGTATCGTGTGTAGGAACCGCGAGCATACAAAAGTGCGGTCACTCGGCGAGTCGGCGTGGCATCCTGATCACCAGCCGGCTGATGAACTCTTAGGGCAGCTGCTGCCAGCCATTCAGAACCGCCTGTCCCAGACATGCTCGATGGAGTTCATGTCTGGAGACTTTGACGGCCAGTTCAATGTGCGAATGCCATTGCAACATGGTTTACATTGATGGGGGGTGGTTAGTTTTCGCTGAGTATTAACCATTTTATGATACGGGCAACTGTAATTTATTATGCTGTATTGACTGACAGCTAAGCTAATCCACTGCCATAAAAATTTTAGCTTGATTATCGATTAAATAAGATCGTCTTTACCCGTATAAACCACCGACTAAGCCATATTAAGCAGGTAGATTCGCATCAATACATAAATCCACGGCAACTTCCAGATGTACGCCATGGAAATCTACTTCCGCCAGTCCTGGGTGGATAATCGGCTCCGGTTCGACGCGGATTTTGTCAACCAGGACGAAATCAAAGTTAGCATTAGTACGCTAGACAAGATCTGGCGGCCGGACACGTACTTTTTCAATGGCAAGGGCTCCAAGCTGCACGTGATTACCACGCCAAACAAGCTGCTAAGGATTCAGGCGGATGGCACCGTGTTCTTCTCTATGCGGTAGGCTTGCTAATTGCTATTTATTGGCATCGGGTGGAGAGGGTTGAAATGAATGACTTTACTACTATGTACATTCAGTGATGTACATTACCAAGATTCAAGAAAGGTTAAGGGCAGAAGGGATGTATGTACATTTATGCCGGGGGAAAGGAAAGAAAGGAAGCGGGGAATTGAGACTTCACAATGTACATCAATATTCTCTACACAATATAGAGCAGGGATTTGGCAAAACATTTTTCCTCAAGGGCCAGATGAGCGAGTTAAAGAAATGAGAGGGAATAGATGAGACATGAGAGAGAGAGAAGAGATAAGAAAGAAGACAAGAGGAGAAGAGGGAAGAGATGAGAGAAGGGAGAGAGGGAGGAGAAGAAGGGAAAGAGGAGAGAGGAGAGTGGGTAGAGAGGAGAAAGGGGAGAGAAGAGGGGAGAGAGCAGAGAGGAGAGGGGAGAGAAGAGACACAAACCTTGGGCGGGTCAGATTGCTATTGTGAAGATTCAAAGGATCCGAGGGCCGGATAGAGAGGCTTGACGGGCCGCATGTAGCCCACAGGCCGGAGTTTCCTAACCCCTGATCCAGAGAATGGAGAACTACAGGAATCCTTACCAAATTCGACTTAAGCAATTTTTTTTGGCTTTAGCACACTTGATATTTACACGGAGTCAGATACAAGGGTTGCAGTTTTAAAACAAAAATGAAATCAAAACGAGAACTCTGATCCTAAAAAATCCGACTGTTACAATTATTTAAAAAACTCTTAAATTCAGTGTTTCAACAAAGGAATGGAAAGATCATGAGCACACACTGCAACTCACTTGAAGCCTCAATATCCCAAGTAGATTGATTACTGAACCCACGAAAACTCAACCAAACAGTTTGCAGTTTGCTGTGCCTCACCCTGCGATCTCTGCAATGCTATTAACTTCCGATCTGACCTGGAAGGGGGGGGGTAACTCTTGACAATAAATTTATAGCAGCTTTTGGCCTTGATTGTCATGCAGTGTGATTTTTAACGCCACACCTTCGTATAATGAACCGAACAGCTAAGTTTGGGGTAAAAAAGGAACGATTGAAAATGATTGATGGTGTCTAATAAACCAAACACCACCTCTCAGCCGCTGCCTCCCTCACGGAACGCAAACCTTTGCAGACTGACGATCAAGGCCGTCTGCTTCATGGACTTCAGAAAATTCCCAGTCGACAAGCAGGCCTGCCCGCTGCTCATTGGCAGTTGTGAGTCAATGCGTCGCTTCCCATTTGTCTATTGACGCATTTTGCAAACTATCTACTATATTCAGTAGCAAGATCAGGTCATAAGTTTTTATCAGAAAAATCTGATTATTTAAAGTCACGATCACAGTTGCAGACAGGGGGTTACAACCACAATTACTGTTACAGTACCACAGACAGAGCTGTTAGAGTCACAAACAAGGGATTGTTACAGTTACAGAGTTGTTAGAGTCACAGACAGGACTGCTACAGACAGGAATTACAGTCACAATACCCCTTAGACAAGAGAATCACAGGAAACCTTTACAAAAGGTTCCCTACCGAACCAACTCCGTAGAAATTCCGAACACAGAGTGTATTTTCACAGAGTTCTAATTACACTACTTACAGTACTACGAGTATACCGAGAACCGTGAAAAAAGGCATTATAAAAAACGATTCCAGACGCGTACGACTCTAAAAACCTGGTCTACGTGTGGTGGGAAGAGGCCAAGTCCAAGTCGGCGCTGCACCAGATCCCGGCCAATGTGATCAACTCTACTAGCAAGAATCTTGGCGTTGAGGTCACCGCCATGGCTCAGTTCTTGTTCCGGCCTGAGGGGGTGGCTTTCTCGCACGAACTGTCCAAGCTTGGAAGCGGTAGATACCGGATTTGCATTACATACCGGATTTGCATTACATACCGGATTTGCATTACATATCGGTTGCATTACATGTCGGATGCATTACATATCGGATGCATTACATATCGGATGCAATACATATCGGATGCATTACATATCGCATGCATTACATATCGGATGCATTACATATCGCATGCATTACATATCGGATGCATTACATATCGCATGCATTACATATCGCATGCATTACATGTCGGATGCATTACATGTCGCATACATTACATATCGCATGTATTATTACATATCGCATACATTACATATCGGATGCATTACATATCGGATGCATTACATATCGGATGCATTACATATCGGATGCATTACATATCGGATGCATTACATATCGGATGCATTACATATCGCATGCATTACATATCGCATGCGTTACATATCGGATGCATTACATATCGGATGCATTACATATCGCATGCATTACATATCGGATGCATTACATATCGGATGCATTACATATCGCATGCATTACATATCGGATGCATTACATATCGCATGCATTACATATCGCATGCATTACATATCGCATGCATTACATGTCGGATGCATTACATGTCGCATACATTACATATCGCATGTATTATTACATATCGCATACATTACATATCGGATGCATTACATATCGGATGCATTACATATCGGATGCATTACATATCGGATGCATTACATATCGGATGCATTACATATCGGATGCATTACATATCGCATGCATTACATATCGCATGCATTACATATCGGATGCATTACATATCGGATGCATTACATATCGCATGCATTACATATCGGATGCATTACATATCGCATACATTACATATCGGATGCATTACATATCGGATGCATTACATTTCGCATACATTACATATCGGATGCATTACATATCGGATGCATTACATATCGGATGCATTACATATCGGATGCATTACATATCGGATTCATTACATTAAAAAAATTAAAAAGTCTAGAAGTCGTTGCACTACACCTAGATACGAGTTAGCTGCAACATCATGTACACAAAACTTTACAGAAACTCGGGACGTGCTCAGCCTGACAATTCCTCTGGAGCGGATGATCGGTTATTACCTGCTGCAGATCTACCTGCCCTCCTACATGACTGTCAGCATGTCCTGGGTCACCTTTTGGATTAATAGAGAGGCCACGCCAGGCAGGGTTACTCTCGGTGAGAACTTCTCAACTTATTAACTGTCTGGTCTCTTCTGTGCTCAAAATCCGTCTATTGGTTTCTAGTCTTCTCCTGAAGGATCTCACCTCTCTGTCCAGTACTACAATATCCTCTTCCATTCACTGTCTTCTTTCTTCTCTCAACTATCGCCCACCCTTCCTTCTCTACTGTCTCATACTACCCCTTCTCTACCATTTCATACTCTCCCTTCTCTACCATTTCATACTCCCCCTTCTCTACCATTTCATTCTCTCCCTTATCTACCGTTTTATACTCTCCCTTATCTACCATTTCATTCTCTCCCTTATCTACCGTTTTATACTCTCCCTTATCTACCGTCTCATACTCTCGCTCATCTACCGTATCATACTCTCCCTTATCTACCCTCTCATACTATCCCTTATCTACCCTCTCATACTCTCCCTTATCTACCGTTTTATACTCTCCCTTATCTACCGTCTCATACTCTCGCTCATCTACCGTATCATACTCTCCCTTATCTACCCTCTCATACTCTCCCTTATCTACCCTCTCATACTCTCCCTTATCTACCGTCTCATACTCTCCCTTATCTACCCTCTCATACTCTCCCTTATCTACCCTCTCATACTCTCCCTTATCTACCCTCTCATACTCTCCCTTATCTACCGTCTCATACTCTCCCTTATCTACCCTCTCATACTCTCCCTTATCTACCGTCTCATACTCTCCCTTATCTACCCTCTCATACTCTCCCTTATCTACCCAGTCATACTCTCCCTTATCTACCGTTTTATACTCTCCCTTATCTACCGTCTCATACTCTCGCTCATCTACCGTATCATACTCTCCCTTATCTACCATCTCATACTCTCCCTTATCTACCCTCTCATACTCTCCCTTATCTACCGTCTCATACTCTCCCTTATCTACCGTCTTATACTCTCCCTTATCTACCGTCTCATACTCTCCCTTATCTACCGTCTCATACTCTCCCTTATCTACCCTCTCATACTCTCCCTTATCTACCGTTTTATACTCTCCCTCATCTACCGTCTCATACTCTCCCTTATCTACCCTCTCATACTCTCCCTTATCTACCGTTTTATACTCTCCCTTATCTACCCTCTCATACTCTCCCTTATCTACCGTCTCATACTCTCCCTTATCTACCGTCTTATACTCTCCCTTATCTACCGTCTCATACTCTCCCTTATCTACCGTCTCATATTCTCCCTTCTCTACCATCTCTCATTCTCCCTTCACTACCATCTCATACTCTCCCTTCTCTACCATCTCTCATTCTCCCTTCACTACCATCTCATACTCTCCCTTCTCTACCGTCTCATACTCTCCCTTATCTACCCTCTCATACTCTCCCTTATCTACCCTCTCATACTCTCCCTTATCTACCGTCTCATACTCTCCCTTATCTACCCTCTCATACTCTCCCTTATCTACCCTGTCATACTCTCCCTTATCTACCGTTTTATACTCTCCCTTATCTACCGTCTCATACTCTCGCTCATCTACCGTATCATACTCTCCCTTATCTACCCTCTCATACTCTCCCTTATCTACCCTCTCATACTCTCCCTTATCTACCGTCTCATACTCTCCCTTATCTACCCTCTCATACTCTCCCTTATCTACCGTTTTATACTCTCCCTTATCTACCGTCTCATACTCTCCCTTATCTACCCTCTCATACTCTCCCTTATCTACCGTTTTATACTCTCCCTTATCTACCGTCTCATACTCTCCCTTATCTACCCTCTCATACTCTCCCTTATCTACCCTGTCATACTCTCCCTTATCTACCGTTTTATACTCTCCCTTATCTACCGTCTCATACTCTCGCTCATCTACCGTCTCATACTCTCCCTTATCTACCCTCTCATACTCTCCCTTATCTACCGTTTTATACTCTCCCTCATCTACCGTCTCATACTCTCCCTTATCTACCCTCTCATACTCTCCCTTATCTACCGTCTCATACTCTCCCTTATCTACCGTCTTATACTCTCCCTTATCTACCGTCTCATACTCTCCCTTATCTACCGTCTCATATTCTCCCTTCTCTACCATCTCTCATTCTCCCTTCACTACCATCTCATACTCTCCCTTCTCTACCGTCTTATACTCTCCCTTATCTACCGTCTCATACTCTCCCTTATCTACCGTCTCATACTCTCCCTTATCTACCGTCTCATATTCTCCCTTCTCTACCATCTCTCATTCTCCCTTCACTACCATCTCATACTCTCCCTTCTCTACCGTCTTATACTCTCCCTTATCTACCGTCTCATACTCTCCCTTATCTACCGTCTCATACTCTCCCTTCTCTACCGTCTCTCAGTCTCCATTCACTACCATCTCAAAGTTTCCCTTCTCTACTGTCTCCTACTCTATCGTTCTCTTTTCCCTCTTTCAAATTGAATTTTTCCAAGTGTGTTAAGCCTGAAAAATCAATATTGCGCCGCGGCCCGTCCCAGGCATAACCACACTGCTAACGAGCGTCACCATCACCCTCACGGGTCGCATCGGCATCCCCAAGGTGCCCTACGCCACCGCTCTGGACGTCTTCCTGTTGATCTGCTTCTTCTTTGTGTTCTCGGCTCTGCTGGAGTACGCGGGCGTGAACTACTTCACCAAGACCGGCAACCTGGAGATTCCGAAACGGGCTTTGCCGCCTCCTCCGGTGGGTGTTTTTTTCCTCAGATTTTTCATATCGCACTACTGGCTTCGGGTAGTAGCCTGATTAGGGCGTTTTACTGTTCAAGATTGACTTTCTCTATCACACAGAGAATTAGTCAATGAAATGCGATCAAATAAGATGAGTAGAAACTGGATGACTGGACCGGATCAGGATCAATAGGAGGGGATCAGAATCGATAGAATGGGATCAGGATCAATAGGATGGAATCAGGATCAATAGGATGGAATCAGGATCGATAGAATGGGATCAGGATCTATAGAAGGGGATCAGAATCGATAGAATGGGATCAGGATCAATAGGATGGAATCAGGATCGATAGAATGGGATCAGGATCTATAGAAGGGGATCAGGATCGATAGAATGGGATAAGGATCTATAGGATGGGATCAGGATCTATAGGATGAAATCAGGATCGATAGAATGGGATCAGGATCAATAGAAGGGGATCAGGATCAATAGGATTGGATCAGGATCAATGGGATGGAATCAGGATCAATAGGATGGAATCAGGATCGATAGAATGGGATCAGGATCTATAGAAGGGGATCAGGATCGATAAAATGGGATCAGGATCAATAGGATTGGATCAGGATCTATAGGATGGAATCAGGATCGATAGAATGGGATCAGGATCTATAGGATGGGATCAGGATCTATAGGATGGAATCAGGATCGATAGAATGAGATCAGGATCGATAGAATGGGATCATGATCTATAGAAGGGGATCAGGATCAATAGGATGGAATCAGGATCAATAGGATGGAATCAGGATCGATAGAATGGGATCATGATCTATAGAAGGGGATCAGGATCAATAGGATGGGATCAGGATCAATAGGATGGAATCAGGATCGATAGAATGGGATCAGGATCTATAGAAGGGGATCAGGATCGATAGAATGGGATCAGGATCGATGGGATGGAATCAGGGTATATAGGATGAAATCAGGATCGATAGAATGGGATCAGGATCTATAGAAGGGGATCAGGATCAATAGGATGGGATCAGGATCAATAGGATGGAATCAGGATCAATAGGATGGAATCAGAATCGATAGAATGGGATCAGGATCTATAGAAGGGGATCAGGATCGATAGAATGGGATCAGGATCAATAGGATTGGATCAGGATCTATAGGATGGAATCAGGATCTATAGGATGAAATCAGGATCGATAGAATAGGATCAGGATCAATAGAAGGGAATCAGGATCAATAGGATGGAATCAGGATCGATAGAATGGGATCAGGATCGATAGGATGGGATCAGGATCTATAGGATGGGATCAGGATCAATAGGATGGGATCAGGATCGATAGGATGGGATCAGGATCTATAGAAGGGGATCAGGATCGATAGAATGGGATAAGGATCTATAGGATGGGATCAGGATCTATAGGATGAAATCAGGATCGATAGAATGGGATCAGGATCAATAGAAGGGGATCAGGATCAATAGGATTGGATCAGGATCAATGGGATGGAATCAGGATCAATAGGATGGAATCAGAACCGATAGAATGGGATCAGGATCTATAGAAGGGGATCAGGATCGATAGAATGGGATAAGGATCTATAGGATGGGATCAGGATCTATAGGATGAAATCAGGATCGATAGAATGGGATCAGGATCAATAGAAGGGAATCAGGATCAATAGGATGGAATCAGGATCGATAGAATGGGATCATGATCTATAGAAGGGGATCAGGATCAATAGGATGGGATCAGGATCAATAGGATGGAATCAGGATCGATAGAATGGGATCAGGATCTATAGAAGGGGATCAGGATCGATAGAATGGGATCAGGATCGATGGGATGGAATCAGGGTATATAGGATGGAATCAGGATCGATAGAATGGGATCAGGATCTATAGAAGGGGATCAGGATCAATAGGATGGGATCAGGATCGATAGAATGGGATCACGATCTATAGAAGGGGATCAGGATCAATAGGATGGGATCAGGATCGATAGAATGGGATCAGGATCGATAGGATGGGATCAGGATCTATAGGATGGGATCAGGATCAATAGGATGGGATCAGGATCTATAGGATGGGATCAGGATCAATAGGATGGGATCATGATCGATAGGATCGGATCAGGATCAATAGGATGGGATCAGGATCGATAGGATGGGATCAGGATCGATAGGATGGGATCAGGATCAATAGGATGGGATCAGGATCAATAGGATGGGATCTATAAATTGGGTGCAACAGAGAAATATTCAACTAAACCCCTGCTCTAAGGCTGGTGCTGGCGGTGACACATCGGACCAGGACCAGAACCCGCTGATCCAGGCGGTGCCTCAGCAGTCGGTGGAGTCACAGCAGCCGCAGTTGCAGTTCCGGCGCGCGGTGAACGGCCGCCTGCTGCAGCCGGACCCCGCCATCGGGCAGGCCCGAGCGGTGGACCCCGAGCCTGGCGCCAAGGACTCCTGCCTCATCATGTTTCTGAATTGTCTTAAAGGCAATCGAAAGTACATGCTGATGAAGGAGAGGCTGCGACCAACTGGCCCGAATTCGGAGTCCAGAATCGATCGGGTATCGCGCTACATTTTCCCCGCTTCGTTTTTGGCGGTGAACATCGTGTACTGGCGGATCCTGCTCAGCGGCAACGAGTTCCATATGAGTCCTCACTGAGTCCCCTGCTGAGCTTCTGAGCTGTTCTAAACACCATGCGACAGCAATGCGAAATTAGACTTGCCCCCTAGCAACAGAGTTGCTTATTTTTGCTTTTGGCACCAAGCTAGATGCCTATCAAATAGCGCCAAGCTAGATGCCTATCAAATGGCGCCAAGCTAGATGCCTATCAAATGGCGCCAAGCTAGATGCCTATCAAATGGCGCCAAGCTAGATGCCTATCAAATGGCGCCAAGCTAGATGCCAATCAAATGGCGCCAAGCTAGATGCCTATCAAATGGCGCCAAGCTAGATGCCTATCAAATGGCGCCAAGCTATTGTAGATGCCTATCAAATGGCGCCAAGCTAGATGCCTATCAAATGGCGCCAAGCTAGATGCCTATCAAATGGCGCCAAGCTAGATGCCAATCAAATGGCGCCAAGCTAGATGCCTATCAAATGGCGCCAAGCTATTGTAGATGCCTATCAAATGGCGCCAAGCTATTGTAGATGCCTATCAAATGGCGCCAAGCTAGATGCCTATCAAATGGCGCCAAGCTAGATGCCTATCAAATGGCGCCAAGCTAGATGTCTATCAAATGGCGCCAAGCTAGATGTCTATCAAATGGCGCCAAGCTAGATGCCTATCAAATGGCGCCAAGCTATTGTAGATGCCTATCAAATGGCGCCAAGCTAGATGCCTATCAAATGGCGCCAAGCTATTGTAGATGCCTATCAAATGGCGCCAAGCTAGATGCCTATCAAATGGCGCCAAGCTTGATGCCAATCAAATGGCGCCAAGCTAGATGCCAATCAAATGGCGCCAAGCTAGATGCCTATCAAATGGCGCCAAGCTATTGTAGATGCCTATCAAATGGCGCCAAGCTTGATGCCAATCAAATGGCGCCAAGCTAGATGCCAATCAAATGGCGCCAAGCTAGATGCCTATCAAATGGCGCCAAGCTAGATGCCTATCAAATGGCGCCAAGCTATTGTAGATGCCTATCAAATGGCGCCAAGCTATTGTAGATGCCTATCAAATGGCGCCAAGCTAGATGCCTATCAAATGGCGCCAAGCTAGAAAAGCAATTGACTCACAACATAAGTATATTAGATTTATAGTAATTCGTACATCTATCTGATATATTCATTAGTATAATGCAGTTGTAAAGGGGGATCAGCGAAATCCATATATGCTTGTTTTATGAGCCACTCGAGACAGAGATTTTTTCAAAAAAATTTATATTTGTACTTGATTCCATAACGAGAAACTGCTCATACTGAGCTGGAAATGGGAAGAAGGGTAGAAATAGAGAGGAAGCTCCATCACCCTTATCTGGGTCCCCCTTTAATCAATCCAGCAATTCACATTTGCTCGCCAAACCCCTCAGCGAGGCTCTTAACTCGGATTTTCAAGTGGGATTCGCTGGGGGATTGAAAATGGCCGAGCAGTGGGGATTTGTAAATCCCTGTATTTTGCGAGTCCATTTCTAAAATGGCTTTTTAACTTTTTTCTCCTTTACGTAAAAAAGTAAATTTCTTAGAAAAAGACTATACGATTTTAACAAAGCAACTCTTTCATCGCAGTGTCCTTCGTGTTTTACTTATTTAGCGGCCTCGGCTGTTGATGAACTTCACTGACGGAAAGGACAAAAAAGTACATTCATCTACCTTCAGTGGATTGCTAATCTAGCGATCATCTGTAATCGATTACTAACCTTGCCTGAGCGAATGAAGGAATAGAATGGAAGGAATAGAATGGATTGCTAATCTAGCCTACACGAATGAAGGAATAGAATGGATTGCTAATCTAACCCACATGATAAAGGAATAGAATGGATTGCTAATCTAGCCAACATGATAAAGGAATAGAATGGATTGCTAATCTAGCCTACACGAATGAAGGAATAGAATGGATTGCTAATCTAACCCACATGGAATGAAGGAATAGAATGGATTGCTAATCTAACCCACATGGATTGCAGAATAGAATAATTGCTAATCTAGCCACATGGATGAATGGAATAGAATGGATTGCTAATCTACATGACATGATGAAGAATAGAATGGATTGCTAATCTAGCCACATGGATGAAGGATAGAATGGATTGCTAATCTACATGATGAAGATAGAATGGATTGCTAATCTAGCCTACATGGATGAAGGATTAGAATGGATTGCTAACCCACATGGATGAAGGAATAGAATGGATTGCTAATCTAACCCACATGGATGAAGGAATAGAATGGATTGCTAATCTAACCCACATGGATGAAGGAATAGAATGGATTGCTAATCTAGCCAACATGGATGAAGGATTAGAATGGATTGCTAATCTAGCCAACATGGATGAAAGAATAGAATGGATTGCTAATCTAGCCAACATGGATGAAGGAACAGAATGGATTGCTAATCTAACCCACATGGATGAAGGAATAGAATGGATTGCTAATCTAACCCACATGGATGAAAGAATAGAATGGATTGCTAATCTAGCCACATGGATGAAGGAATAGAATGGATTGCTAATCTACATGGATGAAAGAATAGAATGGATTGCTAATCTAGCCTACATGGATGAAGGATTAGAATGGATTGCTAATCTACATGGATGAAAGAATAGAATGGATTGCTAATCTAGCCAACATGGATGAAGGAATAGAATGGATTGCTAATCTAGCCAACATGGATGAAGAATAGAATGGATTGCTAATCTAGCCAACATGGATGAAGGAATAGAATGGATTGCTAATCTAGCCTAATGAAGGAACAGAATGGATTGCTAATCTAGCCACATGGATGAAGAATAGAATGGATTGCTAATCTAGCCTACATGGATGAAGGAATAGAATGGATTGCTAATCTAACCCACATGGATGAAGGAATAGAATGGATTGCTAATCTAGCCAACATGGATGAAGGAATAGATGGATTGCTAATCTAGCCTACATGGATGAAGGAATAGAATGGATTGCTAATCTAGTCAACATCATGGATGAATTGCAAGAATAGTAAAATGTGATGCAGTGCTTTGCCCAATGGGTTTAGGGGATTTCTTCCCATTTGAGCAGAAAAGGCGAGTTCTCAGTCCACTTCAACACGCGCTTAGAAATTTAGCAAAACTTTGATTGACACCTGCTTCAGCCTAGCAGGCAGTGCAGCGGTGGCTCTTGTATCAACGGAATCGTCACCTGAAACTGGATTATGAAGTTTTCACTAACTTAGCACGATGGGAATGAGACTCTCAGTATCTTGGGGCGCATTGGGAGTGGGAAAGAAGGCGGTGGCGGCTGCTCCAGGGTCCGGGCAAGCTGTTGGCAATCAGACAGCTTTCACGACATACTGAGATCGACCAGCTGAGGGGGGTGGCACGAGACTAGAAGGCGGAACGTGATTAGAATAATGAAGCTGTTTTTGCTGAGAGCTCGTGATAAATTTTGAGCTGCTGTGGAGCTCTTACTACTCGGAGTTTCGGGACTGAGTCTTTTACTGGCTTGCAGAGCTCTGGACAGAACAGTGTCAGAGTTGAAGGAATAGAATGGATTGCTAATCTAGCTAACATCATGGATGAAGGAATAGAATGGATTGCTAATCTAGCCAACATCACTGATGAAGGATTAAAATGGATTGCTAATCTAGCCAACATCACTGATGAAGGAACAGAATGGATTGCTAATCTAGCCAACATCACTGATGAAGGAACAGAATGGATTGCTAATCTAGCCTACATGGATGAAGGAATAGAATGGATCGCTAATCTAGCCAACATCACTGATGAAGGATGGTCACTCTAGCAGACGGCTCACTATAACAGTACAGTCACGTGCACTGTATGGCGCTACTAGTTGGCAGGGCTGCTGCAGAATTTCATTTAGGCATAAATTGAATCATAAAATTGGGCAAATTATTTTTCATCCCAATCATCCACTTTGCATCAGGCCGCAGAATAAAAGATGGAGGGCCCGGATCTCACATGAATTCCAGCGGGCACCGGCCTAATGCGATTTGCTTGTCCCGACAAGGGCGATAAGGAGAGATGGGGAGGAGAGAATGGGTTCCCTGGAGTCTACTGGAGGCCGCTGTGAATTCCCTCATTTTTGCTGTATTTTTTATTCTGAAAATTTGACGCTAAATTATGCTCCGACTTAGTGAAGGGTACGTCTTGGAGTCACTAATGGGATCGCTGATGACGTTAGGATCACAGATGGGATCAATGATAGGATTGTGATGGGATCAATGATAGGATTGTGATGGATCAATGATAGGATTGTGATGGGATCAATGATAGGATTGTGATGGATCAATGACAGGATTGTGATGGGATCAATGACAGGATTGTGATGGGATCAATGATAGGATTGTGATGGGATCAATGATAGGATTGTGATGGGATCAATGACAGGATTGTGATGGGATCAATGACAGGATTGTGATGGATCAATGATAGGATTGTGATGGGATCAATGACAGGATTGTGATGGATCAATGATAGGATTGTGATGGGATCAATGACAGGATTGTGATAGGATCAATGATAGGATTGTGATGGGATCAATGATAGGATTGTGATGGGATCAATGATAGGATTGTGATGGATCAATGACAGGATTGTGATGGATCAATGACAGGATTGTGATGGATCAATGATAGGATTGTGATGGGATCAATGACAGGATTGTGATGGGATCAATGACAGGATTGTGATGGGATCAATGATAGGATTGTGATGGGATCAATGACAGGATTGTGATGGATCAATGACAGGATTGTGATGGGATCAATGATAGGATTGTGATGGGATCAATGACAGGATTGTGATAGGATCAATGATAGGATTGTGATGGGATCAATGATAGGATTGTGATGGGATCAATGATAGGATTGTGATGGGATCAATGACAGGATTGTGATGGATCAATGATAGGATTGTGATGGGATCAATGACAGAATTGTGATTAGATCAATGACAGGATTGTGATGGGATCAATGACAGGATTGTGATGGGATCAATGATAGGATTGTGATGGGATCAATGACAGGATTGTGATGGATCAATGACAAGATTGTGATGGGATCAATGACAGGATTGTGATGGGATCAATGACAAGATTGTGATGGGATCAATGACAGGATTGTGATAGGATCAATGACAGGATTGTGATGGGATCAATGATATTATTACCAGTTAGTTCACTTAGTCAGTAGTACTGGAGCACAATGTCTGGAACAGGTTAGTTGTTGGAGACCGATATGTATGGAAATTAGGTTTCGAAGGCGTAGTTTGGTTAGAATTTAAGTCATTGTCATCTATCCAAATATTTTATTATAAAAAACGATCGAGACACGCCATCGTCTTTGAAAAAGTTTTCGTTTGAAGTTTCTCGGCCCCTCCATGATTAGCAAAACCGGGCTGATTGACAGCTGCAGTCTGTGCAGTCTGTTCAGCTCAGCGCTCGGCTGCTGAAATTTGATCCGAGCATCCTCAAGGCACAGGGCTTATATGGAAAGGTATTGCAAATCACCAGGCCTTTGACACACCTGAGGGTGCTTATGAGCGTGGGAAGGGTCGCAGTAGATATATATTAAACAGACTCACTTCATCCTAGATAGACTAGATTAGCAATCCATTCATTTCCTTCTATCCATGATGTTGGCTAGATTAGCAATCCATTCAATCCTATGATCCATGATGTTGGCTGATTAGCAATCCATTCTATTCCTTCTATCCGTGATGTTGGCTAGATTAGCAACCCATTCTATTCCTTCATCATTGATTTTTTGTCTAGATTACCAATCTATTCTATTCCTTCATCATAGACTTTTGTCTAGATTAGCAATCCATTCTATTCCTTCATCATAGATTTTGTCTAGATAGCAATCCATTCTATTCCTTCATCATTTATTTTTTGTCTAGATTAGCAATCCATTCTATAGATTTTTGTCTAGATTAGCAATCCATGCTAATCCTTCATCATGGATGGTTCTGGCTAGATTAGCAATCCATTCTATTCCTTCATCATGGATGGTTTTGGTTAGATTAGCAATCCATTCTATTCCTTCATCATGGATGGTTTTGGTTAGATTAGCAATCCATTCTATTCCTTCTTCATGGAAGGTTTTGGCTAGATTAGCAATCCATTCTAATCCTTCATCATGGAAGGTTTTGGCTAGATTAGCAATCCATTCTAATCCTTCATCATGGATGGTTTTGGCTAGATTAGCAATCCATTCTAATCCTTCATCATGGATGGTTTTGGCTAGATTAGCAATCCATGCTAATCCTTGATCTGAGATCCATCATTGAGTCTGCAGCTGGCCAGAACTGTCCGAGATTTACATTTGCTCTGCCCCAAGCTCCGTCCCCCTCAGAATGCCACTCAATCACGCGAATCCCGCAAAACTGCAAATTACCGCATCGATAATCCCCCATCCCCAAATGAATCTGGCATGTCAGTCGGGCATTTCAGGCTCGCATTGGACGTTTTTCTCGCGGAGAGGAGCTTCCAATCTAGAATTTTATGCTGCGATGAAAAAAAGAAATTTGATGCTTTTTCGAGGATTTTATGAGCACACGGAGCATTCGGCTTAAAGTCGGTCAAAACGAGGCAGAGTAGGCAGGAAAATCCAGCTTGAACAAAAAGTTTTTACTTAGGCCATAAACAGGCCAGTTTGAAACTGCTCCTTTCAAATTGAAGCTTTCTTACCCTTATTAGATCTCGGATATTGACAAACAAATATTAACTTAAAGAGGTTTGATTCCGTACTGAGATACATTTCCTCTTGCTTAAGTTGCATATCTATTCAAGTTTACATCACTCTGAGTGCATCAGATCAGAGTGCAGATAGATCAAACTGAAGATAGATCACACTGCAGATAGAGCACACTGCAGATAGATCACACTGCGGATAGATGACACTGCAGATAGATGACACTGCAGATAGATCACACTGCAGATAGATCACACTGCAGATAGATCACACTGCAGATAGATCACACTGCAGATAGATAATACTGCAGATAGAT
Source organism: Macrostomum lignano (assembly GCA_002269645.1). NCBI lineage: Eukaryota > Metazoa > Platyhelminthes > Macrostomidae > Macrostomum > Macrostomum lignano. The sequence goes on along the minus strand of NIVC01000094.1, from coordinate 1,152,987 downwards.
CACACTGCAGATAGATCACACTGCAGATAGATCACACTGCAGATAGAACACACTGCAGATAGTTCACACTGCAGATAGATCACACTGCAGATAGATCACACTGCAGATAGATCACACTGCAGATAGATCACACTGCAGATAGATCACACTGCAGATAGATCACACTGCAGATAGATCATACTGCAGATAGATCACACTGCAGATAGATCACACTGCAGATAGATCACACTGCGGATAGATCACACTGCAGATAGAACACACTGCAGATAGATCACACTGCAGATAGATCACACTGCAGATAGATCACACTGCAGATAGATCACACTGCAGATAGATCACACTGCAGATAGATCACACTGCAGATAGATCACACTGCAGATAGATCACACTGCAGATAGATCACACTGCAGGTAGATCACACTACAGATAGATCACACTGCAGATAGATCACACTGCAGATAGATCACACTGCAGATAGATCACACTGCAGATAGATCACACTGCAGATAGATCACACTGCAGATAGATCACACTGCAGATAGATCACACTGCAGATAGATCACACTGCAGATAGATCACACTGCAGATAGATCACACTGCAGATAGATCACACTGCAGATAGATCACACTGCAGATAGATCACACTGCAGATAGATCATACTGCAGATAGATCACACTGCAGATAGATCACACTGCAGATAGATCACACTGCAGATAGATCACACTGCAGATAGATCACACTGCAGATAGATCACACTGCAGATAGATCACACTGCAGATAGATCACACTGCAGATAGATCACACTGCAGATAGATCACACTGCAGATAGATCACACTGCAGATAGATCACACTGCAGATAGATCACACTGCAGATAGATCACACTGCAGATAGATCACACTGCAGATAGATCACACTGCAGATAGATCACACTGCAGATAGATCATACTGCAGATAGATCACACTGCAGATAGATCACACTGCAGATAGATCATACTGCAGATAGATCACACTGCAGATAGATCACACTGCAGATAGATCACACTGCAGATAGATCACACTGCAGATAGATCACACTGCAGATATATCACACTGCAGATAGATCACACTGCAGATAGATCACACTGCAGATAGATCATACTGCAGATAGATCACACTGCAGATAGATCACACTGCAGATAGATCACACTGCAGATAGATCACACTGCAGATAGATCACACTGCAGATAGATCACACTGCAGATAGATCACACTGCAGATAGATCACACTGCAGATAGATCACACTGCAGATAGATCACACTGCAGATAGATCACACTGCAGATAGATCACACTGCAGATAGATCACACTGCAGATAGATCACACTGCAGATAGATCACACTGCAGATAGATCACACTGCAGATAGATCACACTGCAGATAGATCACACTGCAGATAGATCACACTGCAGATATATCACACTGCAGATATATCACACTGCAGATAGATCACACTGCAGATAGATCACACTGCAGATAGATCATACTGCACGCCACCCCATCAGCACTATACTCAGCTCTGCTCTGTCGTGCATCACCCAAGCTTGCCTTCTCCCGATCCCAAAGCCCCAGCCCGCCACAGAAAAGCCAATTTTCCCAAGTGGCTCTGTCACACGGAATAAAAGGTCGCCTCGGTGTCACTTTGAGTTATCGAGCTCATTCTGCACTCTGTCGCGTTTGCCTTTGTAGTTGAAGCCTCGGCCAACTGTCCAGGCTTGATGAAGAAGGGCAGGAGGCCTTGGAGAGATATATTCCGCCCTCATCAACTGGGATCTGAGATCCAAGAGGGGGAGGGACTTCCTTCCGCTTCGCTGGGCCTCGGCCCTCTTTGCTGCTCCGGCTCGACTGGCCTGGCTTCGACAGGAGGTGCGGTGCGTCAGAGGCGAACTGATCAGGCTGAGAAATTTTTGTACCAGATGTTCGAATCAATTTACCTTGGAGAGTGAAATGGAGAGGTGCCTTGTGGGAATAGACTGGTTACTACTGGGACAGTTCCTGAGCTGCACCAAGAAGCGTCGGTTGAGGCGGCTGGTCAGACAGATCTACAGCGCTGGACTTGAGTCTTTGAAGCCTGTCTTTATAGCCTAGTGAATGTCTCCACCTGCTCTCTCCCTCCACTCTGCTCCTCCGCTCTCTCCCTCCGCTCTCTCCCTCTCCCTCCACTCTGTTCCTCCGCTCTCCCTCTCCCTCCACTCTTTCCGCTCTCTCCTCCGCTCTCTCCCTCTCCCTCCACTCTGTTCCTCCGCTCTCTCCCTCCGCTCTCTCCCTCTCCCTCCACTCTGTTCCTCCGCTCTCTCCCTCCGCTCTCTCCCTCTCCCTCCACTCTGTTCCTCCGCTCTCTCCCTCCGCTCTCCCTCTCCCTCCACTCTGTTCCTCCGCTCTCTACCCTCTCCCTCTCCTCTCCCTCCCTCTTCTCCTCCGCTCCCTCCCTCCGCTCTCTCTCTCTCTCCCTCTCCTCCGCTCTCTCCCTCCGCTCTCTCCCTCTCTCCCTCTCCTCCGTTCCCTCCCTCCGCTCTCTCCCTCTTCCCTGCCTCTCTCCCTCTCTCTTACCTCGCTTTCTCCCTTACTCTCCCTCTAACACTTCTTTCGCCTTTCGGATTCGCTCCCCTCTGCCAGTTCTTGAGAAAAGCTGGTCGCTTGCCCAATCTCAGCCCCTAAGTTGCGCCTTGTCTCGCACTCTGCAACCCCCCCATCCTGTTCCCTCCTCTCCAGAGCCCCAAAGCATCCCTGTTGCTGCTATGCAAGTCTGTCCCTGGCTTCGGCCTATACGTGTACCCGTGGCGGCCTATACGTGTACCCGTGGCGGCCTATACGTGTACCCGTGGCGGCCTATACGTGTACCCGTGGCCTATACGTGTACCCGTGGCGGCCTATACGTGTACCCGTGGCGGCCTATACGTGTACCCGTGGCGGCCTATACGTGTACCCGTGGCGCCTATACGTGTACCCATGGCGGCCTATACGTGTACCCGTGGTGGCCTATACGTGTACCCGTGGTGGCCTATACGTGTACCCGTGGTGCAATAACCAGCGCTGGGACATGCAAGCGCGCCAATTCTTAGTCATTTCTCAGTTCACCTTCACTCGTCTTTGTTTACTCTGCTTTCTCTCTATCTCTGTCCAGTTCAGTCTTGTTATTCTCTCTCTCTCCCTCGCTGCTTTCTGATTGGCTCTTCAATCTCGCCTTCAGTAATCTTAAAAATATTTCGTTCATTCATTAATTCATTGAATGATTAGTAAGGAAAAACAGAGTTGTTTATTTGTGCATTTTATTAATATAACCGTCAAAACTGATGACAATACGCCTCTTGCTGGGTGGCCAAAAAACTTTAATTTATTTGGAATATGAATTTAAAACACAGCTCGCTATTCAGATCTCTGTTCTCAGCTCTCTCCCTCCGCTCTCTCCCTCCGCTCTCTCTCGCTCTCTCCCTCCGCTCTCTCCCTCCGCTCTCTCCCTCCGCTCTCTCCCTCCGCTCTCTCCTCCGCTCTCTCCCTCCGCTCTCTCCCTCCGCTCTCTCCCTCCGCTCTCTCCCTCCGCTCTCTCCCTCCGCTCTCTCCCTCCGCTCTCTCCCTCCGCTCTCTCCCTCCGCTCTCCCTCCGCTCTCTCCCTCCGCTCTCTCCCTCCGCTCTCTCCCTCCGCTCTCTCCCCGCTCTCTCCCTCCGCTCTCCCTCCGCTCTCTCCCTCCGCTCTCTCCCTCCGCTCTCTCCCTCCGCTCTCTCCCTCCGCTCTCTCCCTCCGCTCTCTCCCTCCGCTCTCTCCTCCGCTCTCTCTCCTCTCCGCTCTCTCCCTCCGCTCTCTCCCTCCGCTCTCTCCCTCCACACTCTCCCTCCGTTCTCTCCTCTCTTCTTCCGCTCTCTCCTCTCTCATTCTGCTCTCTCTTCTCTCCCTCCGCTTTGTCCCTCTCTTTTCCTCTCTCTGTCCTCTCCTCCTACCAGTTAAATGAATAAGAAACGGACTAAATGAACAAAGTGCGGCGTCTATCAGAAAACGGCCATATGAACGCGATCTGTACGTAGTTATTCTATGGCAAAGGCTGCCCTTCGAAGAGAATTTCCAAACCTGACCTGAAGCCTCGACAAGACGGGCACCCAACTCACCAATTGGGCCATGCATTTGTATTAAAATCCATAATTATTTGCATGCCCGTATTACTCTAATACAAGTTCACGGATCCTCGCTTCCCCTACTGGGCCACCTGCTGCTGTTGCTGCTGTTGCAGTCTCGGCTGCGGCACATTGTCCTCGTGCCCAAATATGTCCCCCAGCTGCCTCCTGTAGTCCTCAATGTTGCGCCGCATCACCTCCAGGCAGGGGCCCAGCAGCCGTTCAAAGTCGGTCACGTGCAGCACGCAGACCTTCGTTGGCCCGACGGCGTAGCAGCTGGCGGCCCGCGGCTGCTTGGTGATGAGCGCCAGCTCGCCAAAGTAGTCGCCCTTGCCCAGCTGGTTCACCTGCGTCTCCAGGCCGTTGTCGGCACCGCGCCGCATCACCTTGACGCCGCCCTCCTCGATGAAGAACATCTCGTTGCCGACGTCGCCCTGCATCAGGATCGGCGCCCCGTCGCTGAACTCCCGTTCGCGAATGGCGTCGGCGACGTTCTGACGCTCGTACTGCGTCAGTTCGGCCAGCAACGGCACCGCGGCCAGGAAGGCCTCGTACTTCTGCCGGTGCCGAAACGCCGCGGTCAGCACCCGACGCTGGAAGGTCTCCATGTCCAGCGACCACAGCACGCCGTCAGTTCTAGCCACGATGGTGGCGGCCCGTGGGCAGTAGTACATCAGGGCCAGCTCCCCGAAGGATCCCTCATTATTGTATGTCAGCACGTGTCGCCGCCCGCCCTCAGCGTTTTTGTCGTCAACGAACGCGTCGAAAACTCCGCGCTCGACCACGTAGAAATTGTCGCCATCCTGGTGCTGCTGGATGACCGTCTCGCCCGCCGGAACCGGCGCCTCCTGCATGGCATCGATCACGTGACCCAGGCTGGCGCGGTCCAGGCTGCGGAACAGCAGGATGTGCTTCACGGCCTCTGCCAGCCGGCGCCGCTGCTCATCGCTCTTCGGCACCAGCTTCCGCTGGCCCTCGTCCTCGTGGTGCAGCTCCGGGTCGAAGGAGGGCGCAGCCACGCTGACCCGGCGGGCCCCGGCGCCCCCGCCGCCGCCGGCTCCGCTGACGCCGGACCAGGCGGAGTCCACCGCGTCCTCGTCGTCCGCGTCGCTGTTGTTCGCTGACGCCGCCTCCGCAGTTCTGGACGTCGCAGCGGCACCGTCGGGCGGCTTGGCGGCAGCCGCGGCCTCGAGCTGGCGGAAGTAGGCGGAGGCGAAGGTCACCAGGTTGCCGGGCCTGGAGCGGAGCACGGCAACCGTGAAGTCCTGGAGCAGCTGCGGCAGGCCAGCTGGGATCTCGAACGACATGGCTGGCTGGGCCGAGTCGATGCGGGAAAAATTTTTCGTCAAATTTCAGACGTGGGGGGAGCCTTCCAAAGTATCTCGGGCTTCCTGCTTTTCTCGCGGTCGCTTATTTAAAGATAAATTTGCTCTGTAGAGAGTGTGCTCTGCTGCCTGCTGAGCTCGGCTCTGCTGCACCGTCGGTGGCAGCTGCGGGGCCTGGGAAGACGGGGCGGCGGTGGCGGTGGGGGATGGGTTGATTTAGTCCAGCATCCTATGGCGCCCCATCGCTCAACTCCCCTGTCCTTTCTCTTGCTCTCGCTCCCAGCTCGTGTCCCACCCCCGCATCCGAGTCATCCCGCTCCATCCTCTCTCCCTCCCTCTCGCTCGCGTCCCCAAGCGCAGCTCCGGGAGCGCCTCCTTCAGCTTCTCTCGGGATGGATCGCAGGCAGGGAGGTTGGTGGGGATGCAGGATGGGAAGACGGGGATCTGGCTGGGGCTTGGCAGGATTTCGCAGCTCGCGTGTCCCCCGACCCCCACCCCCCCCCCACTGTCGCTGAGTGGCCGCTGCATGCTGAGAAAATGTAGCCAGGCGAAGGTCCGGCAGATGCTGGCTGAGGCGCTGTCGAGATGAGGCCTCTCGAATAGGAGGCTGGGAGAGACAGGTAGCAAGCCCGAGGTAGCTACGAGTAGAGTTGAGCAGAGTAAAGAGAGAAGAGAAACAGAGCCGAGGATCCCGTCTTTCGTTGAGCTGCCTTTCCCGGAAGCTGGCGTGCCTCATCTCATATCCGATCGCTCAAGGCAGCCCCTGTGGAGCCACACGATGAGCAGAACTTTTTATTAGCCACACCTCCCAGCACCTCAGCTGCAGTGTTTGCCCGGGACCGAGGCAAACACACTGCCAACTGCACAAGGCTTCCCGATTTGCCATTTTCCTGCCTGGTCATTAAAGTCAATAAAATGACCGTCCCTGGCTGTACGAGTAGCACTCAAAATTCTGACACGCAAGTCATTTTTATTAATGAGAACATGTCGCAAATTAATTTTTTATTCATTGTCGCGCCATAGACTATTGGAAGTAGAAAATTTAAGACCTTGAGATTCACCTCTACAACTCTTAGTTGTAAAGCGGGGAGGAGATGCGGGAGGGAGGATGCTGGAGGCACTGGAGAATCGGTTGTCATGACTACCAAGTTGGTGTGAGCCGCTAGTCTGAGCTGTGCGAGCCGGAGCACCAAAAATAGAGCGCCATTTCCCGCGCCATTTCCCGTGTTGCCAAGGCGGGTCGGGCTGAGCTGGGGAGGCCGCCCGGCAAGCCGGCAAAGTGCAGCAGAAGTGCGCAGACGGTCCGGCCGGCAGTATTGATAGTTTGATATTGAAGTCATTTCATTTCACACAGTTTGCCCAAGGGCAGACAGTTCGAATATTAGCTGTATGTACATACAGTAGGAAAAATTCGGTAATTTGACACCGATTCTAAGAGACCATTGGCCGAGAAAAGAAGTGAGACGGTGATGAGTAGCCCAAAAATGAGAGTTGTGCACAGGGAGAGAACACGGCGCTGGAGCATTAGTGAGGCAGTAAAAACGGCAGCTACTCAGCTAGTAACGGCAAAGAGCGGCCACTTCGCCTTACTCTCTCTCTCTCTCTAACTACTCATGCTTTCTCTGTCCCAGCCCAGCGGAGTGTGCAGGGGGGAGGCAGTGTGCAGCAGCTCCGCCCTGTGCGAGGTAGAGGCGCCAGCGCAGCCTCTTGTCGTCTCAAACGCCTTTTCAACATCGCCATCAGAACTCAGCTCTGCGGCTGTCAAAACCAGCTTCTCTCTCTCTATGCAGAGTTTTGACACACAGCTGGGCGCAACTGAGCAGCTGGGCAGAGAGGGGGAGACGGCAGGGGGTTGGCTGGTCGCCGGGGCGCTTTTTGAGCCTTTAAGAAAGGCTCTGGCGCAATGCGACGGTAGGGCAGATGAGCACAGAGAATCCAAGAGAGAGAGGAGAGAGCGGAAGAGACACCACTAAGCACCATTTCTCGTCTCAAGAATCTGCGCAGCGCTCTCAGCCTCCGTCTCTTCCCCATCGCGGCTGGCAACTACGCATTTTAAATCCCCCCAGGCGAGGCCAATGGAGGTGCGAGCGCACAGGCCGGCCAGCCCGCAGTCCTGATCCCATCCATTATTTACCTCCCAGCTCAAAAACAACGCACAGTGGGAGAAAGGCAGTCGTTTACAACTACAGAAAACTTGTGCGCCTCTCTCTACCCTCTTGAAACAGGCCCCGGTGGTCAATTATTGAAGCAGCACCTCAGCCTTCCTATCTGTTGTCACTGGCAACCGGAGCCAGCCCTCCAGATTTAAACAGCACCGCACAGCCACAGAGCATCGCAATGTCGAGACTTCTGACGCCGGTGACCGAGTACACCAGCGAGTCGGGAAGCAGCCACACCTTGACGCCCAGTCTGCCGCCACCGGACCTGATGGAGGAGGCCCGCAGCCTCCTGGAGACCGGCAACCTGCACCGGTTCAAGTACCTGGTAGACGACAATCGAGCTGATTTCCGGTTCGGCCACGTGTACAGCGACGGCTTCTCGCTGCCGATCATCCTGGTCCAGAGCTACAAGAAGCTCGAGGCCACCCTCGGCAAGACCCAGGAGATGCCCATCGATGACTACTGCCAGTGCGTGCGCTGGCTGGCCAGGAAGGGCGCCAGCCTCGGCCACCAGGACAGCGCGGGCCGGACCCTGCTGCACTGGTGCATCCTCACGCAGACGCCCGTGTCGCTGCTGCAGGCCGCGCTAGACGCGGGCGCCAATCCGGCGCTGCAGGACGAGGAGGGTCAGTCGGCTGTGCATCTGGCCATCCGGATGGGCTGCGCCGAGAGCCTCGACGTCATCGCCAGGTCGGAACCGCACGGCCGGCAGGCGCTGGACGTCGCCTCGCGCCTCAGCGGCGCCACCCCGCTGATATACGCGGTGCAGATCGCCTCGTACGAGTTCGTGCACCAGTTGCTTGAGTTCGGCGTCCAGGTCAACACGCAGGAGGACAACAAATACCGCCGGACTGCGCTGCACTACGCGCTGTACGTCAACCGGACGGACATCTTCGAGTTGCTGCTGCGCAAGGGCGCCCGGCCTGACATTGTCGACTACAAAGACAAGTCGGTGGAGGCCCGGGCGGCCGACCATCCAAACGGCACCTTCAAAAAGATGGTGCGGGTCTACGCCAGGGCGCAGCCGCCGCCCTCCGACACCAGCAAGGAGTTCCACCCGACCACGCCGCTGATGGTGGCCTGCCAGGCCGGCGAGTTCGAGACGGCGCAGAGCCTGATTGACGCCGGCTCCGATCCCGCTGAGGTGGACGACGGCGGCAAGAACGCGCTGCACTACTGCGCCGAGAGCGAGGAGACGGCCTGCGCCGAGCTGCTGCTGGCCAAGCGGCCGGAGGTCGTCACGAAGAAGGACGCGGACGGGTACAGCCCGCTGCACCTGGCCACCATCGCTGGCAACGTCAAGCTGATCCACCTGCTGCTGCAGAGCGGCGCCGAGGTCGACGCCGTGGACAACGAGCGGCACTCCTCGGTGCACTGGGCGGTGGTCTGCAGCCAGGCCGACTCGCTCAAAGCGCTGCTGGACCACAAGGCCAAGGTGATGCAGCCGGACATCTTCGGCGCCTACCCGCTGCACTACGCGGCGCAGGTGTGCGGCACCGCGCAGCCGACCGACGACCGGCCGGTGCGAATCCTGGAGATGCTGCTCGGCCGGAGCAGCCGCGTCGACTGCCTGGACGCGGAGAAGCGCAGCCCGCTGATGTGGGCCGGCAGCGTCGGCGCCAAGCGCGCCTGCGAGCTGCTGTTGAAGAAGGGCGCCAAGCCGGCTCTGGGCGACAAGGCGGGACTGACGGTGCTGCACTGCGCGGCCAGCCGAGGCCACGCCAACATCGTGGAGCTTATGGCAAAAGACACTGTTGACATCGACATCAACGTCGGCGACAAGAACGACTGCTCGCCGCTGTTCTACGCGGTGACGCTCAACCAGGAGGAGTGCGTGCGTGCTCTGGTCAGGTGCGGGGCGGACATCGACCACCAAGACAAGAAGGGCCGGACTGCGGCCCACTGCGCCGCCGCCAAGGATCTCATTATCATGCTGAAGCTGCTCAACGAGCTCGGTGCGAACCTCTGGGTGGGCAACTCCATCGGCGACCTGCCGATCCATGAGGCAGTGCACATGGGCCACCTGGAGACCGTGAAGCACCTGGCCGCGGACAGTAAGGCCCTCCTGGACACGAAGAACGTCAGCGAGCAGGCCTGCGTGCACATCGCCGCCTACAAGAACGAGACACAGATGTGCAACGCGGTGCTGCGCTACGGGGCGGACGTCAACCTGGCCTCGGTGTCGGAGCAGGGCAACCCGGTGACGGCGCTGGACCTCACCAGCAGCAGCGAGTGCAAGGAGTTCATCAGGCGCTACGGCGGCCAGTACGCGCACGAGCTGGGCCTGGCCGACCGGCCGGAGGAGCGGCAGACGCTGCGATTGACGACGGCAATCGGCGGCGGCGGCGGCGGCGGCGGCGGCGGCTCAGGCGGTCTCGCCAGCCGACGGAAAAGCGTCAGCGGTGGCGGAGCGGCGGCCGGATCGGCAGCGGCCGGGTCGTCAGGCGTGAACGCGCAGCCGTACGCGGACGCGATTAGACGGGCCGAGGAGATGATCGCCCGGCGGGAGCGAGAGGAGCAGCTGAAGGCGCAGGGCAGCGGCAGCGCCGACTACGAGGAGATAAACGTGGCGGACTACGATGATGAGCAGGAGGTGCTGCCGGAGCAGGAGGCTGAAGAGGGGGCGACGTCGCGGTCGCAGTCCCGTCGGCCGTCCCGGCAGCTGTCCCGTCGGGAGAGCGTCGGTGCCAATCTGCTTTCGGAAGCCCAGCAACAACAGCAACAACAGCAGAAGCAGCCGCCACCCCCGCCCATACCGGAGACAAAGGAGGCGGCAACAATCACCGAGGTGAGCGGATCGCCCGCTAAGAAGCCGCCCTGCTCGGTGATGACAACGTCGACCACCGACTTAAAGCAGCAGCCGCCGCCGCCGCCGCCTGAAACGGACAGGGAAGGCGTCAGCGGTGCCGAGGCTGAGAAGGCATCGTCTTCAACTGCGGCAATGTCGACAGACAGCCAGACCGAGCGGTCGCCAAGGCCGCAGCTGCAGGCTCAGCAGCAGCCGAAGGTCCGGCTCAACAAGCCGCACAAGGTGCCATTCTTCTGGGAGAAGCGGGGCAAAAACCCGGTGCAGGCGATGCGGATCAGGCCGCAGCAGCAGCAGCCGCAGAAGCCGCCGCCTGACAAGCAGATCCAGCGCAGCGTGCGCGAGTACGAGCGGGTCAGGGCGATCTCTAGGCACTCGCACAACAACAAGCGCAACCGGATCTACGAGGGCACCGTGTCGGACAAGATCATGCTGAAGATGCTGCTGGAGGAGTACAGGCGCTACTGCATGTCCGAGTACAGCCTGGGCGACGATTTTGACGCCGACGACGATTCGCCAGCGCCGCCGCCGTCCGAGCCGGAGACCGCAGCAGGCCTGGAGGCCGATGAGGAAGCGAAAGCAGAAAATAGCAAAAGTGAGGAGAAAGACAAAGACAAGGATAAGAACAAAGACACAGACAAGGACAAAGACAAGAACAAAGACAAGAACAAAGACAAGAACAAAGAGAAGGACAAGGAGAAGACAAAGGAGGCCGACAAGGACGCAAAATCAGCAAAGTCCAGCTCGCATGACCTGACAGGCAGCAGCATCTCCTCCATCAGGCAGTCGACAGCAAGAACTGGCGGTGGCGGCTCATCCGGCAGTCCGAAGTCGAAGAAGTTCAAGGAGCGCGAGCGGGAGTCCGAGTTCAAAGCGATGCTGCGGGAGACGCGCGACCTGTACCAGCAGGTGCAGCGCCAAGCTGACGAGACTCTGCGGCTGGCCAGGCGAATGAACGACGCGCTGGCGCAGGACCAGCAGCAACAGCCGCTCTCCAGCCACCGCTCGCAGTCGCGCCCGGCCACCTCGCGCGGCCCGGCAGCTGGCAAGCAGATCAGCCCGACGTTGGGCCTCGGCGGCTCCTCGACTCACTCGAACTCGCACGGCGGCCAGCGCCGCTCCGGCCCGCTGCCGCAACCACCGCCGGCGGCGCCAAATCCAGCGCCGGCTCGTCCGAAAACGTCGCGCCCCGGCGCCGGGCGGTCGGCCAGACAGCGGCAGGAGCAGATCCGCAAGGTGTACTCGTCCGGCGTGTTCCTGCCACCAGTCAGCCTGATGGACGGCCCGCCGGTGCCGCCGCCGCCAGCTCCGGCCACGTCGCCGAGGCATCAGGCTCAGTCGCACTCTCAGTCCTATCCACAGCCGCATTCGCAGCAGCAGCAGCAGCAGCAACAACAGCAGCAACAGCAGCAGCCGGACTCGGCGCGATCAGGCGGCCCGAGCTCTCTGCACAGCGCCAGGTGCTCCAGCTCAGCGTACAATCAGAAACGAGTGCTTGGCGGCACGTGAGACGAACCGCGGGGTCCCCCTGCCCTCCTTCCTCTGTTGCTTGAGAAGTAGAGTAACTTGAAGACAGCCACTTGCACACTTATTGGCAGTCTTCTGCCGTTCTCTCTCAGCCGTAGGTCCATCTAAACACCAAAGCACTTGGGCCGGTTGATTGGCCAATCAAATATTCCATTTGCACCCGATGTAATTGGCTTTACACAGAAATATTGTAACAACGATTTTGTAATGATTTAATCAAAATTTCCGGTGTTGCGTAAATATTCTAAGAAACCAACATTAGAATAGGAATTTGACGAAGGCAACGGTGCATAAAAGAGGGCTCCAACTGACTATTGGTTATTAATAAAGTACAGAACATCCTTTAATTAGCTAAGTCGCTCCTCCAATGCTCAGCTCTGCCTGGACTTTCTCCCAATAAATTTTCCTCTGTAACAATGTTTTTTGTGATTTCTATTCTTTTTCTGCTTTTATTTATCAATTGACGCGTATATTACATGTATGCTCGTAAAAACAAATTTGATGATTTTTCTCTAAACGCAGACTTTAATTTGCCTCGGATTTGAAATACAACTGAATTTATTTGTTTATTTCTTAGAAAAATCCGCACTAGTCTCGCTATCAATTATTCTTGTTTGGAATTTTTGAAAGAATCGAAATAGTTTATAATAGCAGAGCAACTGGGGTTGCACCGCGCCACTGAGTCAGAGGGGTGGGCAGGCAGAAGCTACAAAAAAAACAAAAAAAATTTCCAGCTGCGCGGGCGCACCCATGCAGGCAGGGCAGAGTTGCGCATCTTGTCAATCAGGTCTTGAGCAAAACGCATTCCCTCCATCTGCCTCATTGGCGCCTCATTCAGTCTCTACCTCGCCTTTTTTGCTATTTTTAAATGTCGCCATGAACGGAATAACAAAAAAGACGAATTTAGCGAGATAAGAAAGTGCCGACAGACCGGTTCGGGAGAGACAGGGACAGAGCGACTTGAGCTCAAGCGCAAGATGAAATTCTGCAAGCAAAAGCCGCAGGTGAAAGGCTGTCAAGCTCGAACCACCAGATGCTATTTTAAGGGCTGCAATAAAATTCAGTGCAAACGGCGTTGTGGCGAATTTATTGTTTTGGAAATAGTTGCACGTCAGGTTTATTGCCGAGCACTGACTTTTTTAAATAGCTTCAGTATTTGTTTATGCATTCTGTCCCTACTGCACTACTGTAAATAGGAAGCAGAAACTGTTGAAATAATTTCACGAAGTCTAACTGATCTGATCTCATATCAATCTTATCAATATGGCACTGATCTCATATCAATCTTATCAATATGGCACTGATCTCATATCAATCTTATCAATATGGCACTGATCTCATATCAATCTTATCAATATGGCACTGATCTCATATCAATCTTATCAATATGGCACTGATCTCATATCAATCTTATCAATATGGCACTGATCTCATATCAATCTTATCAATATGTCATTGATCTCATATCAATCTTATCAATGTGGCACTGATCTCATATCAATCTTATCAATATGGTACTGATCTCATATCAATCTTATCAATATGGTACTGATCTCATCAATCTTATCAATGTGGCACTGATCTCATATCAATCTTATCAATATGGTACTGATCTCATCAATCTTATCAATGTGGCACTGATCTCATCAATTAATATGGCACTGATCTCATATCAATCTTATCAATATGTCACTGATCTCATATCAATCTTATCAATATTTCACTGATCTCATCAACCCTGTCAACATGTCACTGATCTCGATCTCAATGATCTCATCAATCTTATGAGTGAATCTCATTAAACTCATCAATCTTATGAGTGAATCTCACGGATCTCATCAATCCTATTGATTATCTCTCCAGGTATTATAAATCAGACCATCGGTAGGACTTTATTCAAATCACCTCTGTTTGAACGTTCTCTCGACCTTCACAGTTTCTCAAATTTGAGAAGTTCGCCAAGCAAATAAATCATAAATAAATGCTCGAAAATAGCCGCTCAATTAATCCAACGCAGAGATTCGAGTCAAGACGTGCAATATCGAATTTTTCGGGGGAGTTTTTTGTTAAACAAATCTTACACGGAAGCTGGGTTTATTGGGCAGCATGTTATTCGAGGCGGGGCTTATCGGCACCCACCACACCCCTTGTGTGGCCGCACTTTTCCCTATCAGCACTCGACCAGCATGTACACAGGTGCGACCGAAGTGCATCGCCCTGCCCTCTTATCGATCTGCTGGAGAGGCGTGACCAGAGGGACTGGGAAAGGAGGACGGTGGCGACATACGATGATTGCCTTCTGGCCATATTAATAAACAATGCAGACAGACAGCGCTGAAGTTCACATTTCTTGCCGGCCTTCAGCGGTTAGAACGTGTTGCCATAGCAACAGTACTGCATCATCGAGATTCAATAACAAAAGAAGCCAGCACCAAACAACCGAAATTGTAATATTGCAACTGGACTCAATTTTGTTGCCATAGCAACTGAACCGCACAATTGTGTTTCCATAGAAACTGAACCTGACCGTGGTGCTTCCATAGAAACAGAACTGCAATATCGTGTTTCCATAGCAACTGAGCTGCACCATCGTGTTTCCATAGCAACTGAGCTGCACCATCGTGTTTCCATAGCAACTGAGCTGCGCCATCGTGTTTCCATAGCAACAGAACTCGACTCGTCTGCGCCGCATCATTGTGTTGGATACCTCGGCATGCAAAACGCGGGAGCACCCTCAGCAGTAGCAAACAGCTTGCCGGACGACTACGACTACGTGGACTCCTTGCACGACCTACTGGACGAGTGCCGACCGGAGGCCGGCGCCGCCAGGTGCACCGCGGCCACAATCCTGGGCGTGATGTCCGCCTACGCGCTACCGGTGATGCTGACCCTCACCCTGGTCAACAACGGCCTGCTGCTCCACGTGTTCGCCGCCCGGATGCGCCTGTCCACGCGATTCTCAGTCTACCTGGCTACCCTGTGCGTCTGGGACTCGCTGCACTCGCTGGTGTGGGGCCTCGGCTGGTTCCACCTGGCCAAGGGCCTCCCCTGGGCCACCGGCGGCCGGCACGGATTCCTTCTGCTGAACGCTGGCGGCGACGTCGGCTGCCGGGCCACCCGGTTCGCCCAGTCATTCCTGTCGGGCTCGACGGCGCTGGTGCTGTTGGCCTACGCGCTGGACCGCTGCCTGTCGGTGCTGGCGCCGCTGCGGATGCGCGGCGTCGGTCGCAACCGGGCGGTGGCCGCGGTGTCCGCCGCTACCGGCGTGTCCATGGTGCTGTCGCTAAGCAGCCTGGCCATGTTCGGCCGGACACAGGTGACGTTCTGGCCGGCTGGCGGGCCACGCAACGCCACCCGGATTCTTTGCGGCGTGCTGTTCGAGCCGCCCAGCGCCTCCTACTACGTCAGCATGCTGTTCCGCCTGCTGCTGATCGGCGACGCGTCTTTGCTAGTCGCCATAGCAACGCTGATTGTTAATCTGGTCATGTCGGTCAAAGTGGCGCTGGTACTGCGGCGGCGTAAATGTCGGGTGAGTCGGATACACGGACTACTTAAGTGTGCTTTAAACTACCGCATAGACCACAGGCAATAGCTAGATTGGTCACTTCCCAAATTTACTTGTGCGCTACTGTTAGGACCAGATGTGTAAGTAGTACACAATTGACGAAATAATTGATTAAATTTTACAATTTATTGAATCGTTTTTTTAATGAGTCCGGATCCTTAATATGATAGTAATAATTATAGAGTTTAGTCTTACGAAAGTCCAGCTTTACCAACAGGCATTTACAGTACAAACTCGCGTATTCGCATTAATTTCTTTTCCTCTACTTGGGATTTTCGCTCTGGTGAGAATTTATCTTTGCACATGCAAATTATGCTACTGTCCTAACTACTGAATAGTGGAGAGAGCGTCAACGCGCCCCCCTCTGCTGTCTACGGCCGCCAGACTACAAGCTCCATTGGCAGTGTGTGCCGCTCTTTTTTTCAGTATCTAAATATAAATAAATAATAATTAATACTATGATTAGAAAGTACGAGTACGCCATGGTGCCCCACAGCCCTTCTGAGAATATCTGATTATTTTCAATTGCAAAATCCTATTGTCAACTCATTTAATTGATTCAACCATCCCCGCCCAGGTGACCGGCGACATCGTCGGCCAGCGGTCATCGGAGCGGCGCGAGGACCTCGGCCCGACAGTGTCGGTCATCCTGATGTCCGCCGTCTACCTCCTGGCCACCGTGCCGAAGGTGATCGGCGTGCGCGGCATGTACGGCGCCATCGAGATGGCCGGATCCGAGCAGGTGCCCACCAGACTCATGCTCAACATTGGCGACATCGGCGAGCTGCTGCTGCAGTGGACCGGCGCACTCAACGCGCTCATCGTGTTCCGCTACGTGGCCGCCTTCAGGAGGCACCTGCGCCAGATGGTGGCCAGTGCGAGGGCCTCAGCCTGCACGGTGGCCAGCCGGCTGGCCCGCAGCGCGGCCGCTCCTGCGGCAAGCGCCGGCGCCGCAGCGTCCAAGTGAAATTCAAAGCCTAATGGCCAGTGGGTCCGATTCCCACCAGTCTGACATGTACAGTTTTGACTGCTTGAGTCTGACTTTTTTTATGCCTACTGTTACTATAAAATATACAAATTATGGATATTTAAATCTACAGGAGTTTTAATGACAGAAAACTGTACACAAGGGAATTGGGGGGCCAGCAACTGAGGATCTGGGAGGCCGCTGGCCCAGACACTGAGGATCTGGGAGGCCGGCCCAGACACTGAGGATCTGGGAGGCTGGCTCAGACACTGAGGATCTGGGAGGCCGGCCCAGACACTGAGGATCTGGGAGGCTGGCTCAGACACTGAGGATCTGGGAGGCGGCCAGACACTGAGGATCTGGGAGGCTGGCTCAGACACTGAGGATCTGGGAGGCCGCTGGCCCAGACACTGAGGATCTGGGAGGCTGGCCCAGACACTGAGGATCTGGGAGGCTGGCTCAGACACTGAGGATCTGGGAGGCTGGCCCAGACACTGAGGATCTGGGAGGCTGGCCCAGCAACTGAGGATCTGGGAGGCTGGCCCAGACACTGAGGATCTGGGAGGCTGGCCCAGCAACTGAGCATCTGAAAGGGCGGCACAGCACATGAGGATCTGGGAGGCCGGCCCAGACACTGAGGATCTGGGAGGCTGGCTCAGACACTGAGGATCTGGGAGGCTGGCTCAGACACTGAGGATCTGGGAGGCTGAGGCTGACCCAGACACTGAGGATCTGGGAGGCTGACTCAGACACTGAGGATCTGGGAGGCTGGCCCAGACACTGAGGATCTGGGAGGCTGGCCCAGACACTGAGGATCTGGGAGGCTGAGGCTGACCCAGACACTGAGGATCTGGGCGGCACTCAGACACTGAGGATCTGGGAGGCCGCTGGCCTAGACACTGAGGATCTGGGAGGCTGGCCCAGACACTGAGGATCTGGGAGGCTGGCTCAGACACTGAGGATCTGGGAGGCCGCTGGCCCAGACACTGAGGATCTGGGAGGCCGCTGGCCCAGACACTGAGGATCTGGGAGGCCGCTGGCCCAGACACTGAGGATCTGGGAGGCTGGCTCAGACACTGAGGATCTGGGAGGCTGGCCCAGACACTGAGGATCTGGGAGGCTGGCCAGACACTGAGGATCTGGGAGGCGGCCAGACACTGAGGATCTGGGAGGCTGGCTCAGCAACTGAGGATCTGGGAGGCTGGCCCAGACACTGAGGATCTGGGAGGCTGGCCCAGCAACTGAGGATCTGAAAGGGCGGCCAGCAACTGAGGATCTGGGAGGCTGGCCCAGCACTGAGGATCTGGGAGGCTGGCCCAGCAACTGAGGATCTGAGGCTGGCCAGCAACTGAGGATCTGAAAGGCGGCCAGCAACTGAGGATCTGGGAGGCTGGCCCAGCGACTGAGGATCTGGGAGGCTGGCCCAGCAACTGAGGATCTGGGAGGCTGGCCCAGCAACTGAGGATCTGAAAGGGCGGCACAGCAACTGAGGATCTGGGAGGCTGGCCCAGCGACTGAGGATCTGGGAGGCTGGCCCAGCAACTGAGGATCTAAAAGGGCGGCACAGCAACTGAGGATCTGGGAGGCTGGCCAGCAACTGAGGATCTGGGAGGCTGGCCCAGTAACTGAGGATCTGGGAGGCTGGCTCAGACACTGAGGATCTGGGAGGCTGGCCCAGCAACTGAGGATCTGGGAGGCTGGCCAGACACTGAGGATCTGGGAGGCTGGCCAGCAACTGAGGATCTGGGAGGCTGGCCCAGTAACTGAGGATCTGGGAGGCTGGCTCAGACACTGAGGATCTGGGAGGCTGGCCCAGCAACTGAGGATCTGGGAGGCTGGCCCAGACACTGAGGATCTGGAAGGCTGGCCCAGCAACTGAGGATCTGGGAGGCTGGCTCAGACACTGAGGATCTGGGAGGCTGGCCCAGCAACTGAGGATCTTAACCGACTACAAATATCGATAATAACGTGTGTTGAATCTTGAAGCCCCCCCAAAAGAAGCACAAAGCGCGTCAGTCCCAAAGCAGAATGCAGAGTTTCGTATCAAAAGCAGAAGGCTCGAATTCCATTCTGAATGCAGCGGGCCAGACGGGCGCCCGAGACCGGAGATGCAGCCGCTGATTATTAAGCTTAAACATGGGTTAAACATAGGCAGACACGCGGGGACAGAGAAGGCAGAAACTCTGAATAATCAGGTAAAGGCTAGCCGTGTGTGTATGCGCTGAGATTGTACCAGCTTGCGAGCACGCGGTACATACTACTTGAGAAAAAACAAAGCCAGTGAATCAGTAGCACTTTTTGGTTGTTAAAAATGTTAATTATGGCAAAGAAAAATAAAAATTCAGCTAGTTGCAAAACATGCTAGGAAATGCCCTGCGGATCAGCCTGTGCGCGAACAGTGTCAGATTAACTGAAGCACAAAAGAATATTCAATTAAATCTTCTCCTAGAAGCAGAGTTCTTCCTCCGTTCCCTTCTCCTCCCACAAGTTCCAGCAATCACAGCTGCCCCCTGCTGAGCATGTGGGCTTCCACCGCGCGCCACAGCGCCGATATGTTGCCAGCGCCGAAACCGCGAGCGCCAACTCGGCTGATGAGCTCCAGGAAGAAAGTGTCCTCGCTGAGCAGCGGCTTCGTGAACACCTGCATCAGGTACCTACGGCCGCAGTGGAATTAGCGGAGTTACCTTTGCTATGGTAACACATCCCTGCTCTACAGCAGATAATCCCTACTCTACAGCAGATAATCCCTACTCTACAGCAGATAATCCCTACTCTACAGCAGATAATCCCTCCCTACCCTACAGCAGATAATCCCTCCCTACCCTACAGCAGATAATCCCTCCCTACCCTACAGCAGATAATCCCTCCCTACCCTACAGCAGATAATCCCTCCCTACCCTACAGCAGATAATCCCTCCCTACCCTACAGCAGATAATCCCTCCCTACTCTACAGCAGTTAATCCCTCCCTATCCTACAGCAGTTAATCCCTCCCTACCCTACAGCAGATAATCCCTCCCTACCCTACAGCAGATAATCCCTCCCTACCCTACAGCAGATAATCCCTCCCTACCCTACAGCAGATAATCCCTCCCTACCCTACAGAAGATAATCCCTATTCTACAACAAATACCTCTCCTAGTAGTATCTCACCGGCTATAAGGTGCACCTCACCTGTCTCTGCTGTCAGCAGGGCAGTCGTCGCCGCCACCTCCGTCGGCCTCGCAGTCCACCAGAATTTGATTATCTCGCACCGACTGCAGATCGAGCCCGGATTCGGCAATCTGCTGCACCTTGCCGATCTGCAGTGTTGGGAACATCCAGCACGCTCGTATTCAATTTTTACTGATATCGCTATCGTTAGCAAAGCGAAAATTAAAGGTATTTTCCATATTTTTCTACTACGAGTAGAGTAGTCGAGTTAATAAATTATCAATTTTAATTTTAATTTATCGATTTTTTCTGCATGGTCTTCTACCCAGCATACCTCTTTGCTGTAGTAGGCAGCCGGGGGTCCATGAACTCCACGCCGCGTTGCCTGTAGGCCGCCACCTGCTGCACAAAATTGTCCAAATGAATGGCCACGTGCTGCACACCCGAGCCTCCGTGCTCGCGCAGGAATGTGTTGATCTGGTTGGGGCCTGTGAGGGACAGTGTCATTTTCATTCTAAGCGGTGCCATTTTGACTTTGAGCTGTGCCATTTTGACCCTGATCTGTGTCACTTTGACTCTGGTGTGCCATTTTGACTTTGAGCTGTGCCATTTTGACCCTGATCTGTGTCACTTTGACTATGAGGTGTGCCATTTTGCCTCTGAGATGTGCCATTTTGACTCTGAGTTGTGCCATTTTGACCCTGATCTGTGGCACTTTGACTCTGGTGTGCCATTTTGACCCTGATCTGTGTCACTTTGACTCTGGTGTGCCATTTTGACCCTGATCTGTGGCACTTTGACACTGGTGTGCCATTTTGACTTTGAGCTGTGCCATTTTGACCCTGATCTGTGTCACTTTGACTATGAGGTGTGCCATTTTGCCTCTGAGATGTGCCATTTTGACTCTGAGTTATGCCATTTTGACTCTGAGCTGTGCCATTTTGACTCTGAGCTGTGCCATTTTGACTCAGATGTGCCATTTTGTCTGTCTGTTTATCTGTCTGTCTGTCTGTCTGTCTGTCTGTCTGTGCCATTTTGACCCTGATCTGTGTCACTTTGATTCTGAGCTGTGCCATTTTGACTCTGAGTTGTGCCATTTTGACTCTGTGTTGTGCCATTTTGACTCTGTGTTGTGCCATTTTGACCCTTAAAATCTCATTTATAGATATTATGCACGCCAGCAAACTTGTTCAAACTTATTCCATCGGGAACTTACTAGATAAATATCCAGTATGTAAAAGTGGAAAAATTATTCTCGACAAAAACTGACCAGAGTTCAGCGATTCGGCGAACACGAACTTCAGTCCGGTGTAGTGGTCCCTGGCGTCCGGCGGCTCGTTCGATGCAATGGCTTTCAAGTTCATGCCGGAGTCCTTGTAGCGAACGGTGAAGCCACCCTCCGTTTCTGTGCTGGAGTAGCAGAGTAATGCGGATGTGCATGGGTAGACAGACAGACAGACAGACGAAAGACAAACAGACGGATAGACAGACAGACAGACAGACAGACCGACAGACAGACAGACAGAAAGACGGATAGACAGATAGACAGACAGACACAGACAGACACAGACAGACAGACAGACAGACAGACAGACAGACAGACAGACAGACAGACACAGACAGACAGACAGAGACAGACAGACAGGCAGACAGACAGGCGCATACCTGTTAACCCTGTAGCGGGGCAGCTGGAAGATGCTCTCATACCAGGCTAGAATGCGGGCCGACTCGCTGGCATGGCAGGCTAGGGCCACGTGATCGATGAAGGCACCGCCACCGTCATCTTCCCCCTCCTGGTCCGCATCAGCTGATTCCGTGCGCTGCCTGCAGTAAGGCAAATTCAATGCGCTGAGCTGAATTTCAGTCCAATGTCAGCCATTCCCTCAGAATCGGCCCCGCCTTCTTCTATACTCTTTTAATAGCTTTTTAAAGTCCCCAGCAAGGCCGATCACTCACGCAGGCACCAAGTCGGGAAAGCAGGCCGCCAGAAACTGTCTCCTGGACATCTGGTGCCGCTGGTGCCGCTGCTGCAGCACGGTGTGCCACAGGCCGCCGCTAGCCGGCGACTGAAATCGCAACGCAGGCACGGCGCCGCAGGCGGCCTCAACGGCAACTTCGGCGCGACGCCGATCGGCAACGAACTGATCGAGGCGCGGCGTCTCAAAAGCAACGTCAACAACGCTGTCGGTCTGGGGGCCCAGCAGAGGCCGCAGAAGGAACCTGGCCCGGCCCTTGGTGACCAGGGCGCCGTGTCCCGCTCCGCCTGGGTGCACCAGGGTCGGCCGGAAGTTCAGGCCGGCGCACAGGCGATCAAGCAGACGACCCAGTCGCTTGGTGTGAATCTCCACGTGGTGGACGCGCAGCGACAGCTGCGATAAGGCGGCCGGCGCCCCAGTCGCCAGCGGCGGAAACATTGGAGGAGTGACTTTTGGTAGCAATTTCTTTAGCGAGGCACCGCTAACTGTTTTTTGTTCAGCGGCCCAGACGGAGTGAGGTGGGTGTGCGCAGCAGGCCAGATGGAGTGGGGTGGGTGTGCGAAGTGGGCCAGATGGAGTGGGGTGGGTGTGCGCAGCGGGCCAGATGGAGTGGGGTGGGTGTGCGCAGCGGGCCAGATGGAGTGGGGTGGGTGTGCGCAGCGGGCCAGATGGAGTGGGGTGGGTGTGCGCAGCGGGCCAGATGGAGTGGGGTGGGTGTGCGCAGCGGGCCAGATGGAGTGGGGTGGGTGTGCGCAGCAGGCCAGATGGAGTGGGGTGGGTCTGCGCAGCGGGCCAATGAGTCTATGATTGAATAGTAAAAAATAATAATTGCACGAAGACATCATACCAGGCTCAGAAAAGCCTAGAAAAGGATAGTTCATATATTTCATACCATGTTACAGAAGGCATTATACTGAAAATCTAACATGAAACAGTATTCAAAGTACAGCGAATAATCAACTCAGCCTAAAGAAAGCAAGAAATGCGACTATACTACTAAGGTCTACAGTGCCAGTAGGCACTAGAATTTACAAACTTTGACGTTACCAAATTTATCTGCTTATTGTGTCTAACAGCTAAAAAGTCACTTTTTCTCATCCACAGATTCCACGACATCATATTTGTTCGCGGCCTGCTCAGCCTGTCGCAGCTGCTCCTCCATGCGCTGCCACTCGCGTCGCTGCTGGGCCTCCTCGCGTTCCCGTTTGCGAATTCTGGTCAGCACCTTCTGGATCTCCTTGCGCGAATTCTTCTTGGACACTGCGATGCTCGACAGCTTAGAAGAGTACGACTGCGACGTCTGTAATTGACGGGCTGGAGCAGCGGCGATGAGGCGAGAGGGAAGCTGGACGAATTGACTGGGATGACGGAGCGCTGTGCTCAGCAGTCCGCTGGATACAGCGCTGACAATGGCACCGAACGGGCGGGCGGACATGGCCGCTGCAATGCAATCGTATGGAGGAAAATCCGATTATTATAAATACAATGTTGGCGTACACTACTACTTAAAACTAGACAATAGTAGAGTAAGGAAGACATTATCGTGTTTTAAAAATCGATTGGCCGCTTTTACTGTACGCTCGTAAAAGCATGCACTAATTAAATCTTGTCTGAATGAAACGTGTACCGTAACTATTTTGAGCCAATAAAAATTAACATGCCAGCGCGTACTGCTATTGGACGAGAAAATTATCACGTGACTATTTTGAACCAATAGCAAGAGGGCTCCGGGTTCGAGATATTTTTATTGAATGAAATGATTGTCACGTGAATATTGTAAACCAATAGCAAGAGAGCCGCGTTTGAGACTTGCTATTGGACGAAATGATTGTCACGTGACTACTGTGAACCAATAGCAAGAGGGCTCTGGGATTGAGATATTTCTAAAGGTCGCGAACATTGTCACGTGACTGCTCTAAGCCTATAGCATATATAGGTGCACTGTATTGACCAGGATTTCCAAGGTTGCCCTAGTTCGCACAATAATATAATATAATACAAAAGTACAAATTTAAAACGCCCAGTATTCGGCGGCGGATACGTACAACTTCCATTTTCGCGCATAAATCGAGTTTATTTTCGGCTGGATTGAATAATTTATATTTTATAATACAAGACTAAAGTCTGACAGAAACCGACATCAAATCACTCTGCATTCTCTTATTTCTCTGTCTCAAATTCACAACAATTTACAGGCTTTTCAGTGTGATGAGTGAGCAGAAAGCAAATAGGCAGAAAGATTTCAAAGCGCGCGCCTCGAACCGCAACTCAGAGGGTGCTCATCGGTGGGGTTGGTGGCGGGGCGGGGGCAGCTATTTCGAGTGGCGCTTGACTCGAGCAAAAAATAGAAGACAAAATTGAGGCAAATTTATTGGTAAAAATGAAATTGAACTGAAGCTTCAGCTCAGTAATGCTCAGTGCAGATCACGGGGAGCTAGTGAGGCGTGAGAAGTGCAGGAACTGACAGAAAGAACCGATCTGTGTAGCCGGGGAAAAAACAAACAAAAAAAACAGAGACAGCAACATTAATGAGTAACATAGATCACGTGATCACAAATTAGCAGCTGGGAAAGCCTAACGTGATGAGGGAAGAAGCGCGACCGATTTTATCGATTGAATAAAATAATAAATAATATTAGATAATATATATCGCAAGTCTGTAAGGCAACAGAAGGAATAAAGATTACATAATATAAATATATTTATTCTAATATAAATAGACTGGCCTAGCCAACGATAGCTACAAGGACATTCATATGCATATGCGCGTGTGTGTATTGGATCGCCCAATTAAAATAGAGCGGAAAAAATCAAAAACTGAAATCTGCTCTTCATCACATAATTGATCATTACTAATGTGGTACATGTAAAAAATAACAGTTGGGACACACGCATTTTAAGCAACAATATATAAATATAGTAAATAGTGCTCAATATTTTGAATGACACCTGGCGACGGGGAAGATTGATTGAGAATAAAATTCATAGAAATAAGGCATTGAAAAATTTGGGTAAGCGCGCTCTGCCAACATGGATGCCCTGCAATTACACTTACGAGCGTATTATACGAGTAATAATCATATTTCTGGCAGAGATCTCTGCAACTATTATTTTATTCGCAATCAATTAGCTCAAAATTATGCTGAGACACTGGTGGAGCCTGAAACAGCCGGTTTGGCTATTTTCGCTTGCTGAACGATAGCGAGTGCAGATCGAGCCGGACCTTCTGCCGCTCCTTGGGCGCTTCCGTGTTCAGCACGAAACTGCGGGGGGGAGGGGTGGGGGTTCTGCACTGTTGGTGGCGAAACTGCTGGGGTGGGGGTGGGGGTTCTGCACTGTTGGTGGCGAAACTGCTGGGGTGGCGGTTCTGCACTGTTGGTGGCGAAACTGCTGGGGTGGGGGTGGGGGTTCTGCATTGTTGGTGGCGAAACTGCTGGGGTGGGGGTGGGGGTTCTGCACTGTTGGTGGCGAAACTGCTGGGGTGGGGGTGGGGGTTCTGCACTGTTGGTGGCGAAACTGCTGGGGTGGGGGTGGGGGTTCTGCACTGTTGGTGGCGAAACTGCTGGGGTGGGGGTGGGGGTTCTGCACTGTTGGTGGCGAAACTGCTGGGGTGGGGGTGGGGGTTCTGCACTGTTGGTGGCGAAACTGCTGGGGTGGGGGTGGGGGTTCTGCATTGTTGGTGGCGAAACTGCTGGGGTGGGGGTGGGGGTTCTGCACTGTTGGTGACGCAATTGCAGTAGGCTGAGGGCCGCAAGCAAACCTTTTAAACTGCTCGACCACCGGGTCCACATCGTCATCCAGATAGCCGTTGGCTGAGGCGTCTCTGGGCCGAAACACTTCCTCTGAAAGTGTACAATTGAGGGAAACATTAACAATCTGACTAGGGAGAGGGGGCAGGGCAACTATAGGGTAAACGCGTTCAAACTCTCGCCCGCTCGCCCGGGTGCCCGCAGCACTCCTCTAATCCTTCTCTAAGCAGCAAAGTGACACCAAAATTCTCACCAATTTCATCCATTTTACTCCGGGACTCTCTGTCGCGAGAGTTCTGCTGATGTTGCTGATGAATTCTTAGCGGCGGATAGTGCTGTTGATAGTGCTGCTGCTGCTCCGGCAACAGACTGTGCTGATTGTGCTGCGACTGAGCCGGCTGATGCCGCGTCGGCTGTCTCTGGTGTTGCTGCTGCTGATGGTTCTGGACAGCCTGACGGTGCTGCTTCAGCTGTACAGGTTGTTGCCTCTGTTGCTGCTGCTGTTGCTGCTGTCGAGGTTGCTGTTGTTGTTGCTGCAGCTGCTGCTGCTGCCTGTGGCTTCTTCGCTCACCAGCGGCGGAACGAATGACATTTGGAGGCGCGGCTGCGGCTGCCGCAGCAGCAGCTGGCTGAACGTACGAAGCCGTTCCATTCTGCCGCTGAGGCTGTTGGCGGTGATTCACGCGGCTACCCGCCTGCTGCTGTTGCTGCTGAAGAGGTCTTCGATTTGTTCCATTAACAGCACTATGCTGTTGCTGCTGCTGTTGTTGTTGCTGCTTCTGCTGTTGCTGTTGTTGCTGCTGCTGTTGCGGTCGGCTGCTTTTCGCAGGCGCGGACTGCGCCGTCCGGATTTGAGTCTGAGAGGCCTTGGCGTCTGCTAGCACGCGCTGCTGCGTCCTCGGCTGCTGCTGCTGGGCCTGCTGCTGTTGCTGCTGCTTTGGCTGCGCCTCTCGCGGTGACGACAAAGGCGGCTGCGGCTTTGGAGTCGGCGGCTTCACCACAGACAGCGTTGAAGGAGCCGGCGGGGGCGAGGAAGGCGGAGACGGCAAAGGCGACCGTGCAGCAGCGGCGGTGGCGGCGGCTGCTGCTGCTGCTGCCTCCGCCTTTTTCGCCCGTTGGCGCGCCTTCTTGGCCTCGCGTTTCGTCATCTTCTTGTCGGCGGCCGGAGCGACGGAGCCATTCGCCGCTCCGCTAGAAGGCTTCTTAGACGAGTCGCCTTCAATGAACTTCACCAGTTCGTCGATGTCGGCTGTCCGATCTGGCACCTTCGACTTCTTTGACTGCTGCTGCTGCTCTTTTGGCTGCGAATCCGGCTGCTGTTGCTGCTTTTGGCCATTCTCCTTCTTCTTCTGCAGTTTTAACCGCAGCTGTTCCCGTTTCTCAAAGAATTTCGGCGGCACGGGCGGCTGCTGGCCTCCGGTGTGGCCGAAAACCTCGCAGTAGCAGCAGTCGCAGTACTTGGAGTTGCCGCCGCCCCGCTGGCAAGTCGAGTCGCCCGACCCCCCGTCATCGTCGTCATCCTCTTCGTCGTCTTCATCGTCGTCGTCGTCCTCGTCGTCAACTCCAACGCCGTCGCCGCCGCAGCAGCGATGGCCGCAAGGAGCGGCAGACGCTGGCGCGGCGAGCGGCTGACTTGCAGAAGCAGCGGCGGCAGCGGCGCAGGTCGGAATCGGCTGCGGCAGGTGCGGCATCGGCATGGGCAGCGACGGCGGAGGAATCGGCGGCGGAGGTGACGCCGACGAGGAAGGCGACGCGGGCGAGGCCACTCGGGAGTTGGCCGGGACGCAGTCGGCCGGGGTCATCGGGTGGGACGGCAGCGGGGCGGACAAGCCGATGCCGGGCAGCCCGACGGCCTTGTATCCGTAGTAGTAGCCGTCTTCCGACCCGTCCTCATCGTCTGAGCCCGCGTCGTCGTCCTCGCCGTCTGCCTCTTCTTCTTCAGTCCTTTTCTCGCCTCGCGGCGTGGACGCTCTGCCGCCGACTCACTGGCAGGTCTTTCGATGTCTGGCCATGTTCGTGCGGGCCAGCATCCTCCCGCAGTCCGGGCACGGAGCTCTGGCGCTCTTGTAGATCCGCGCCGTAATCCCCGTCGTCTGCTGGCCTCTCCCCGTTGGTACTGCTGCTTCTTCTGCCCTCTCGTCCGGTGTCGCGCCCGCCTCTGGTTTCCTTCCGTTCTCCTTGCACCGTTTCCTATGCCGCGCGTGGTTGGACTTGCTTATCCACTTGTTGCACTCTCCGCAGTGGACTTCTTTCGCCGATCGCTCCTCTCCTCCGCACCTCTTCTGGTGGTTTTTTCTTGTCGCCTCCGTGAAGAAGGTAGCGTTGCACTTTAGGCACGGCAGCGGTGTCTTCGTAAACCTATCACCTGTCAAAGATCCAGGAGCAACGGTTCGAGAACGACCAGGAGGAAATGCTCAATCTAATTAGGTCAGCCCCAAAGCCAAGCGTAGACAAGGCTACGATAGAGGAAGCCAATGACCGGCTGTCCAGACCACTAACAAACAAAGAGATCGACGACGAAATCAAAAAGATCAAAGACGGGGCCCCGGGCTTAGACGGCATCCGAATGCGCTACATCACCAGCGCGTGCGCAATGGCCCAAGCGGAGGTCCGGAAAGTAGTGCACTACATCTGGAACAACCCAGCGGACACCTGGGAGGAGGACCAGAAAGTAGGTGTAATCATGCCACTCCACAAGAAAGGCGATCGGACGAACCTCAATAATTTCAGAGGGATCTGCCTCCTACCAGTCGCAAGCAGGATACTCGCTCGGATACTGGCGACGAGGCTGAGCTCATGGACGGAGAACATGGGTCTGCTAGACGACAACCAGTTCGGTTTCCGGAGCGGCCGGTCCACTATGGATGCGACCCAGATCATACTCAGACTGAACGAGGACGCCGAGAAGATCAGAGAGAGCCCAGAATGGGCAGAGTCGATGGATACCAGCCTAGTCTTGCTAGACCTTAAGAAGGCCTACCCGCGGGTAAACAAGCCGGCTCTTTGGGAACTGCTGAAACATCAGCACATGCCGGAGCGCACGATAAAAAAGCTGGCAGACCTGCACGAGTACACCGCGTACACGGTACGGTGCGGCGCAGAGACAAGTTCCGAATTTTACCCACAACGCGGGCTGAGAGAAGGCTGCGCCACATCGCCTATCCTCTTCAACATCTATCACCAGACGGCGATACGGATAGCAAAAGAGAGGCGCATGGAAAAAGCGAAGAACACCGGGGCCGAATGCGGAATCAAGTGGGTTTGCCGACCGGGCAAATGCTTACCGCCTAAAAAGATGGGAGGTTACAACGAAGAAGCGGCGGAGATAACAATCACAGAAGTACTGTTCGCTGACGACACCACTATTGTCGGGGGATCCGAGGAAATCGAGCAAGGGACGAGAACCGTCATCGAGACCATCGGAATCCTAGAAGAACGGACGAACGATGAGAAGGAAGAGCGAGCTAAGCTAGGAACACCTGAGAGTCAGAACATCCGGATACTGGGCACCTGGATCGGCAGAAAGCAGGACACCGCCCAGCGGCTGCAGAGAGCTGCCAAAGCGTGGGCGGGAGTCAAATGCATGCTACGCAAAACACGACTAAGCAAACGCACCCAAGCTAGGATCATAGAGACCTGTGTTGAGAGCACGATGCTCTTCAATGCAGGCGCCCGGCCCTTCCACAAGTCGGAAATTAAGCGGATGCAGCAGGCAATGGACCGTCGTTATCGGTACGTGTGGAGCAGCAAGACCGAACCACCGCTAAAAGAAATGGAGAGAAAAAAAGTGAACATGTGGGACGTGCGGAACGAACTGCGGGTCCGAAGCATCGGCGCCAAAGTCGAATCGGCCCACTGGCGCAGGCTAGGCCACGTACTCAGACTCCCGGATACCAGCACCGTCAAAAGATGTGTCCTCGGCTGGAGCAAGAAGCTGACTACCATCAAGAAAGCGCGGAAGAGAAGGCAGACCATCATCTCGGTATGGAGAAAGCTACTGCGCACGGCAGAAATCGATGAGCTGGAGGTCGAAAGGCTGGTGACCGATAGAGAGGCTTGGAGAAAGAAGTTACGCATCAGGGAAAGAGCGCTGGAGGAGAGCGAGAGGAAGAAAGGAAAGAAAGCAGAGACGACTGAGGAAGAAACAGCACAGGAAAGAGAAGCCGGAGAAGTGGAATCGGAGCTGACCGGGTACAGGTGCAATTACGAGAACTGCGGGAAGGTGTGCGCGTCGAGAGCCGGGTTAGCCGTACACCAACGGAGGATACACCATCAATTTACGAAGACACCGCTGCCGTCGTCGTCCTCGCCGTCTGCCTCGCCAACAGCATCGTCGTCGTCGTCGTCGTCTTGCCTATCGGAGTCGGACGAAGAGCAGCTGATCGACGGAGCGTGCAGGCCGCAGGTGAATCGGTGCATAGAGCAGTGCGAGCAGCCGCACAGGGTTTTATGGCACTTCTCGCACACTGTGAAGCGACCGTCCTGCTGGCTTGGCTGGGCCTGCTGCGGTGACTGGTGCTGCTGCTGGTGCTGCAGGTGCTGGCTGCGTCTCTGCCTCGGCTGGTGACACCGGTGCAGCTCCTGCCAGGACTCCAGCAGCTGCTGGGAGCCGCGCCATCGGCTACTGACCTCCGTCATAGTGTTGTCAAGCTCCAGGTAGGATTGCATGGCGTCCAGAGATGCATCGTCCTCGGTTGGTCGCAGCTTGTCCAACAGAACCGGCTGCACAGCCTGCAGAGAGTCAAGGGGTCAAATTGGTGCACATGCAGATAGTCATCAGGGGGGACAATTAAGGTCAAACTGGTTGCCTGGTTAAACTTCGCGTCGGACGCCTGCAGACAACTGGTGGAATCTGCCCACAACGAGGCTGCCCGTGTCATCTCAGGATGCTGCAAATCTACGCCAACAGCCGCGCTCCTTATCGAAGCCGGACTCCAACCCCTGGCTCACAGTGCGGCGGCCGCGGCAGCGACGCTCCTGGACAAAACGCTCCGCCAACGCCAAGCCACCCCGCTCCGCAACATCGCCGACAGAGAAGTCACTCCTCGCATCCGCGCTCACGGCGGAAACGGCAACTTCCGCAGATGTTGGCGCAGGTGTGCCAGAGAGCTGACCCACAGAGCCGGACTGGCTGAGCTCCAAATCGAAACCGACAACGAGCTGGTGCCTCCGTGGTCATCCTCGACCAGCTTTCACATCCAAGACGCCCTCATAGTTAAGTGCTCACGCGACGACCCACCGCATGTTCGCAGGGCCGCGGCGCTGGAGACCCTAGCGTCGCTCCCCCCCGCTGACCTGGAACTCTGGACGGACGGGTCGGCAGCAGGGGGTACCACCAACGGCGGAGCAGGAGCTGTCCTCTACACCCGCGGTTCGTCGACGCGCTTTCTGAGAGCTCCGGCGGGGAGCCTGACCTCGTCCTTCCGTGCGGAAGAATGCGCGCTTAGGCTCGGCCTCCAAGCAGCTTTTGACGCACTGCCGTGGCCGGGAAACCGCGAGCTGCGCTGCGCGACCGACTCCCAGGCCCTGCTCCGCTGCCTCAAAGGCGGCCCAAGCCCGCGGCTCTCCCCTTGCTGCCGCGACATACTGCGCATCTTGGGACGCCTCCCGCCTGGCCATCACGTGACCCTGCAATGGATCCCGGGCCACTGCGACCTTCGTCGCAACGATCTCGCCGATGCCACTGCCCGCGCTGCTGCCACCCTTGATCAGACCAACGCACCCCTGGATCACCGCAGCGCACGCTCTGCCATTCTGGCGACGGCCCACAACGACTTCATCCGATCGTATGAGACAAACGAGCACTGCAGCACCCACCGCACCTGCATCAACGGCCGACGACCCAAACAGCAAACCTCCATGAACCGTAAGGACAGAGTCCTGCTAGCCCAACTACGCTCTGGCAACTGCCCGATACTCCGACAGTATCGGCACCGCATCGGGCTGGAACCGGAGGCCACCTGCCCGGCCTGCGGGGAGGCCCCGGAGGACCTCAAACACCTGCTCCTGGAATGTCGCGCCACGACCGAGACCAGACGACAAATTCTGGGCGAGAACCCGACGCTGGCCATCCTCCACGACGACGGCCCGCGCGCACTGCACTTCCTCCAGGCGGTAGGGGCGCAAACCCGCCCCCCGGATATTAACCCGGCCGGGAATTAACAACAACAACAACAAGGTCAAACTGGTGCACATACAGATAGTCATCAGGGGGACAATTAAGGTCAAACTGGTGCACATACAGCGATAGTCATAAGGGAGACAATTAAGGTCAAACTAGTGCACATGTAGATACTTATCATGAAGAGACAATTAAGGTCGAACGGGTGCACATGCAGATAGTCATCATTGACAATTAAAGTAACACTAATGTACATACATCATAGTGGAAAGAGACAAATTGAAGGTCACATAAATGTACTTACGGCTACATAGAAAGGAGACAATTCAAAGCAACAGCACTACAAAGACGCCTACCTGCAACTCGTCGCAGGAGTACACAAGCGAGTGGAACCAGTGCTCGCACAACAGCTGCCAGGAGAGGTCCATGCTGAGCAGGTGCCCGGACTCCAGTCTGGCCACGGCGGATGCCTGACGGGCGGCGGCCGCCCGCAGGTCGGCGAACTCCTGGCAGAGCGAGCGGACCAAGGCGCGGCACTGGTCGCGGCCGGAGACGCCAGACTCGCGCAGCTGGCTGAGCAGACGGGAGCCGGCCTCTTGCACCTGCAGAGCGGAGCGGATAGAGAATGGAGTGTACTTTAGAAGGTCACCCTTGAATTCAACAACAGCAGCAACAGAATGCTGACATCATAGGTCATCAGCAAAACTAGTTTAGACGATATTAAATCAATTGATTGAATAAATAGACAACTGAAACTTAGGTCCACAAAGTGTGGGTCCTGAATAGCCTAATTTTTTTACCTGATGCTCCCTGACCCTTCTGCTTTTATGCCCAACACAAAACGTCCAAAGTTCTCACCTGTTGGCGACCGACTTCTTCCAGCGCGTTGTACAACGCGCCGGGGTCGTTCTCGGCCAGCCAGTCGGCCTGCGCTGTCAGCCGGCCTTCGGGCGGAGCGGCGGCGTCGTCAGCGAACACAGCCTCGGCGGCAGCTCCGCCGCTGCCCAGATCGCGTAAGCGGCGCTTGACCAGCTGCGCCAGCAGGACTGGAGCTTCGGCACTGAAGCCGGGCGCAGCTGCGGACGCCAATGATGTCGAAGGATGCCGCAGCGACGTCGAGGCCGGCGGTGGTGGAGGCGGCTGTCTAAACGGCAGATTCGCAGATGAGAATGCCGACGAGCTGGGAAGCCGAGCGGGCGACTGGTGATGGCCAGTCTGGTGGTGGGAACCGTTCAGCAGGGGGCCGGCCGGAGCCGGCGGCGCGCCCATCACTGGGCCAGCGGCGGCGGCAGCGGGCCTTCGCGCAGCTGCCAACTTTCTATTGGCAATCTTTTTAGGGCTGCCGTTGGCTGTTCTGGCATCTCCGCCGCCGCTGCCGCCGCCGCTGCCGCTGCCGCTGCCACCGCTGGGCGCCGCCTGACCACCCAGTGCGGCCGCGGCACGCGCCGCGTCGAAGGGGCTCCAGGCTCCGGCGGCGAAATTCGTGATGCCCGGCGCCACGGCGAGGCCGCTGTTTGAGCTGAAGTTCAACGAGAACGGCGACGCGCCCGAGGCCGCGTAGGAGGCGGCGGCTGCGGCTGCCGCGGCGGCCAGAGTCGGTCGTTCGCCCGGCCGCAGCAAAGCGGCACCGGCGTTGTTGTTGCTGCCGCTGTTGCTTGGCGACTGAGCGGAGGCGGCGCTGCTGCTGCCGCCGGTGCTGCTGTTGGCGCCGGAGGCTCCGTTGAACACGAAGCTCGAGGTTGGGGCAGCGGCGGAGGTGGTGCCGAAGCCAAGGCCAGTGAAGATGGCTGGCTGAGGCTGCTGCTGGTCGGGAGTCGAGCACACAACCGGCAACGTGACGGCGATGGAGGGGGGCGGTCCGCCCCGGCGGATTCGCTTGCGCGTGGAGACCGCTTTGGGTCGGCTGCTGCTCATAGCGGGCTGGGGGCCACTTTGAGACTGAAATCGGAGGAGGGAGGAGTTGTTCCTGTGACTCGTTGCCTAAGAAAAGCATTAAATTAAAACTACAAGCGTACTTATAAGTATTATATCACTTTAAACTTGTTTGCTACTCCCCTGACAATTTTTTCTGCGTCGGAAGCATACATGCGCAACACGCGGCCGACCCGGCCGGCTGGCGAAAGGCTCAGACAAGGTAAGTTGCAAAAATGCCCAGCCTAAAATACGTACGTAGCACTAATTAGATGACGAGGCATTAAGCTTTTATAGTACAGTCATACTTACTCCCGCCGTTTACCCAAAATGGGCGAAGACTAGAAAAAAATCAAAGGGGGGAGGGACCAAGCGAATTTTCATCAAAATACAGAGCCACCATCTCCACCCACACTTGGGTCTTTACCCTCTAAAATCCTCCCCGACAAATTACTGATTGTGCTACTGGCGGAGCTTCTGGACCTTTAAACGATGGCACCAGAAACCAGATGACTATGGACACCCTGTTGCGAATTTCTCTAGTTTCATTGATCAAGCCTCAACAGTAGGCAAACCTCAATTGCTAGACATCCTCAGCTGGTCTCTCAAGAATTCAGTCATCAAATCTGAGATTGTGGTAGAATATCTCAAAGTTGCAGAGGACTGACAACTGTATTTTTGTTTGAGAAGGTGCACAACAAAAAGTTAGCCTGCATGTGATGTTATTAAATTTTGTTTGCCTATATTGCTTCATAATGGCGCAGAAAAAAAGTTGCCAGGGGAATGGATCAATGTTACTACTGTTCAGGAAGTAATTTTTTCAAAGAAATAAAAAATTCACACTCCTGAGATACAAACCCTAGTTGTTTTTTTAGTTTTAGCAAAGCAAGTAAGTATATTTCTATTGTGTTCATTAAAACATATACACTGCTAGTGCTAGTGCAATTGCT
Organism: Macrostomum lignano; assembly: GCA_002269645.1. Classification (NCBI taxonomy): domain Eukaryota; kingdom Metazoa; phylum Platyhelminthes; family Macrostomidae; genus Macrostomum; species Macrostomum lignano. The sequence goes on along the minus strand of NIVC01000094.1, from coordinate 1,118,634 downwards.
AAAATTGTATTATAAACATAGAAATGGACTTAAGAACTAATTGAATTCTATGAAAATCAATAGTCTTCTATTAAGAATTTAAAAAATGACTGATACAATGTTTAAAAGCAGTAAGGAGCATATTTAAATTCAATATAGTTGTACAATAACAGTGCACAATTTACCTTGGCATTTTTTTAATATTTTATCCTATAGGTATATTGCATTCTTAATTATTAACACTTAGCCTTAGCAATAAGAAAAATGATTTGGTAAAGTTTTAGCATACAAGATTGTTGTATTAAAGGAAAAATAGAATTAAAAAAGTATTGTACATCAGAAAAATGTGGCTAATAAATAATAGAAAATAGATATAATACCAATTAATAAGGCATAACAAGCAGTGTTGGGCACTAGTCCAATTAATAAGCATTAATCCATTAATAAATGTAAAGATTTTTTTGCACTAATGGATTAATGAATTTGTATTAATAATTTTGTGGGTAAAAGACATATTCATTATTAACTTCAATGGCAATGAATGTCAATAACCAAAAATGCAAAGAAAGAACAAAAATATAAGTCTAATAAAAAGTTAAAACATTACAAATGTATCAAAATTTACCTAAATGCCTCATACATGTAACTTTTAAAATTAAATACTCATGCCAAAAATTTCTATTACTGTGGAAATTTATTAATGCACCTAATAATTATTCTCTTTGTTTATAAAGATGATCATGCAAATGTAACAACTTCTTACTAATAAACTTTAATAATGAATTAAAATTGTGAACTTTTTTGCTTGCATGTGAGCATGGATTACTTTGATTCACTTCTTTCCCAATCTTTTGTAACTTTCTATTGCACTTGGGTCTCTGCCTAAGGGGTAGGGGGGGTGACTGACCTCCCCACCCCCCTGGTTGTACCATTGCCTAGATAAGAGTTAAAAGTGCAATACTTGTTTAATGCATGACATAGATCAAGCTTTATTTGTTAACTTAATTTTAGGCCCTAATTTGAAATTTTGTTATAACATGATACATTGATAAGCTTTATTATTATAAAATATAATGGCAATGCATAGAAAAAATATAAGAAAAATGGCAACAAAAGTATGATTTATTTAGTTTATTATTGTTAAAATGCTAAAAAAAATTAAAAAGCATGCAAAAAGTTGCAATTTCTTATTTGAAAATCTTAGCAACAATTTTTTTTGGTAGAAAATGTGAATGGGAATATGAATTGTAAATTTTTGTGATTATAATGTTTTATAGAGAGGGGCTTAGCACAGCGCTGCATAATACATTCTTTGACTCTAATGATTTGTACCAGAGTCAATACTGAAACTCTCTGCGACTGATGGCTACTTATTATATTGCTAACTTTAAAAATTGACTAATTAGGTTAATAAGAACAAAATATCGTTTAACTAATACGGCTTAGCAAAATCAATACATAGAGTTTAATTTAAACTTCATTGACAATTTAAAACACAGATAAGCTTATAAGCATTTAAGCATAAGACATTCTGGACGTGGCGTTGGTATAGAGGGATTTCCAAGAAAATTAAAAATTTAAACAACAATGTAAGCAAAGAAAAACCAATGTATAATTGAACGAATTCAAAAGCCTTCGCCTGAACAGACGGGTCGTTCTCAAAGCTAGGTCACAACTTTTTGTTATTGCAAAAAAAGTTTATACATCGACCAATAATCGTACAAAAAAAATTCTTTCGACAATTTCTGTAAGAAGCTGCTACTAAAACCACAAGAAAACTTGAAATTGAGAAGAAATCAAGGCTATTTGTTATTCTTTGTTGCGGAAAATAAACGACAAAAATATTAAACAGAAAATAAAATGTTCTTCCATTTTTATTTTAAATATGCAGTTAAATTTCTTTTGCAAAAATAAAAGAACAAGAAATTGACAAAGGAAATGTTTTTGAGCACAGCATTTTGTTACTCTGCTCTAAATCCCAGACATTTAAAATTATCGTGTGCGAAAAAGTGCGAAATTATTATAGCATGCACTCGAAAGAACTTCGATCAGTTTAACTAATCACTGAATTAAGAAGTCTAAATAAGTCTTGAAAGGTTGAATTAAAAATCAAGTTTTCACTATGTATCTTTTCAAAGGCAAGATGATTCGACAAATAAAGAATGTTCATTTTTACCTTGAATAGAATTGTTCATTTTTACATTAAATATAATAAAATCTAACTAATAATAGAAAAAGTCAGGGAACTATCCTTGAAAACCAAAAAGCAAATTGTGGATTTAATATCGACTGCATGTTCCTTAATAAAGGAATTCGGATACTAGTATATATTTGATTATTTGTAGCATAATTTCTGAAAACTATAACTTGCTTGATTTTACTTTAAGTACTCATTACATTAATACTTATACCAAAGCTACATGTACTTAAAATAAAAAATTATGGTTACTTATTAGACATTTTACTCCAATTAACTTAAAATAATTCAAATTTATTTTTATTAATTCATTTTTTGAAACTTTTTGGAAAATAGACAAAATTGAATTATTTAATTACCAAAAACCTACTAGCTTAACTGAAATAGCAATTAGTCTTTAAGAAAAGATTTCACTTGTTAATTGAGAAAAATGAGGATGTGCGAGGTGTAAAAATGCGAAAGAGCATGCAGGAAACAGAGACAAACAAAAATGTAGGTAAAAGACACTGCACATGCACATAATATGATAACCAGACATAATGCGCACACTGAAACACCAGTAGCAATGACGCCCAAGCTTTTGATGATCACAAGCGAAAAGGCAAAACCCAGCCATCAATCAAAGAAGTAGACTTTAGCACGCATCTTGAGTGCATCACGCATTTTTTGCAGAGAAGCTCGAAAATTAACATTTATTCTGTGCACAACCACCAACTGCGACAGGGTCTGCCAGGGGATTTGTGGGCACGCGGTCGCGGATACAAATCGGAGGAGTCGCTGACCATTCTGAAATTACAAGCTAGTACATGTAATTTTGTGTATTAATATATTTAGCCCGCTTTATTTCTATGCTCTCGTCCGCCTCTCGTTAATGCATCCCCAGACTCATGCAGTAATCAAACTTATGATCGAACTATGCATGGCTTCCGTCCCTCGCTTTGAATCTCTCACCTCCCCATAGTTCCATCAACCTTACCGTAGTGGCTTCCTATGCAAAAATCATCCCTCCGCATCTTACACAGGCTACTTCAGGCTGTAGACTGTACTACACTATTAATTAGTTGCGCTAAGGAATCTACATGTATTTGCTCGCAGCGCAGCGCGCTGCTCAAATAAGTTTAGATCTATCTAGATATTCTAGTAATTTCAGGTTTGTCCATAGACTAGAGCTCATGAGATGAGAATTCAATAAACTAGTACATTTAATATGAATGAACTGCGTGTGTGTGTGCTGTGCATACATATGTATAATATACGAGTAGTTTATGGGCCAAATTATTGTGTGGCACAATTCTTGGCATCACTCAGCAGGCACAAGATGCAGTTAAGCAGCGCACGAAAATTCTACAAAAGAAATTGAGCCTGGTTGAGATGATGCGAGGAGGCAGATCCACACAATCTCAGTGAATACACCAGACTGCACCAGATACGAGTCCAGTCGAATGTGCGCACTGGTCTAAGCAGCACACGCATGTCCTCCTGACAATGACGGCACCTAGCTTCGTCCAAGCCTTTGCCAGCGTCACTGACAGCGTCAATACTACCATGCAGTGCCACCTGCAGCACCGACAACGGCAATTCCTCCAGTTAGCCCACAACAGTGGCTAAACTGAGGGACAGGGAACCTACCCGCAGAAGACACACACATACACACACAGCACCGGCAGCAGCACTCTGACAGCATAACCTAAAGCTCCATGAGCTCAGTTTTCAAGCATTGAAGAAGCAGAAGCAGTCATCTTGGATCCAGGGATCAGGAAGAGTGTTGCATGTCCGACATGTGCTGTTTCCGTGGCAAAAGGTGATGGAGCAAATTAATCAACACTTACTATCTAGCTCGTATTAAGACTAAAAAACTGAGGCAAGCTGGGATTAAACCAAAGAAAATTTTTTACTATACTTTTTTACCATATACTTTTACTATACTTCTATAGTATAGTAGAGAGGTACTCTATTTAAATGCAGTAAGAAGTGAAACAAATTTATATATTTAATTATTAAATTAAATTAATTCAAGGTAAATAACTAATTTAACCAATTTATTAGGAGTATTTAATATTATAATAAATTGATTTTTATACCTTACACGAAATAAGCTCTACATTCATTTCTTAGCTTGGGGCCCATCTGTATAAGGTCAGTTTCTTCAAAATGCTGATTAATTAATTAAGGCCTGTTGTCTTTACTTAAATTTATAAGGGCATCTTAGAAGTTAATATTACTATATAATACATGTATAATATTATTACTGTATTATAATAATATAGTTGCAATTTTAATGACTATTGAATAAGTCTAAATGCTTCCCCTATTGACTCTAAATACATGGTATCTTTCCCTTCAGAAAAAATTAGCATAGAATGACTTGATGAAAACAAAAAAAAATCATTTCGAGATACACATTTGCTGATCATTCAGGTCAAATTTCAAGGTCCAGTTTTGCACATGTTTCTCTGTAGCTTGGTTACAAGGATTCTAATAAAAATATAATAAATATGTCCAATGAACTAACTGATACATAGCCAAATTGAAGTATTTTCAAAAACAAAAAAAATCATTTGCTCAGTTTACTTTACTGGATATCTGTGTAAAATTTCAGCTCAAAAGGTGCTCCATGGAGAATGCTAGTGTGGTTAGAGGATATTTATTTTGTGCTTCAAAGTAGGAGTTTATTGCGATGCATGGTTGCTTTTAATTATTTTTATCAACAATAGTGCTCTATTTCATAACAATTTTTTACAAAAAGATAATAAGACATGTTTTTCTAATTATCTGCATCAAAATGTATCATTTTAAGCGCACATTCTAGACGTCAGCTGAAAAATACATTTTGTGAGATGAGAAGAGGCTATCCCACCGGAAATGCTAGGCGTACAGTTAAGCGTCTATAAAATAATTTATAGTGCAGTTTATTAAGCTTTAAAAAAATCTTAAATTAAATTTATATAAGCTTTCATTTTAAATGTAATATAGCAAGGTTTCAACACAACAACAACTTTTTTTAGCTACAGACATCTTGTAGTATCAAAAATTAACATCGGTGAAATGATTGAATTTGAATTTTTTCATCGCTAATTATCGCTTAATACCGCCAGATGATTAAAAACACTTTTGCATGATAAAGTTCAACCCAAAAGTTATCTTTATTCACAGATAAAAGTGTCCTATTATTTTAAATATGGCAGTAACAATAGTAAATGTTCGGAAAATTGTTAAAATTTTTGCTCCTCCTAGAATTTGCGAACGACCCAGACACGTTTTCTCATGGAAGCATTGCATCTTTGGAAAGTGTTATTCTTTCAGGCTCAGAAGTCAGAGTTTAGGCTCAATGGAAAAAAAGTGATCATCATAACCTCGTCGAGACCTCTGTTAATGTGGATGAAAACTTGGGTTGTGCTCGTGCATAAATTTTTGTTGCTTTAGCTTTGTGCATCTTTTTGCGAGTTGATTGTTTCTTTAGATGTTCGCAATATCATCGGCCCTTTATTGACATTGTTTGTTTCTGAACTGGGGACAATTTAATTTCGCACTTGAACAACATCCATTGAAGTCATCTTTGGTTAAACCACAGATACTAGAATAATTTTAGCTATCTTACAATCCGTGGGTTACACGTGCAAGTAAATGCATTATATACATTATACACAAGGACGCAGTACAGTAGTATCGTGTGTTTAATCCATGGAAGGTACGTCAGTCCTACGGAAATTCATTCGAGAAGCATGGACCAATCTAAAGGACAACTAAATCTTTCCCCTATTTATCCTATGTGTTTTTGGATGAATAAATTTTACTCCTGTAGTCATTTATTGAAATTCAGCAAAATTAGCTTCGATATTATTACTTCATTTTTTAGTTAGTATAACAGACATTGTATTCATTATTATATGTCTATTTTGTCAACAATATTGGCTTTTGGTGGCTACTTGCAGTAGAATTCTTCATAAATCTTTGAGTAGATGTGCACGATAGCTGTGTACATACAAAATCTCGACCTAAATACTTTTGCTTTGCTTGAATATAAACGCATCACACATGTTTTAAGTGCGATTGACATGATTGATCATTTTATACCATAATGCCACATGCTATGCCGCGCGTACATGTATGCACCCGGAAATATTTTGTAGCACGCTGGCGTCGGTTTGATTCGCCTACCATGCACTGTTCTCTGTACATTCAGTGAATGACTAATCTGATGGCTGCTTTTGTCATATACTCGTAGCAACACCCAGGTAGACGAGGTAGTCCTCATGACAAGTCCATGCTTACACTTTTTATAATAGCGTCTTGAAATTATGCATTTTATTGAATGACAGCTCATCAATTTAAATTTCTTGTACGTGTAGATGCATTGTTGCAGCCTAGTAGAGGCTGTATGAGTTCTCGGCTTGCTTTTGTTGTCGGGTGTCTTCTTTAAGCGTATAGCTAACCAGAAGGACCAGAGAGAGAGAGCCAAGTCGCTCACCTCTCTTCACTGTTTGTCTATTCAGAAGGCCCTTCAGAAGCAAATTGCCCACATTGGTTGTATTGGAATAAGTGAATGAGGTGACAAAAGTAGTCGGAATTAGTCAGCGAGTACACGGGTTCAAAGAGGCGGTTAGAAATTGTTCCGGTATAGTTGCCGGGCGGATACTGCAGACACATTGCCAGCAGGTTTTAAGGTGGGAGAGAACGCAATTAAAATTAGCAAAATCGATAAAGTTTTGCCGCTTGCTCGTCGATCCTACCCTGACTCTTATCCTAGGCATTTCTGACACTCACTTTGACGCTACTGACACTCATTCTGACGCTACTGACACTCATTCTGACGCTACTGACACTCATTCTGACGCTACTGACACTCATTCTGACGCTACTGACACTCATTCTGACGCTACTGACACTCATTCTGACGCTACTGACACTCATTCTGACGCTACTGACACTCATTCTGACGCTACTGACACTGACACTCATTCTGACGCTACTGACACTCATTCTGACGCTACTGACACTCATTCTGACGCTACTGACACTCATTCTGACGCTACTGACACTCATTCTGACGCTACTGACACTCATTCTGACGCTACTGACACTCATTCTGACGCTACTGACACTGACACTCATTCTGACGCTACTGACACTCATTCTGACGCTACTGACACTCATTCTGACGCTACTGACACTCATTCTGACGCTACTGCCACTCATTCTGACGCTACTGACACTCATTCTGACGCTACTGACACTCATTCTGACGCTACTGACACTCATTCTGACGCTACTGACACTCATTCTGACGCTACTGACACTCATTCTGACGCTACTGACACTCATTCTGACGCTACTGACACTCATTCTGACGCTACTGACACTCATTCTGACGCTACTGACACTCATTCTGACGCTACTGACACTGACACTCATTCTGACGCTACTGACACTCATTCTGACGCTACTGACACTCATTCTGACGCTACTGACACTCATTCTGACGCTACTGACACTGACACTCATTCTGACGCTACTGACACTCATTCTGACGCTACTGACACTCATTCTGACGCTACTGACACTCATTCTGACGCTACTGACACTCATTCTGACGCTACTGACACTGACACTCATTCTGACGCTACTGACACTCATTCTGACGCTACTGACACTCATTCTGACGCTACTGACACTCATTCTGACGCTACTGACACTCATTCTGACGCTACTGACACTCATTCTGACGCTACTGACACTCATTCTGACGCTACTGACACTCATTCTGACGCTACTGACACTGACACTCATTCTGACGCTACTGACACTCATTCTGACGCTACTGACACTCATTCTGACGCTACTGACACTCATTCTGACGCTACTGACACTCATTCTGACGCTACTGACACTCATTCTGACGCTACTGACACTCATTCTGACGCTACTGACACTCATTCTGACGCTACTGACACTCATTCTGACGCTACTGACACTCATTCTGACGCTACTGACACTGACACTCATTCTGACGCTACTGACACTCATTCTGACGCTACTGACACTCATTCTGACGCTACTGACACTCATTCTGACGCTACTGACACTGACACTCATTCTGACGCTACTGACACTCATTCTGACGCTACTGACACTCATTCTGACGCTACTGACACTCATTCTGACGCTACTGACACTCATTCTGACGCTACTGACACTGACACTCATTCTGACGCTACTGACACTCATTCTGACGCTACTGACACTCATTCTGACGCTACTGACACTCATTCTGACGCTACTGACACTCATTCTGACGCTACTGACACTCATTCTGACGCTACTGACACTCATTCTGACGCTACTGACACTCATTCTGACGCTACTGACACTGACACTCATTCTGACGCTACTGACACTCATTCTGACGCTACTGACACTCATTCTGACGCTACTGACACTCATTCTGACGCTACTGCCACTCATTCTGACGCTACTGACACTCATTCTGACGCTACTGACACTCATTCTGACGCTACTGACACTCATTCTGACGCTACTGACACTCATTCTGACGCTACTGACACTCATTCTGACGCTACTGACACTCATTCTGACGCTACTGACACTCATTCTGACGCTACTGACACTGACACTCATTCTGACGCTACTGACACTCATTCTGACGCTACTGACACTCATTCTGACGCTACTGACACTCATTCTGACGCTACTGCCACTCATTCTGACGCTACTGACACTCATTCTGACGCTACTGACACTCATTCTGACGCTACTGACACTCATTCTGACGCTACTGACACTCATTCTGACGCTACTGACACTCATTCTGACGCTACTGACACTCATTCTGACGCTACTGACACTCATTCTGACGCTACTGACACTGACACTCATTCTGACGCTACTGACACTCATTCTGACGCTACTGACACTCATTCTGACGCTACTGACACTCATTCTGACGCTACTGCCACTCATTCTGACGCTACTGACACTCATTCTGACGCTACTGACACTCATTCTGACGCTACTGACACTCATTCTGACGCTACTGACACTCATTCTGACGCTACTGACACTGACACTCATTCTGACGCTACTGACACTCATTCTGACGCTACTGACACTCATTCTGACGCTACTGACACTCATTCTGACGCTACTGACACTGACACTCATTCTGACGCTACTGACACTCATTCTGACGCTACTGACACTCATTCTGACGCTACTGACACTCATTCTGACGCTACTGACACTCATTCTGACGCTACTGACACTGACACTCATTCTGACGCTACTGACACTCATTCTGACGCTACTGACACTCATTCTGACGCTACTGACACTCATTCTGACGCTACTGACACTCATTCTGACGCTACTGACACTCATTCTGACGCTACTGACACTGACACTCATTCTGACGCTACTGACACTCATTCTGACGCTACTGACACTCATTCTGACGCTACTGACACTCATTCTGACGCTACTGACACTGACACTCATTCTGACGCTACTGACACTCATTCTGACGCTACTGACACTCATTCTGACGCTACTGACACTCATTCTGACGCTACTGACACTCATTCTGACGCTACTGACACTCATTCTGACGCTACTGACACTCATTCTGACGCTACTGACACTCATTCTGACGCTACTGACACTCATTCTGACGCTACTGACACTCATTCTGACGCTACTGACACTCATTCTGACGCTACTGCCACTCATTCTGACGCTACTGACACTCATTCTGACGCTACTGACACTCATTCTGACGCTACTGACACTCATTCTGACGCTACTGACACTCATTCTGACGCTACTGACACTCATTCTGACGCTACTGACACTCATTCTGACGCTACTGACACTCATTTCGGTGCCGATATAACCCCATTTTGACAGCATGACTATCGAGGAGCGATATCAAACTTAGCTAAGTAGGAGAAATGCAAAATTATTTTCTGCAGTTTTTTATCAAAGCTGGTTAAAAATTGCGCACAGCCACCGAGAGTCAGTGCCAGTTGCTTCTGATGCGGCTACTTCGCATTTTATTTCTCATAGTTGATTGGATTTGTTATTTTTATTTGGCTACCTTAGCTGAGTCAACAGGTATGCTTCTACCCCCCCCCCCCAACTCTGTTAATTTTCTCAGCGCTCTCATATTCTGAGAAGCCTAAGAATTCTGCAATATCCTACATTAGAGTTGCTCAAGAGTAATTCTGCCTCCCAATGCAGCGATCGTACTCACTGAGCAAAAAATGTATGTGACGTAATCAGGGGAATATGACTCCAATGTTTGTATGCGCGTGTTTTTTCTTTATAAGAGAAGCTGCCGCCGCCGCGCCTTTTACAACGGTGCGGTTTGCCTGCCTGGCAGAGGGGAGATCGCGGCGCAGGACCTGCTGGCAGTCATTTTGACAGGCATTCTGCTGGCTATGGGGATTTCGTGAGATCGGAAATTGATGCCCGGGAAGGGTTTGGGTGAGCTGGCCAAGGCAGAGACCCCGTATAGGACAAGAAATTATCCTGACCCGAGGCTGTTTGAGCCCCGTCCTTGTCTCCATCAATCACCTGCTCTGTCATGTGAATACAACCATGGCCTCCTATTCATAGCTCGGTTTTCATATCTAGTTTTTCTGCGTGTGTGCTGAATGGTGGCCACCAACCCCACCTTTCTGCGTCTCCCGCTAACCCTTGTTGCGTAATCGTACTGCCCGAATATTCCATTCCGCGGCAAATGCACAAAAAGGGGGCTGTCCGATGGAGACAGAGAGTAAATTGGGTCGATTATGCTGCGCGCGTGTCTGTCTTAGGCCCAGAGCGCTGAGTGACACTTTGCTGCACGGCTCCAGTAGAAGTCATAAATGGAACGGGTGAGAAACGGCTAAACTTGCATCACCCCGGATTTAAAATCGGGAATGAAAAAATATGTTGCGGGACAGCTGCGTTTCTGAGCGAGCCGGGGTTGAAGAGACAGTAAGAGGGCAGTGAAGGAAAACGAAAATGGATTCTGAATATTGGTAAAAAGGAAATTGAAGAGTTATGGAGATACGATCTGGGAAAGGGGAGGGAGGCAGAGAGAGACGGAGAGGGGATCAGAGACAGAGGGTGAGAGGGTCAGAGAGAGAGGGAGAGAGGATCAGAGAGAGAGAGGGAGAGAGGATCAGAGCGAGAAGGAGAGAGGATCAGAGAGAATCAGAGAGAATCAGAGAAAGAGGGAGAGAGGATCAGAGAGAGAGGGAGAGAGGATCAGAGAGAGAGAGAGAGAGAGAGAGAGAGAGAGAGAGAGAGAGAGAGAGAGAGAGAGAGAGAGAGGATCAGAGAGAATGAGAAAGGATCAGAGAGAGGGAGAGAGGATCAGAGAGAGAGGGAGAGAGGATCAGAGAGAATGAGAAAGGATCAGAGAGAGGGAGAGAGGATCAGAGAGAGGGAGAGAGGATCAGAGAGAGAGGGAGAGAGGATCAGAGAGAGAGGGAGAGAGGATCAGAGAGATGGAGAGAGGATCAGAGAGAGGGAGAGAGGATCAGAGAGAGAGGGAGAGAGGATCAGAGAGAGAGGGAGAGAGGATCAGAGAGAGGGAGAGAGGATCAGAGAGAGGGAGAGAGGATCAGAGAGAGAGGGAGAGAGGATCATAGAGAGAGGGAGAGAGGATCAGAGAGAGAGGGAGAGAGGATCAGAGAGAGAGAGATAGAGAGAATCAGAGAGAGAGGGAGAGAGGATCATAGAGAGAGGGAGAGAGGATCATAGAAAGAGGGAGAGAGGATCATAGAAAGAGGGAGAGAGAATCAGAGAGAGAGGGAGAGAGGATCATAGAGAGAGGGAGAGAGGATCAGAGAGAGAGGGAGAGAGGATCATAGAGAGAGGGAGAGAGGATCAGAGAGAGAGGGAGAGAGGATCATAGAGAGAGGGAGAGAGGATCAGAGAGAGAGAGGGAGAGAGGATCATAGAGAGAGGGAGAGAGAATCAGAAAGAGAGGGAGAGAGGATCATAGAGAGAGGGAGAGAGGATCAGAGAGAGAGGGAGAGAGGATCATAGAGAGAGGGAGAGAGGATCAGAGAGAGAGGGAGAGAGGATCAGAGAGAATGAGAAAGGATCAGAGAGAGAGGGAGAGAGGATCAGAGAGAGAGGGAGAGAGGATCAGAGAGAATGAGAAATGATCAGAGAGAGGGAGAGAGGATCAGAGAGAATGAGAAATGATCAGAGAGAGGGAGAGATGATCAGAGAGAATGGGAGAAAGGATCAGAGACAATGAGAGAGGAGAAGAGAAGAAAAAACGAGGAGAAATCACTGAAGGAGACATTGGCTGTGAATTTGCTTGAGTCAATGCTCATTCTGAGCTGATAAGGCTACGGAGCTGTCAGATCAGAGTCGCCAAATCTTCGCTGCTGTCACAGAGCCAAAATCTGATTGAAATTCAATCCGCTTATGGCCAGGGAGAGGAGAGGAAGGAGATCCCAGATATGCAGATGTGTCCCCAAAGCTGCCGCTGAATTCCACGAGGTGAGAAGGCACTCAGAGCAGCGGAGAGCAACTGGCAACTGTTTATGAATGCCAAAAAACAAATTACAAATCAGAACTCTCGTGCCAAGACTGATTTCCTGTGCCGGGTCCCCGGCCACCTGTCACCAGCAGTCAGTTTTATTGCTGAGTCTCAAGCAATAATTTGAGTCCCCTCTAAGTGAGGTCCCGCTTCCTATTAATTGGTTCTTGGTTTGCCTTTTCTTCGCCATTGAGAGCAGCTCTCAGCCACTCAGCAGAGCAATTGGCTTTTCAATTTGTTGAGGACAGATTGCAGGAAATTAATTAGAATTGGGGGAGTGGAAATTAATTGAAGACGGGAATTAAGGAAGAAGGGAATGCGGGAGAGGGGAATGTGGGAGAGGGGAATGTGGGAGATGGGAATGCGGGAGAGGGGAATGTGGGAGAGGGGAATGCGGGAGAGGGGAATGCGGGAGAGGGGAATGCGGGAGAGGGGAATGCGGGAGAGGGGAATGTGGGAGAGGGGAATGTGGGAGAGGGGAATGTGGGAGATGGGAATGCGGGAGAGGGGAATGTGGGAGAGGGGAATGCGGGAGAGGGGAATGCGGGAGAGGGGAATGTGGGAGAGGGGAATGCGGGAGAGGGGAATGTGGGAGAGGGGAATGTAGGAGATGGGAATGCAGGAGAGGGGAATGTGGGAGAGGGGAATGCGGGAGAGGGGAATGCGGGAGAGGGGAATGTGGGAGAGGGGAATGTGGGAGAGGGGAATGCGGGAGATGGGAATGCGGGAGAGGGGAATGTGGGAGAGGGGAATGCGGGAGAGGGGAATGCGGGAGAGGGGAATGCGGGAGAGGGGAATGCGGGAGAGGGGAATGTGGGAGAGGGGAATGTGGGAGATGGGAATGCGGGAGAGGGGAATGTGGGAGAGGCGAATGCAGGAGAGGGGAATGCGGGAGAGGGGAATGCGGGAGAGGGGAATGCGGGAGAGGGGAATGTGAGAGAGGGGAATGTGGGAGAGGGGAATGTGGGAGAGGGGAATGCGGGAGAGGGGAATGCGGGAGAAGGGAATGTGGGAGAGGGAAATGCGGAAGATGGGAATGCGGGAGATGGGAATGCGGGAGAGGGGAATGCGGGAGAGGGGAATGCGGGAGAGGGGAATGCGGGAGAGGGGAATGCGGGAGAGGGGAATGCGGGAGAGGGAACTGTGGGAGATGGGAATGCGGGAGATGGGAATGCGGGAGAGGGGAATGCGGGAGAGGGGAATGCGGGAGAGGGGAATGCGGGAGAGGGGAATGCGGGAGAGGGGAATGCGGGAGAGGGGAATGCGGGAGAGGGAATGCGGGAGATGGGACTGTGGGAGAGGTGGTATGAGAGATGGCAAATGGAGATGTTGTTAAGGGATATTAAGTGTGGGACAGCAAGGACGCTAATCCAGAGCAAAGTGGATACCGGACCCGAGAAAGTAGATCCAGGTGGATTGTTGGAACAACTAATGACCAGAGGCGGCCAGAGGCAGTGAAGCGGCCGGATTGAATTCACCTGGAGCGCCAGTTCCCAGCCTCATCGATGATGAAGTAACTAAAAATGGCCATCTCAATCCCCCTTTTGGTCCTTCTCGCCCCAGGCCAGTGGGACGAAGCAATTCAATGATAGGTTTTCATTGCGTAATCCCATTTCATTTCGGAGAGGAGAACAAAGACTCCGTGGCAGCATGAGCATGAGGGAGGCTGAGCCGGGTCTGTGGGGAGCGATTAAACTGGATTTTAAGCAATTGGCGCCCACGAACGTCCGGGATGCAGGCCGATGCACAATAAAAATATCTGGCCAAATCATCCGCCTGGAATTCCCTCTCGCTCTGGCGCTCAGCTGAATTCATGTCAGCAGTCCGAGAGAGTAGAGCAACAACCCCGCTCTGGATTGCGTCATCGCTTCATCCGGAGAGGATCGGGGAGAGTCAAGGACTCCCCAGAGGATGAGCAGGGAGAACTGCAGGTTAAATTTCAGTATTTTTTACACTTTTTTAGTTCTTAATAATGAACGTTCTGATCTAACGAACTGTTTGATAAGTCAAGAATTTTGTGAATTAGTCCATTAGCGAAGTATGAGAAATGGGGTGGATTTGCACTGTACATTAGCTATGTACGCTAGTGGAGGGAGAGAAAGGGAAAGGAAAGTGAGGTGGGCGACAACTGACCTTCAAAATGGGGGAAGGAAAATGGGGTGGGTTGCAATCGGCCAATCAGAAAGTGTGTAAGAAAATGGGGTGGGTTGCGATTGACCAATCAGAAAGTACGAAGGGAAATGGTGCATGTCCAGCAACCGTGCAAGCCCTGAAGCATCGAAGCATCAGTAGTGCAGAACTTTCTGAAGCGAGGCTTGCTAATCCTATTCGACCAAGGAGTCGAAGAAGCCTTGAAACTCCACTGGAGGAAAAGTTTCGATAATAAAAAGTTTTTGAACTCAGGCCAGCCAACCAAAAAGCCAATCTAAAATTGGATCGCCTTCAGAAGGCGGTGATGAGTGAGCTGTCTTCGGAGGCTCGTCCTCCAACTGGCGGGGGGGGACTGACAGTTCTATTCTCCTATCTCTCATCTCAGTCTAACTTGCCTCATTGCCGCTATTCCTCTTTTTAGCTATTTCCCCACTGTGTGTGGTGTGTTTACTCCAGCCACCGCTGCGGTGCCCTCCCCCATCTGACTTGGCGCTGGGCCAAGGAGACCAGAAGCCGAATCTGGAAACAGAAACTCTTGCAGCTTTTATACTACCGTTACCAGTAATCTCTAGGTTTGTACGCATCCTCGCTGAAAAATCATACGACTCTGAGTACGACTTTTGGAAAAGTAGGAAGCGCAAATTTATATTTTTGTCGCGATCTAGACGAAGATCACGCTGCAATCCAGATTGCAGATGCAGTCCTCCTTGGCTGCAGCGACCGGTTTGGGAAGAAAGTAAACCGACTCTCCCTCTACCCAGCTCTTTGCCTGCTTGCTTCATTTCCCAGCGCCCCCCTTGGGGGAGAAAAACTCGATACTGCAGGCCGGGCAGCGGACAGGCTCGGGTGGCAACAGCGGGACAGGGCCGCCGAGAGGGATGAAGAGCCAGTAATCTCCCAGCTCAGTAATTCTCACTTTATCACTACCAACATTCACAGAGAGTCTGCTGCTTCCAGGAGAGCTCCTGTTGCTGTCGAGTTTGAGTATCATCATAATGAAAATGCTCTCCGAACTCCAGCCAAACCCTCCAACGATGAGCAGAAGCCTTGAATGTGGGAGCATTATCCCCGCTATTCATCTCTCATGCCTCTCTCGGGAAATTCTCTGACTGACCACTTGCTGCTCAAACCTGAGCTGACGCAATCAGAGTCCGATGGAGCAAGGAAAATAACAAATTGTTAGGAGATCCCACTGCAATCAATGTCTACAATATAGGCTGAATTTCTGCATTAATATTCACAAAAAATTAATCTATAATAATATCAGAATTACGCAACTCCAATGTGAAGCGGACAAATGATCTGAGAGTTTTGACTTAGTTTCTATTCGCGAAATTGTAAAACTTCTGCAACCCCCCCCCCCACGACCCATGTGCTTCTAGTGGTCCCTGCCTGATGGGGGCCATAAAATTCAGTTCGAGTTGTAAAAACGGCAGGGGACGCGGGGCAGGATTTTTTTCGACTTGAAGGGAAAATTAATAGCCGCTTTATGAGTCTTAGTCGTTTTTTACTCAAGTTGTAAATTGTTTTTAAGTTGTTTCTAAGAAATTGAGAAGGACCTCAACGTGAAACTTCATATTTATTTCTCTAGTTCTCTAGTTGGCAAAAATAGCACGTTGAAATCGTGGGAAATTTAAGATACTTCGCTTGGAACTGAAACAAACAAACTCAATATTAAAAAATATTTTTAGCTATGGAGTCCCGACTTCTAAATGACGCGAAATAAGATGGAGTTGGGTGGTTGGCAGAGTGAGTAGGGAGTAAATACTGAGAAAGGGTAGACACTGAGAGAGAGGGTAGACAGTGAGAGAGAGAGGGTAGACACTGAGAGAGAGGGTAGACAGTGAGAGAGAGAGGGTAGACACTGAGAGAGAGGGTAGACAGTGAGAGAGAGAGGGTAGACACTGAGAGAGAGGGTAGACACACAGAGAGAGGGTAGACACACAGAGAGAGGGTAGACACACAGAGAGAGGGTAGACACACTGAGAGAGGGTAGACACACAGAGAGAGGGTAGACACACAGAGAGAGGGTAGACACTGAGAGAGAGGGTAGACACACTGAGAGAGAGGGTAGACACACAGAGAGAGGGTAGACACACAGAGAGAGGGTAGACACACTGAGAGAGGGTAGACACACAGAGAGAGGGTAGAGACACAGAGAGAGGGTAGACACACAGAGAGAGGGTAGACACACAGAGAGAGGGTAGACACACTGAGAGAGGGTAGACACACAGAGAGAGGGTAGACACACAGAGAGAGGGTAGACACACAGAGAGAGGGTAGACACACTGAGAGAGAGGGTAGACACACAGAGAGAGGGTAGACACTGAGAGAGAGGGTAGACACACTGAGAGAGAGGGTAGACACACAGAGAGAGGGTAGACACTGAGAGAGAGGGTAGACACACAGATAGAGGGTAGACACACAGAGAGAGGGTAGACACTGAGAGAGAGGGTAGACACACAGAGAGAGGGTAGACACACAGAGAGAGGGTAGACACACAGAGAGAGGGTAGACACACAGAGAGAGGGTAGACACACAGAGAGAGGGTAGACACACTGAGAGAGGGTAGACACACAGAGAGAGGGTAGACACACAGAGAGAGGGTAGACACACAGAGAGAGGGTAGACACTGAGAGAGAGGGTAGACACACTGAGAGAGAGGGTAGACACACTGAGAGAGGGTAGACACACAGAGAGAGGGTAGACACACAGAGAGAGGGTAGACACACAGAGAGAGGGTAGACACACAGAGAGAGGGTAGACACACAGAGAGAGGGTAGACACACAGAGAGAGGGTAGACACACTGAGAGAGAGGGTAGACACACAGAGAGAGGGTAGACACACTGAGAGAGGGTAGACACACTGAGAGAGGGTAGACACACTGAGAGAGAGGGTAGACACACTGAGAGAGGGTAGACACACTGAGAGAGGGTAGACACACTGAGAGATGGTAGACACACAGAGAGAGGGTAGACACACTGAGAGAGGGTAGACACACTGAGAGAGGGTAGACACACTGAGAGAGAGGGTAGACACACTGAGAGAGGGTAGACACACTGAGAGAGGGTAGACACACTGAGAGATGGTAGACACACAGAGAGAGGGTAGACACACAGAGAGAGGGTAGACACACTGAGAGAGGGTAGACACACTGAGAGAGGGTAGACACACTGAGAGAGGGTAGACACACTGAGAGAGGGTAGACACACTGAGAGATGGTAGACACACAGAGAGAGGGTAGACACACAGAGAGAGGGTAGACACACTGAGAGATGGTAGACACACAGAGAGAGGGTAGACACACAGAGAGAGGGTAGACACACTGAGAGAGGGTAGACACATTGAGAGAGGGTAGACACACTGAGAGAGATGGTAGACACACTGAGAGATGGTAGACACACAGAGAGATGGTAGACACACTGAGAGATGGTAGACACACTGAGAGAGAGGGTAGACACACAGAGAGAGGGTAGACACACTGAGAGAGGGTAGACACACTGAGAGAGGGTAGACACACTGAGAGAGAGGGTAGACACACTGAGAGAGGGTAGACACACTGAGAGAGGGTAGACACACTGAGAGATGGTAGACACACAGAGAGAGGGTAGACACACTGAGAGAGGGTAGACACACTGAGAGAGGGTAGACACACTGAGAGAGAGGGTAGACACACTGAGAGAGGGTAGACACACTGAGAGAGGGTAGACACACTGAGAGATGGTAGACACACAGAGAGAGGGTAGACACACAGAGAGAGGGTAGACACACTGAGAGAGGGTAGACACACAGAGAGAGGGTAGACACACTGAGAGAGGGTAGACACACTGAGAGAGGGTAGACACACTGAGAGATGGTAGACACACAGAGAGAGGGTAGACACACAGAGAGAGGGTAGACACACTGAGAGATGGTAGACACACAGAGAGAGGGTAGACACACAGAGAGAGGGTAGACACACTGAGAGAGGGTAGACACATTGAGAGAGGGTAGACACACTGAGAGAGATGGTAGACACACTGAGAGAGGGTAGACACACAGAGAGATGGTAGACACACTGAGAGATGGTAGACACACTGAGAGAGGGTTGACACACTGAGAGAGGGTTGACAGAGAGAGAGGGTAGACACAGAGAGAAGAGAGAAGGTAGACAGAGAGAGAAGAGAGAAGGTAGACACAGAGAGAGGGTTGACAGAGAGAGAGGGTAGCCATAGAGAGAGAGGGTAGCCATAGAGAGAGAGGGTAGCCATAGAGAGAGTATCTTGAAGCGGCTGGCAACAAATCAGTTCAGTAAATAAGATAGGAAATTAAATTTTTAGATTGCGCAGGCAGGCTGTCTGCTCAGAGCAAGTCACCATTAATTATCACCTTAAGACTCGGTGAGGGGACACCAGTGCTCTGCTGGGAATTGTTTCCCAAAGGAAGTCGTCAGTCATATTCTACATTTGATTCCCAACTCCCCTCAGCCTCAACCGGCCACAGTTGCCGATTGAGAAATCGGAAAAATTAAAAGCAAAAAACAGCTGACTTTGTTGTTCTTTTCCCGATCCCCACAGCTCCCAACCGGCTGGTTTCCCACCAAAGTCCCCTGGCGATTCCCATGCAGCAACCCGAGGCCGAGGTAAACCAACCACCGGATTTATTCATATTTCCTTCACACCTCACTTTGCGTGGAAAAAAAGCCCCTTTCCAATGCTTTTTGGAGCCGGGCCAAAAAATGCTGCTGGGTTGATTGCGTCATGCTAGGCAGAACCGATCCTCAAGCACACCTCCCAGTCTTAATCTCCTGCTTTACCTTTCTCCCCTCTAAATACCCCCTCTCTAAAAAAATTCTCTTCCCACAGGAGTCAGGTGTGAACGAGGGGATTTTTTAAAGCCCCCTCTTACCCAAGAAAAGTGAATGGCGATTTCGTGGCAAAGTGACGTTGCGCCTGCATTTCCGAGTGATCAGGAGGGGCAATGTTGGACGCCTATATTAAAGCGTAAAATTCCTTTGATTTCTATTTACGTGACTCACCCATGCTCAAAGACTTGAGCCGAGAGAACAGGAGATGTAAAGGGGGGGGGCAAAATGAAACTTGTTCCTCGCCTAGTGAAAGAGAAATGACTGGATGGAGAGGTATAAAGGAAGCTGGAGTGAAAGAATGCAGAGAGTTGACTTCTCAGTAATCCTTTGTGATTGAATATCCACTGATAGAGATTACGTGAGGTCATGAAGTATTTCAAGAAACTAGGTTTAATTTTTCAATTCACGCCTATGGGGCCAACTCTCACGTCACAGAGTGTGCCTTCTTGACGACGAGAAAATGTACACCCTGTGTGAGCCTGCGTGTGCGTGCTCCAGGGTCAACAGGTGCAATTCGACTAGCGCCTTGATTTTTAGCAGTTTGATTTTTACCCTACCTGCTGAGGGAGGGTAAACACTAAGAGAGGGTAGACACTGAGAGTGGGGTAGACACAGAGAGGGTCGGCACCGAGAGTAGGGTAGACACAGAGAGAGAGAGAGTAGACACAGAGAGGGTAGATACTGAGAGGGTAGACACTGAGAGTAAGGTAGACACAGAAAGAGAGAGAGTAGACACAGAGAGGGTAGACACTGAGAGGGTGGACACTGAGGTGGGCGTAGGGTAGACACTGAGGGTAGGTAGACACTGAGGGTAGTGTAGACACTGAGAAGGTAGACACAGAGAGGGTAGACACTGAGGGTAGGGTAGACACTGAGAAGGTAGACACAGAGAGGGTAGACACTGAGGGTAGGGTAGACACTGAGGGTAGGGTAGACACTGAGGGTAGTGTAGACACTGAGAAGGTAGACACAGAGAGGGTAGACACTGAGGGTAGGGTAGACACTGAGAGTAGGGTAGACACTGAGAGTAGGGTAGACACTGAGAGTAGGGTAGACACAGAGAGGGTAGACACTGAGTGTAGATACTTAAGGTAGACACTGAAAGAGGGTAGACTCCGAGAGAGTAAGTTCTCTCTCTTTCGACTAGCGAACTCAAATTAGTAGCGCAGAACTGGCGATATGTATCGAAAGTTTGACCTTATCCGGCGAACAGTCAGTCTATGCACAGTAAAGTTTGCAGAGGCAAAGGGTTTGTCAGGAAGCATTGATTCTGGATAACACTTGGATACATCTGGGGCTTGGCATAATTTGCATAACTTATTCAGTACTTATTCAATATCTTGGCAAAAGACAACAGAACAGTGAAAGCAGTCAGCAAGCACAAAAGCCAGGGCAAAATAAATTTTGACAGGTTTGTCCGGCCGGTCTAGCGACAGGAAATTGGTTCGAATCGGAGCGGGAGAGTTCAAATCTTCAAACACGCTGGCCACCCGCATGCTGGGGATGGAGATGGGGATAACCCGATGCACAGAGGCCGGCCGAGGGTCCTCATTATCCCGCCAAGGAGTGTTGCAACAAATTACAAACCCTCGAGCCGTTTGCCCCCTGAGGCGTCGGGGGGGGGGGAAATTTTTGCCCAGGCCGAGGCGAGGAGAGAAAGGGAGTAGCTAGAGATGGGGAATAAGTTAAGACGGAGGCTGAGACGGATGGGGCGCGAGTGAGTCAGCTGAGCCCTTTGTCAGCTGATCCTCTTTTGCTTCCTTCGCTACTGCCTTCAGGCTCCTGCTGGTTGGGCTCTTGCTACAGCCAGTATCTGAGTGTCTGAGTCTCTGAGTGTCTCAGCGTCTCTGTCTGTATCTCTGTGTCTCAGTGTCTGGGTGTCTCAGTATCTCTGTCTGTATCTCTGTGTCTCAGTGTCTGGGTGTCTGAATGTCTGAGTGTCTCAGTGTCTGAGTGTCTGAGTGTCTGAGTGTCTGAGTGTCCGTTTCAGTGTCTGAGTGTCTCAGTATCTCTGTCTGTATCTCTGTGTCTCAGTGTCTGGGTGTCTGGGTGTCTGAGTGTCTCAGTGTCTCAGCGTCTCAGCGTCTCAGTGTCTGGGTGTCTGGGTGTCTCAGTGTCTGAGTGTCTGAGTGTCTGAGTGTCTGAGTGTCCGTCTCAGTGTCTGAGTGTCTCAGTATCTCTGTCTGGATCTCTGTGTCTCAGTGCCTCAGTGTCTCAGTGCCTCAGTGTCTCAGCTATTTCAGCTTCCAGCTCCCCGCGTCTCCCCACTTGCCGACTGTTGCGTGCCGAAGCCTCAAAAGCTGCGGTCTCCGGCCCGCATTCGCCAAGCATTTTCGGCTCCAAAGCCCCGCTCAAAACACTCGAGTCTCCCTCAGCTCAAATCAAGTGGCATAGCGGTCTTGTTTACTGGCCCTCCCACGTGACCCCCCCTCCCTCCCTCCCGCTGCCCCCCCTCTTTCTCTCCGGCAAATTGCAGGGACGAAAAATTCTAAAGTGCCGTTGACCTCCGCTTGCCTACCTGACCTCCGCCCAGACCAAGGCTCGCTTCAGGTAGCCGCAGCTTTCGGTGTCAGAAATTTGACCCAGCTTTGCAGTTGCCCGGTTTTGTCAGTTTTTTGCTCGGGCAAACTGGATTGATAGAAGCTTGTAGGAATTAAGTTGTTTCTTCTGTAAGCTTCTTTCGGCCAATAGAATCTCGCCTGGACACTCAAGATCCCAAGTCCATGTCTTGGGGGGGGGGAGGATTTGTTTATCCCACCAAAGCTGGCGAGGATGTTTATGCAATCTGCAGGACCAGGGTTAGTCGGCTTGCACTTTTTCGCGATTGCCAGTTTTCCTCCCTCTGGTGATTTTGAGTTTCGCGAGCCAGGCAAACTAAGAAGAACAAAGTGAATCCCCGGAGAGTCAATCAGCTTGATGGAGCGGCTAAAGAGGCTTGTCAAAAGAGTAAGATGGGCTGGGGCGACCAGATGACGCGCTTAGTCACTTGGCAGTTCCTCAGATCTCGAATTCCTCTGCTTCGAGCTTCGAGGCCAAGGATAAGCGAGCGCTGAAGAGGCGGAACGCATCAGTCACGATAAGATTGCGGCCTCGATTTCAGTTTGCGCGAATTTCGCTTTCTCTGTAGCTTGGAGACCGAACGGCATTCGGCGATGCCTTATCTGTTGCTAGAAAGCTCATTAACACAGCGTGGGGTGGCGGAGCTCCAATCTGTCCGGTTTGCCAGCTGGCCGAGACCGCCGATCCTCCTCGGCCTAAACAGTTTCGAACCCTGGTGTTGCAGCCAGTTGGCGCCGGCACCGCGGGGCAGTTAATTTCGAATAGTTTGTCGAACTGGTAATGGAGATTGTGCGCTGCGTTGCGCAACTGCAGATTCAACTGGAAATTTCCTTCGTGGGAAGGGGAGCTGACAGCTGACACGCACTGGGGGGGGATGTGAGTGCTATGAGGGGAAGTGATAGGGATTA
Organism: Macrostomum lignano; assembly: GCA_002269645.1. Classification (NCBI taxonomy): domain Eukaryota; kingdom Metazoa; phylum Platyhelminthes; family Macrostomidae; genus Macrostomum; species Macrostomum lignano. The sequence goes on along the minus strand of NIVC01000094.1, from coordinate 1,095,435 downwards.
TGGGAAATCTGATGGAACTGAAGTGACGAAGGACCGGACAGGCCCGCAATCCCAGCCCCCAGATACCGATCAGATCCCCCTGCAGCACCTTCTAGTTGAGTGCTGTGGGAAATTTTGACTTGAAAATTCTGGAGAACCGAGAAGGAGAATTCACTGATGAAGCTGGGAGATTCTGCGTCGCCTTAGCCGCACGAGTAAGGTGCATGACTAACGCTAAAGCAAGCAAATTTATGAGACATCTGGCGTTTGCAAGCAGGCAGAGAGGCTGGAATTCGTGGAGCTTTGCTCACCTCCATCACCAAAAACTTTCTCCTGCCTTCTTTCCGATCCGAGGAAGCTGAAGGGAGAGCTGAGGATTCGGATCCCTCTAGATGCAGAAGAGAAGCTGGAAGGGACGCTGCGCGTGGGGATTTAAGGCTTTGCTAAGGATAAACAAAGCCTGAGCATATTGCGGGGCATTAGTGGGGGGAATGGAAACGAATGGGATTAAATGGGAAAAGAGCCGAAAGCTTCCGGGCACGCGTTCTTCGTTTGAGTTGCTGCTCAACCAACAGATCCCAGGGCTTCCAGCTCAGCCGCCATCACCCACTACTTTCGCTCTTCACGCCTGGGAAGGGCTGGTAGCGGTTCAACTGTCGGCTTGGTTAATATTTGCTGTCACCCACACTGCCTGTCTCCGGTGTGGCGGCCTCTTCAGATAAGTTTTGCTTATCATGGTCCGTTTGGATGGGAATCGAGTCGAAGCATAACGAAATCATTGTGCTCATTGAATACACTCGTAGGGGGAGAGAGGATCAGAGAGAGAGGGAGAGAGAGGATCAGAGAGAGAGAGAGAGGATCAGAGAGAGAGGGAGAGTGGATCAGAGAGAGAGAGAGAGAGGATCAGAGAGAGAGAGAGAGAGGATCAGAGAGAGAGAGAGAGAGAGGATCAGAGAGAGAGGGAGAGTGGATCAGAGAGAGAGAGGATCAGAGAGAGAGGAAGAGAGAATCAGAGAGAGAGGAAGAGAGGATCATAGAGACAGGAAGAGAGGATCAGAGAGAGGGAGAGAGGATCAGAGAGAGGGAGAGAGAGGATCAGAGAGAGGGAGAGAGGATCAGAGAGAGGGAGAGAGAGGATCAGAGAGAGAGAGAGAGGATCAGAGAGAGAGGAAGAGAGGATCAGAGAGAGAGGAAGAGAGGATCATAGAGACAGGAAGAGAGGATCAGAGAGAGGGAGAGAGGATCAGAGAGAGGGAGAGAGAGGATCAGAGAGAGGGAGAGAGGATCAGAGAGAGGGAGAGAGAGGATCAGAGAGAGAGGAAGAGAGGATCATAGAGACAGGAAGAGAGGATCAGAGAGAGGGAGAGAGGATCAGAGAGAGGGAGAGAGAGGATCAGAGAGAGGGAGAGAGGATCAGAGAGAGGGAGAGAGAGGATCAGAGAGAGAGAGAGAGAGAGAGGATCAGAGAGAGAGGAAGAGAGGATCAGAGAGAGAGGGAGAGAGGATCAAAGAGACAGGAAGAGAGGATCAGAGTGAGGGAGAGAGGATCATAGAGACAGGGAGAGAGGATCAGAGAGAGAGGGAGAGAGGATCATAGAGACAGGGAGAGAGGATCAGAGAGAGAGGGAGAGAGGATCATAGAGACAGGGAGAGGATCAGAGAGAGAGGGAGAGAGGATCAGAGAGAGAGGGAGAGAGGATCAGAGAGAGAGGAAGAGAGGATCAGAGAGAGAGGGAGAGAGGATCAGAGAGAGGGAGAGAGAGGATCAAAGAGAGAGGGAGAGAGAGGATCAGAGAGAGGGAGAGAGGATCAGAGAGAGGGAGAGAGAATCAGAGAGAGAGGGAGAGAGGATCATAGAGAGAGGGAGAGAGAGGATCAGAGAGAGGGAGAGAGAGGATCAAAGAGAGAGGGAGAGAGAGGATCAGAGAGAGGGAGAGAGGATCAGAGAGAGGGAGAGAGAATCAGAGAGAGAGGGAGAGAGAATCAGAGAGAGAGGGAGAGAGGATCATAGAGAGAGGGAGAGAGAGGATCAGAGAGAGGGAGAGAGAGGATCAAAGAGAGAGGGAGAGAGAGGATCAGAGAGAGGGAGAGAGGATCAGAGAGAGGGAGAGAGAGGATCAGAGAGAGGGAGAGAGAGGATCAGAGAGAGGGAGAGAGAGGATCAAAGAGAGAGGGAGAGAGAGGATCAGAGAGAGGGAGAGAGGATCAGAGAGAGGGAGAGAGAGGATCAGAGAGAGAGGGAGAGAGAATCAGAGAGAGAGGGAGAGAGAATCAGAGAGAGAGGAAGAGAGGATCATAGAGACAGGAAGAGAGGATCAGAGAGAGGGAGAGAGGATCAGAGAGAGGGAGAGAGAATCAGAGAGAGAGGGAGAGAGAATCAGAGAGAGAGGGAGAGAGGATCATAGAGAGAGGGAGAGAGAATCAGAGAGAGAGGGAGAGAGAATCAGAGAGAGAGGGAGAGAGGATCATAGAGAGAGGGAGAGAGAGGATCAGAGAGAGGGAGAGAGAGGATCAAAGAGAGAGGGAGAGAGAGGATCAGAGAGAGGGAGAGAGGATCAGAGAGAGGGAGAGAGAGGATCAGAGAGAAGGAGAGAGAGGATCAGAGAGAGGAGAGAGAGGATCAGAGAGAGGGAGAGAGAGGATTAGATTTACCAAAGCTAACGGCATGGTTGGCAAGCGTCAGTTTGTATGCCAGAAGTTATGCGCCGCTTCTCCAAGCAGCTACAAAGATTATCTTAAGCGCGTCTTCGAACAACCCCAGAGTCCCCAAATATAGCACAGCTGGGGCCTAGATGGTGCACGACTGGCTCCTAACCGGGCCATTGGGGACCAAGAGGGTTTGGTCTGACTGGGACCCTGTCTGTCTGCAGGCCCCCTTATTCGGGTCAACTGGTCGAGTCCCTTGCCCCCCCCCCCCCTACCAAAATTGGCAGCTGCTGCTTGAAGAAGGAGGCAGCGACAGGAGTCTAGCGAGAGAGAGAGAGAATCTGCAGGCGTTATTTGGGGGCAAGAATAAAAATAGAGGAGGAAGGCAGCAAGCCGAGGGAGGCCCTGATGGTGAGCCAGCCAATGGCGGCGGGCTCCCCACCGGCCACAGTACGGCAGTGCGAGAGAGAGGCAGAACCGGTTGGGGGAGGAGGGGTTGCGGGGACTGAGGGGCCGGGCGTGAAAGGAAAGAAAAGGGAGAGAGGGCGAGTCACTGAGGGCAGACTCAGTCCAAGGAGCCCCCAGCACATGGCAAGCGGCTGCCGACACAACGCTTTCGAGCTTCGCTTTTCCAACATGCGCCAGGATTCGAACTGGTCAGCGCGTCGAAATCTATAAAGAATTTAATTGCCAAAGCAACCTGCAGTTTTGTGACCATCCCAGTTGCGTCATACCTGCCTGCAGCCACTTAAAAAGTTTAATAGCCTTCGCAATTTCGCGCGAGGCCGCGCTTCTAAAAGCAGCTGTTTTGCTAGGAAACCGGCAAGCAAAGAGACGAAAAGAAGAGACAAAAGAAGCACAGCGAGATTCATCAGATAAGAGACCCGTCGCAGTTTCTAAGCCATGACGCGAGCCGGGCCGCCCCAGCAACCCCCAGGCATCTAGACCTCTCGTCGAGTACCTCGCTGGCCCGGGCCCGCCCACCCGATCGAAGGTCGAATGCTTGAGTCTCGAGTCACCTGACGGGACCAGCTCGAGTCCCCGGTGCAAACCCCGGACCCAAATCCATGGGTGCCCACCTGTCTTGCCTGCACAAGAGGCGGTCGGCCGCTGCGCGGCTTGCAAAAAAGAACGGCCGGACCGGACGCGGCGTTGGTTGCTATAGCAACCGCAGGCAAAACGGAGGCGAGCAGCAGCAGCAGCAGCATCCGCCAGGCTACGTGGTCGCGGAATACCTGGTGGACTTCGGCGACTGCAAGCTGCATCAGAACTGCCGCCTGCTGACCACCGCAGGGCCAGCAGCTCAGCCGGGCAAGCCCCCGACCAGTCTCCATGGCAACGGCGATGCTGTACCACTCAGAAGACGTCCGATGACGTCAAATCAGCCACTACCGAACCGGTCGCCCTTCAGCAAGTGCGGCAACGGCGGCGGCTGCAGCGGTAGCGGCCGAGTCCGGCCAAGCTGCCCGGTGCACGGCTCCCGACAGCCGCAGCAGCCGCAGTCCGGCAGCGGCAGGAACGGTGCAGCCAGGCCCCGGCTGGGGTACATCCCGGCCGCGCAGCCGGCTCCGCAGCCCGCCAAGCCGTTCGCCACCGTGGCGAACCGCCTGTCGATCAGCTTTGACGAGAAGCGCCTATCGAAGTTTGTCGCCACCTCGCCGAGCAGGGGTGCCGAATCCGCCAGCCGGGTCGCTCCGAGCGCCAGGATCCCGCTGGAGTCCCCGGTGGACACGCCGCCGCCGTCTCCTCCACCGGCTCCGCTGCCGCCATCCTCCTCAAGGAGGTCCGCTGCGGCGTTGGCTACGCAGGCCGCCCCGCCGTCGCAGGGCAGCCAGACGTCGCTGGTGAACTTCCTGAAGCGGACCAACAGTACCGAGTCGCAGTTCAAGGTGACGGTCCGTCGGGGACGTGGAAGCCGGGCAGGGCGCCAGCACGCGGGCCCACGAGTCAGCTTCCGGCCCGCCATCACCCGCGCCGCGGCCAAGACCATCGAAGTGATCGACACCAGACCGACCGTGGAGTACCGGCCGCGGTACACCTGCCTGCGTCTATCTCTGGTGGAAGGTCTCGAACGGATGCACCTGCTGCAGCCAGCCGAGCTTGCGGTTGACGAAGAAGCTTCGGACAGCGGGCGGAAGAGTCGCCGAGACTCAGTTCGGGCCGGCGGCGACTCGGAACCACGGGCGCACAGCGAGCCGGGCGGAGGCGGCAGCGGCGCCGGTACGCCATCACGGAGACGCTGCCAGACGGTGTCGCGCGATCCTCCGCGAAGCCCCTCGGCGGCAACGCTGGCAGCGGCGCGGAAAGACCCGAACCAGCGCACCTTCTACTTCTTCCACATCCGAGCGAGCTCGCTAGCACAGAGCGAGGCCTTCCTGTTCGACAGCCTGGTGGTCTGCCTGGCCCGCCGCTACGGCTGCTGGCTGCGCCTGGTGCCGATGGCGGAGTCGCAGGACCTGCCACCGGGCCTGCGCCGCGTTGAGGTGGCCGGCCCGGGCTTCCGGGAGATCCGGCGCTTCCTGCACCAGCTGACCGCCAGCCCGGAGACTCAGGCGCTGCACCAGCGGGTGCAGGAGCGGTTCCTGCCGCCTGACGACCGCTGCAGCAGCTACGCGAGGTCCTTTTATCTGGCAACGTCGAATGGGGAACTTCAGGCGAGTCTGGTGTGACTGGGTGATGGACTGGGCTGACATGCTCTGAGGGGACGGCCGGAGTGTCGGGTGGCGGAACACTTGATATACTTATTTTGCTAATTTATTGGATCAAATGCTTCTTCGGCTTTCAGGTCAGAAGTTTCGGGCTTTGGGTCTGTGACTTCGGGTTTTGGGTCAATGACTTCGGGTTTTGGGTCAGTGACTTCGGGTTTTGGGTCAATGACTTCGGGTTTTGGGTCAATGACTTCGGGTTTTGGGTCAATGACTTCGGGTTTTGGGTCAATGACTTCGGGTTTTGGGTCAATGACTTCGGGTTTTGGGTCAATGACTTCGGGTTTTGGGTCAATGACTTCGGGTTTTGGGTCAATGACTTCGGGTTTATGGATTAGTGACTTCGGGTTTTGGGTCAGATATTTCGGGTTTTGGGTCAGATATTTCGGGTTTTGGGTCAGATATTTCGGGTTTTGGGTCAGATATTTCGGGTTTTGGGTCAGATATTTCGGGTTTTGGGTCAGTAAATTCGGTTTTTGGCGCAGACGCTTTTTGTTATTTTTGAGACCTTTCACCAGGTATGTTCGGATTTTTTGCTAGTGGGAAACTATCTGCCTCAGCCTGGCAGCCTGAAATGGGTCCGAAGGCTCGCCGAACTTTTTTGGGCAAAAAATCAGCTGACTGGCTGGGATCCTGGGAAATTTCGGCCATCGGCCGGTCGCTGACAAAATCCGCGCCCACCTGACAGAGTCGCCAAGTCTCCGCCCCCCCAGCGGCACCCGCACCGCCCTCCTGGCACAGAAATTCCTGCAAAATTTTTTCGATGCGCTTTTTCCTCACCATTTTCGCCATCGCAAAATTTTCACAGAGAAAAAACTGTACCCTCTCTCTCAGATCCCCATCCGCCAGCTGCAGCCGCAGTCCCTTAATCCGCAAATCAGATCGCAATGGAAGCCAGGATGAACTTTTCCTGATGCGCTGTTTCTCGCTGTTTCTCTCGACCACACAGTAGGAAAGGGGTGCGCAGAAGATCTGGCAAAGGACTTTTTCAATCTGTAGGAAAACTTATGAAGTGTTTCCTGAATGCCATCCACATTTTTTGCGTTTTTCACCGCGCTCATGTCACACCGCTATGCCCGCTGCTCCTTTTAGAACATTTCAGTTTTGATGTCTTTTTTGGAATTATTCCACTCGATTTACCTCAGATTTTGCGCTGTTGTTCTCGCTCATTGCTTCTCTGTAGTTTTCAGTTGCTGGAGCATTGTGCGGATTTGCACCGGTCCCTGCAAATACCCCCCACCTGCTTGTATAGTATGGTACAGTACAGCCAAGTTGATAATATACCCGATTTCTGAGTCGAATTTTTATTTGTTTTTTGGATCCATCAAAATGCCGATATTTTTGCATTTATTTTTGAGTAGTTTTCCCTGTAGTGAACTGGGGACTGCTCGGTAATTAATTTATGGGGACAAATCAGCTGCCAGGCCTGAGCAAAGCTAATTTGAAATGATGCAGAATTGGAGGCTGAACTTGGAGCTATTTGGGGATGGAGATCGGCATCTGAGCTCTGGTGGTCAAATTTAGAGAGATCAGAATGGGAGAGGCACCGCAGATGTCTCCTGGGGACACGCTGCCCCATCCAGCAGTGAGCCGGAGCAGGAGTTCTCCCCCCCCCCCCAGTGAGTCCGGGCAAGCGTGCCAGAGTCAAAGATTTTTTTCATCAGGCGGACTGCTAATATTTCCCGTCTCCCACAGCGGAATCGATTGACGGTGGCTTGAGGAGACGGGGGGGAGGGTACTGAGCTGGAGTCTGGGTTTAATCAGCGCACACATGCAGACACACATGCAGCACACATTGGCACGTGTGTCGCTACGCCGATGCTGTTAAAAAAAGCGCCACCGACTGAACACAGAGGCCAGGCAGGTAAGCGGCAGCCTTGGCGAATTAACGGGAATGAGTCACGGCAAAAGAAACCGGCGGAGGTTCTTTCAGAGAAGTTCCTGGCTTTGGTGGGCTGGGAAGATTTCTGTCCAGCCTGCGCCGGTGACGACATGTAGCTTGGAGAGTGGGAAAATGGTTTGTTTTTGTCTTAACTGAGGCATCACTCCTCGAAGTGCGCTGTCTCGCGCACAGGCTGGTCCAACAGGCCGGTGGCCAATGCTGCCAAAGCAGAGACCCCGATCGCTGTTTATTCAAGTCCGCCTGCTTTCCTAAGCACTGGCAGGCTGGCTGGCTGCTGCCTGGAGATGAAGCTTACCAGTATCCGCATGCGGTGATCGGTGACTAATGCTAGATTTTGGTCTCTGTGGCGGGGTATCGGAGATGATCCGAGAGCCAGATACAGTTCTATACTAAAACTTTATTGTCCAAGGGACGGCACCTGCAACTGGATTTGCCAAGGACCCATCAGCTTTGAGGAATTAAACTTCAAAAGGAAAGCATGAAGTTTCCCCATGCAGTACGAGAGCTGCAGCAAGAGTGCCCGATTGAATGGCGGCGCAGCCAGTTTCAAAGAAAACACCGCATAAAAATGGCGCAGAAAAGCGGAGCATTTTTCTGCTTTCATAATTGCTACAATTTCTGTTCTGTGCCAAATCAAAGGGCAAAGAAGAATTGTGCTCGAAATGCTACAGAAGAAATCGGGACCATTTCTTTAATCTGTCACGAGGCAAAATTGGGCGGGGGTTGGAATCCACCCCAGGCTCGTGTCCTCAAACTGGGCGCTCCCAGTTGGGGGGGGGAGATTTAAAAGTCTCAAAACGGGCAAAATTTGCATTGGCCTTCGTTCTTTTACAGGGCGGAACTGAAACTTTTTTATAGAATTGAATGCATAGTTTTTATCTGGAGTGAAGTTGCCTGTCTGAGTTCAATCGGATTTTGCAATCTAAAACCCGCAGTATTGCACAAACTTGTACAGCATTCTCAAGCCAATAGCTCGCTCTAGGGTCAAGCTGTTCGAGACTTGCTTTTCATTATCACAGAGACCAACTCCACTGGCAATGAAGCATTTATATTTTCCCCATAGACCAGGGGTCGGCGAACTTTTTACCTCAAGGGCCAGATAAAGAACCTAGCGCATGACTCATATGAGGGGAGAGAGGAGAGGGAATACAGAAGAGAGATAGGAGAAAGGTGAGGCGAGGGAATAAAGGAGAAGAGGGGAGACAAGAGGAGAGGAGAGATAAAATAGGAGATGAGAGAGGAGAAGAGAGAGGAGGGAAGGGAGAGATTTGAGGAGAGGAGAGAAGAGGAGAGGAGAGGAGAGGAGAGGAGAGGAGAGGAGAGGAGAGGAGAGGAGAGGAGAGGAGAGGTGAGGAGAGGAGAGGAGAGGAGAGGAGAGGAGAGGAGAGGAGAGGAGAGGAGAGGTGAGGAGAGGAGAGGAGAGGAGAGGAGAGGAGAGAAGAGGAGAGGAGAGTAGAGAAGAGGAGAGGAGAGGAGAGGAGAGGAGAGGAGAGGAGAGGAGAGGAGAGGAGAGGAGAGGAGAGGAGAGGAAAGGAGAGGAGAGGAGAGGAGAGAAGAGGAGAGGAGAGGAGAGGTGAGGAGAGGAGAGGAGAGGTGAGGAGAGGAGAGGTGAGGAGAGGAGAGGAGAGGAGAAGGAGAAGGAGAGGAGAGGAGAGGAGAGGAGAGGAGAGGAGAGGAGAGAGGAGAGGAGAGGCGAGGCACTATTATATTATATTAGGCACTCATTTTGGCGCTTCAGGCAGTCACTTTAGCGCCCTGAAGCAGAATTATTGATTTCCATAACGGGTCGCAAGGTGGGGTGGGGAGAAAAAACATTGGCATGTCCCCCCAATAGCTTTTACTAGGGGGGACATGTCCCGCTGTGCCCCCTCCCCCCGATGGCGACGCCCCTGCAGTTGTACAAGACTTGGGCCATAGAATATGACGGGTTTCATTAGACAAACATGGAAATGTGAGACAAGAGTTTAATTGAGCAGGGCTTCATCCCACGCTGCTTCAATGGAGAAGAGATTCTTCGAACATTGATCAGGGGTTCGAGTTCCATTTGTTCAGCATTGCTTCGAGACACATACGATTGTTTTGAACTTGTACTGTACGTTACGATTTTGTCTTTTACTGTTTCAATTCACTTCACAGATATTCCCCTTCTGGGCCATAGACAATGAAAATCGTCTTCAATACTTCGAAGTAGATTGATTCTCACTAAGGACTAAACTGCTTGCTCCTAGGCTCAAAGTACATATCTGCTCAGATATATACTATATAAAAAACAAATTTAAGAATAGCTGCACAGTCCTCAGATCATGCGCAGTGCTGTGTTTACTCTCTCAAGCACAAATGCAGAGTTAGGTGAGAGAATTCCACACAAAGTGCATATTGAGCGACCAAATTGCATTGAAGAGCAGCTGGACGGAGTTACCGCCTACCTGGACAACCCGCAGCAAATGTGGTAGAAGCTGCTTGTTGCTGTCTTTCAAAACACTTTCCTCGCACTAAGTGGGGTCCCCACTTTCCCACTCTGCAATGCCAGCCTTGGGCAGTGTTGGGGGGGGGGGGTCAACAGTGTGTGTTAGCAAAAGCCCGCCCCCAATGCTCTGTATGATGGCGAGAGAAACCCGAGACGAGAGCTGGGCAGTCGCTGAGAGAAATGAGGTATGCGTGCTAATTGGTCGGCCTCGAACTTCCGGTCAGTTGAGGTTAAAAAGTACATTGTTGTTTTGATAACAAGTTCGAGTCAGTAAAGTGCGATTTTATGAGCCTCATAGGAGGGTGGGTCATAGGAAAAGCGTATTTCTTTTGAGATAAGAGGACACTAGATAAGTGGGGTCATAGGAGAGGACATTAGATTAGTTGGGGTCATAGGAGAGGACAGCAGATAAGTGGGGGTCACAGGAGAGGACAGTAGATAAGTGGGGGTCACAGGAGAGGACAGTAGATAAAGGCGGTCAGTGGGACAGTGAAGAAAGTGGCTCATAAGAGAAAGCAGTGAACTGAGGATAATTAAAGGAAGAGAAGCACCCAAGCAGATCTGTTGTTGCAGAAAAGGCAGAAAGGTGCAAACGCGTAGTGGGATGGATTAATCGAATTGATGAAGAGTCAAGAGGATGCGAGAGGAAAATCGAGAGCTTACTGGGAGAACAGGGTGAGCACTTCTCCGCGCTCCACCCTCTTCCGCCGGCCTGACAAAACATCCTTTTATTTATTGATGTTGACGCAGCCGTCCACACCTTGCCACCCACCGACACGTCTCAACCCCCCCCCCAAAATACAACAGCCCACCAGCTCTGTTCAGTCATGCAGTCTCTGGGCCGGCCCCGCCCTACTGCAGCCTCCTCCTCCCTTCATCAAGATATGATGAAGCTGAGCCACCCCGCCGCGCCATGCATTATTCACTGCGCTATGCGTGGCGACGGCCCGACCAACACGCGGGCCCTGGCAACCAACCGTGCGGGAGAGGCCGCTGCTGATCCCCCTGCCGCAGCGCTGCATGGCCAGTTTTAAGGCTTCCAAGCGGGGATTTGAGCTCACAGAGAGCTCACAAGGACTCACAAGGCCACCTGCTCCATTCATGCGGGATTGACGTGAGAGATTTGTGAGAGAAGAACAAAATGTGAGCAGCATTTTCCTAGAAATCAGTCAAGATCAAACAGCTGCCGCCATCCCTAAACTGAAGCGGGATCTCGGGGTGCGTGGGATCCGGGAATTCTGTGCGGGGCTTCGGAGAGAAGGCCAAGCCTCTCGGCCACTTGCCAATCCGCATGATTGCGTCATGCCCACTGATCCGGTCCCCTCCGAGGGACAGGATAAGCCGCTCCGATTTCGTCTGTCTCCCCAGCTTGTTCAGCCAGACAGGTCAGCATTTAACAGAGGCCCGAAGTCCCAAGAACAGACGCGGAGGGACCGGCAGCAGTCATTAGCGGTATTGGAGCTCGGGGAGGCTCCGTTCGAATGCTGTAGGAAGTCCCCTCCTAATGCATTCCGAGCCGGTCCCGGATAGGGTAGGTCGGGGGAGGACAAGCTCCTTCAGAGCCTCATCATCATTGGCATTCTGGAGTGTGTGCCAGGGAAAACAAAGGATGGCTAATTAATTTCAGATCGGCCCGCTCTGAGACAGCAGAGAGCCGTGAGTCAGACAGTCTGACTTTGGATGCCGAATCACGCATATAGAGTCTGGAATGCCACGGAGGTCATACCCAAGCATCCGCATTGTTGCACTCGAAACACATTCCCCTATCTGCTTGTGGAACAAAACTGATACTGAGATAGGCAGAAATAGCAATGCCTAAAATCATATTAAAGCTCGCACGCAAAGGTCAGAGCCAGCGTGTCACATTCAGGCCCGCTGAAGGTTTTGCGCAGTTGTGCAATATGGGTGGCAATCAGTTCGGCAGGCACCAACCTGTCACTTAATGCTGCCCCGCGGACAGATTCAAGTCAGCTGGGAACCGCTGCTGCAATGAAGGAAAGCCACCCCAGCTATGCATACACAAGCTTGTTTAGAAATTACGCAACACTTGCGCAAATTATTATTCCAAGCAATCAATTCTGCTTGATATTACCGGAGCATGTAGGCAATAAAAAAGGCGACACATTTTTGCCAAGCAATCTTTATCAACGAACTTTGCTATCAAATATTTGCTGAGCCAGTGACACGCAAGTTCAGTCAGTCGAGTTCCAACCAGATCGCACTGTTAAAAATTATTACTGTCGACAAGAACGTCATTCGACATTGGACCAAAGGGGATGTGAACTTAAAAGCCAAAATGGAGCCTGAAACATTGGGTCCCATGATCATATTCGCATGAAATCATGTTCACGTGAAATCCCCATTTATTTCACTTCTCCCCATAAAGATCCCCAATTGCTAAAATGGTCGGGTTTTCGTCAAAACGGGAGCTATTTGGCTCCAAATGTAGGGATTGGTGTAGAGAAATCGGGACCCAATGCTTCAGGCTCCATTTTGACTCTTAAGTTCACATCCCTCTTAAGTTCCATCAAGTGATTGACAGGCGTAGGTTGCACTATAAAAATATCCCCTTAGAAGTGCTTCGAAATTAATCGAGCATTGAAATTTTTGCGCGATCATTTTGCGGATTTCATGTTGTGAGGGTGACAGGACAGGCAGTCTGACGGATAGCCAAACCGGCAGGACATGCTCTCTTTAGACCGGATTTCATGCCTACAAGCTATTAATTGAACAGAAAATGCTCTGCCAGCAGCAAAGCATCGACACGACAACCAGAGAGACTCGAAGCATCGAAGCCAAAAACAAAAAATGCGCGCCTGCCTTCATCAGCCCGATGTGCGCCCGGCAGATGACCGCAGCCCCCCTCCCCTTCGAGTCGGCACTCAGTCGCAATTAGCGTCCCAGCAGTCTCGGGGTCTTCTGTTTCTGACTCTGTCCCTTTCTCCCTTCGGCCCCCCATCCAGAAAATTGAGTTTTTTGGTCGGTCGCTTGAGAGAAGTGGGCATGCAGAGTGGCGCGGGGGACGTCCGACCGGTCTGTGCAGACAGATGACGCCAGCAGGCAGCCGGTGAGCTCGGCCAGCTCAGCTGAGCCCGGCTCAACTCGATGGGCTGCATAATCCGTAGTGTCAGCCGCATTAAATGGCCTTCAGCTTTGCACAGCTGCCACTGGAGTCTGTGTAAGCCTCATTAAGCGTTTAGAGAGAGAGATGGGGGAGAGTCGAAGAGTTACATCACCCACTACGGCGCCTCTCGTCCTTACAAATGAATTGACGAATCGAACCGCCGACTGAAGCGAAACACTGCCGTATGCGCGTACGGCCCCGGCGCCACTTCTTGCCCCCCCCCCCCAACACGGAGGCGTTTCGAACGTGCCAACGAAGCTGGTTTAGCACGTATTGATCCCGTAGCCAAGTGAGTGCCAACTCGTATGCAGTATCCTGTTTTACTCTCGCTTGATTTGTTGAACTAGACTCTGCTGGACACACAGGACGCCGACACCAGCCCCGTGTCCCGCCGGGACCTCACCAAACAATTCCGGTTGATTAGGATCGGGCTGGGGGGGTGTAGGAGAGCGAGGTCAAAATTGTATTACTCGCTGCACCCTCTTTCAGTGGATCGGAAGGATTACCTAAGGTAATTTTCCAGCGAAAGTGGGACAAGGCAGTTGGGGAGCGCTCCGGCTTAATTTGCGAGAAAAATCCAATGAAGCTAGATAACAGGAGGTAATGATGCATTTCAAAGCGGAGGGTCGCCGTGCTTTCTAATTGCTGCGGTTCGACGTATTGCCTTGGCCGCTTAGTGCTCATGCAGTCACCACCGACTCATCAATTGACAGTACGAGCGGGTAAATAACTTATGATCTGAGTCGTTTAAATTACATGCCTTTTTAATCTATCTTTGTCTTATATATCTTAATAAATGGTAGATATATTTAACACCGGGGAAATGTCGTCAATGCTTTAATCGGGACTTCCAAGGGAAAATCACACTGAGGGAATAGACTTAACTGATTTTTGATGTCAATTGCTAGATAAAAGGGAGGGATGGACTTTATATTAAGTGGGTTAGTTCTTGTGAGCTTGCATGGAGAAAGAGCTTTTTTGGCAGAGTGTGACGAAAAGCAGCAAAGCACTTAACGAGTTCTGCAACGTCGAGCAAAGTCGCTTGTTGCCGCAATGCTGAGGCGGTATAACTGGATCAACTCGGCCTTGCTTGGCTGCTCACAACCGCGAGCGTTTGGCTTTTAGCTGTTTTTTGTCATTTGAAAGCCGCAGCGTCCCCGATAGATCAAGCGTTTAATGCACGTACATGTAATTAAAGAGTACAACAGTACGCGAGCTGCCTCCCTGGGTTATAGATCAGGACTGCATTCGGATAAAAACGTACTGTTTTCGTTTCTATCGCTTATATATATATTTGATATTTTTCAGCTGTTCTGGGGCAATATGTTACTCGTATATTAATGTATGATTTTTTTCTCATTTTGCAATCAATCAATTCACGAACAGTCAATATGAATTGCGCGCGATATTATGGGCTTGACATTAGCTGCAGGGGGCTCCGTTCGTCTGGAAACAGCGAGGAGGCTTTGCAGCCCATGGGCTTACATGTACATATCAACGGTTGTATCAACGGTAACTTCTAGTGGTCCTTGATACATATGCATTCATGTGTATTAGCACGTACTACTCGTACTTCAGGCCCTTATAAGAAACGAAAAAAATCACTTAACCTGCTGCCATTTATGAGTAAGTGATGATCAAAATAAACTTAAATGAAAATAAGGTAAGTAACTACAGATAAATAATAAAGCTAGTATTTTTATACATACTCTGAGAATCATACTCTCATACGTAATCGCGTACGCCTTCAAAAGTATTTTCAGAGTTCTTAGAATCCCAGCTATCGTCTTGTTTAATAATTATTATAAATCACTTTTACTTACTTGTAAAGAATTAACTTGAGATTTCAAAATGATAAAGTTTGGTACGAAATGGCAAACGATTGCGGTTTATATGTTGCTATTGATGAGCGCGATTACATCACGAAGAGACGGCGCGAAAAACTTGGGATTAGAATAGTAAGGGGCTAGAATGAATTAAAACAGCAAAATAGAAAAGCGAACGCAGTGAATCAAGATAGAAACACCTTCTGTTAAAAACACTGAATAAAGTACTTACAAAACAACAATAATTGCAAAGCCAAGTCACCAACACTGCTATTAAGCAATGTAATCAAACACTTTTAAGAAATCTCCGGTAAGTTATGTTAAACAAAGTAAAAAAAATTGTCAAAAAAAGTAACTTGGGGGTTTCTTGAAAAACCAGGTGGTAACAATACAATAAAAACAGATTTTAAAAATAGTATTTTCGGCGTTTTAATAAACCAATAAGTTTAAATAATAATTTACGATGAATTGCAACATCCGTTACGACTCAAACTGTACATTTTTTTACATAAAAGATAAAATTTAAGCTGAGGTCCTAGTTGAAATTGCTTACAACAAGTGTAAGTCCATATACATATATTCATTTCTTCAACTGTTTAGCGCCCAACTCACGTTAAAATGGGCAAAGGTTATCAAAATTATATGAACAAGAAGTTCTTCCACCCAGGAAGCTTCGACAATATTAAACGTTTATGGATGGCACAGCAGAAAAAGGAATTCGAGGAAAAAAAGGAAGAAGAAAAAGTCGCTCTTTATCGTCGAGAGCAAGAGCAGCTTGAAGCTCGAGCCATTTTAGGAGATGAAAAAGCAAAGCTTGGAATTGCTTTCATGTATGATAGGCCCCCTGGTGCTGATAAGGTAAACATTTTTTACATTGTTATATATATTAGACCTAGACCTATCTTTTTCTTTCGTAATCTGTCAAAACATTTAGTTCGACTACTAGAGTCTATAATAAAATTTCATTATAAAGCATTGCTAATGTATTTTTTATATTTTTATATTATATGGAGGCATCTTAATAATTTAGACACATTTAATTTTTTGTTGAAAATAATAACTTTTATGTAACTTTAAGCTCAATAAATAACAAAATAGATAATAGAGAACAAACTTATCATATTATTGAGTGCCTAGGCCTTTTGTTTTGTTTAAACTTATGTTTTTGTTTTAAGACTTTTGTTTAGGCCCTAAACATATATAAACAATATTAATGGATGTTAAAGTTGATAATAATATAATACCCAGTATATAAAAAGTTCCTGAAGGTCTTGTTTAGGAACTGGTGCTGCCAAAGGTATTTCTATAAGTAGGACTCAACTAGTCTATAATATAAGACTAAATTTAGTTTTTTCATGAGCTTATCTATGTGCCTTCAATAATATTAATGTAAATCTAAATATACTAAATCTCTAATATTTGTTTGTTTGTATGCTTGTCCATAATGCTCTAGAGATTGCAATTCTCGACTGATTTTGATCACATTTTCGCCAAAATATAAGACTAAATTTAGTTTTTTTCATGAGCCTATCTATGTGCCTTCAATAATATTAATGTAAATAGTTAGGTCCACTGGGTTTACAAAATGCAGTCAAAAATTGATGATAGCATGGTTAGGCAGCTATTGATAAGCTAGAAAAAAATATCATTTATACATATTTAAACAAAACTAGGCATTTGATAATATGTTAAATTTGTTCTCTATTATCTATCTCACCACTTATCAAGCTGAAAGTTATTTAAAGGTTATCATTTTCAATAAAAATAATTTACCATACAAAACTAGAGGATTGCCAAAAAATCATTAGTAAAAATTGGTTATTTTTATACTAAACCATGAAGAACTATCTTTTAACCATTTTTGCCATATTCTAGATCATGTTAATTGCTTGCTAGAATATATACCTAGCATTTTTTGTTTGTACACCTATTGCATGCCATGTTTACCAACTTTATGCCACATATACCATTGAAATAATTAACAATAGCCCCACAAAAAAGCAAAAATATATGCAAAAATTATATTTTAAAAATGCACAAGAAAAAACAAAGCTTTAAAAATTTATAACTATAGGCATAAGCATTAAATTAAATTATAAATTTTTTCGGTACTCTTTGGTATTTCTAGTAAAAATAAACAGGATAAAATATATTTATAAGTATTTTCCAAAACTCAAAAACACTGCCCCACTATGATCATACTATATTATATTATATGCTATCAAGCTATTCCATGGCATAGCATACCTTATTTTTTGCTTAACCAAAAGGCATGCCAATTTTTTTGGCCAAACCAAATATATACTAGAAATTCTGGCATGACATAATATATACCTTCTGGAATATAGAATTAAAAATATAGAATTAAACATGATTTTTTATTTTGTTTTTTGTTAATAACTTTTAAAGATCCATAGGAGCTATTCTTTTTGATCAAAATTTAGCTACTATAACTATAACTATGCATATAAAGACTATGCCAAAGTTGAACTTAGTCATTTTGTATACTAAGTATATACATTGATTACATTGACTTGAAACTTTGGTCCCACTTGCTTTCTTGGCAATCTCTGCATGCCAGGCTATATACCAAAGGATATACTAGGCCCCTTATGTACTAATACCATCCAGAGTCTGGGATATAATGAGTTTTTGTTTGCTTCCTATAATTTTTATGGGCATGGTCATTTTAGTGATAGGTTTTTTAGTAATATAAGGTCCTTTGGTATAAAAGTTTGCTAAAATGAATTAAGGGGTTTTGCTAAAGTTTCGAGACAGTCTGTGTCTGGTCTGGATAGCAGTGATTGAAGTTTACACTTTTTTGATGCAGGCAAAGCAGTATATTGGTGTCAAAAAGCATCTTGGTTATATCTTGAAATGGCATTTAAATCAGTTCTTAAGTGAATAATTTACTGAATTAATATTTATTGCTTTTCCACTGCTTCGCAATAGAACATTGTATTGATGCAATTATCATTAAAATTCACATTTAAGACCTCATCGCATTGAAAGTGAAAACATTCATCTTAACAATTACCTTAACATCATGTGAATATGGGATTACAAATATTGAGTCCTCAACCTCAGGGACTTAACCATATCCATAAGTTTCCGTAGCTATTATCCATAGCTACAGTGGAACTCTATTAATTAGCTAATCTAACCAATCACACCCCCCGGTCCCGCAGGAGGAGGCCGGCCCCAGCGAGGCTCGCGAGGTTCGCTTCGAATGGCAGCGCAAATTCCAGGCGCCCAGAGAGGCCTACTGCAAAGGCAGCGACGAGGTCCGCGACCAGCCGTTTGGCATCGAGGTGCGCAACGTGCGCTGCGTGAAATGCCACAGCTGGGGCCACGTGAACACCGACCGGCTGTGCCCGCTGTATGGCAAGTCCATCACCATGGAGCCGCAGCTGCCCGACTCTCATCTTGGCGACGCCGGCCGGCACATGCGCGACGAGCAGCACCTGCGCTTCACCCGCCGGGCCGAGGCCTCCGGCTACAACGAAGTCGTCGCCGGCGGCGGCGCATCGGCCAGCAGCGAAGCCGAGGTTGAGGCCTTCTTTCGCTCGCTGACGCCTGCCCAGCGCGAGAAGCTGATGAAGAAGCTCGAGAAGCTGGAGTCGGGCAAAAGCGACCGAGACGGCGGCAAGAAGAAGCACAAGAAGCACAAGAAGGAAAAGAAAGAGAAAAAAGAAAAGGACAGGAGGCGCCGTAAGGAGCGCTGAGTTTGCAGTACGAATTCGCTAACTGTTTAATTCCTGTCTGAGATGATTTTGCTTCTGTCTTGTTTTCTTAACTATTCTCCCCCGTTGAAAACGATGATACCTTTGGCAAGAATTGCTAAATAGTCGCTGCAAATAACTCCCTAGTGACTCTGGGGCGATGCAAGTGACTTTTTAATGAGTCAAGTATGTCTGTGACGGAGAGGCGGCTGCTACCTAATCTTGTTTTAATAATGTGTTGAAAGAACTTATAACTTCATTTTACTTTTGTACATAGTAAATAAGCTTTCTTACAACTCTCATTTATTTATCGGCCGTGTTATGCAACCGTGTACATGCTTGCTGATTGTTTTTCAAAGTTTTTATCAATCAAATATATAGACAAAACCCTGTCAGTGGTTTAATGTTTGTTGTCCGCGCTTGTTTGCGAACAGTGCATACTCAAATACGGATCTGTATGAGATTCAATATAATTTATTCTTGGTTTTCAAACAATTTCGTTGCACTTCTTGTAGTTTTACTTGGGCTGCTTATTCAAGTTCAAAACTCAAAAGTGATTCTGTGATGATGATTCTTAAGGCTGGTCCTCAGCACCCTCTCGGATTCTCGGGCTGGTCCTCAGCCCCTCTCGGATCCTCAGACTGGTCCTCAGCACCCTCTCGGATCCCCAGGCTGGTCCTCAGCACCCTCTCGGATCCCCAGGCTGGTCCTCAGCACCCTCTCGAATCCCCAGACTGGTCCTCAGCACCCTCTCGGATCCTCAGACTGGTCCTCAGCACCCTCTCGGATCCCCACCCTGGTCATCAGCACCCTCTCGGATCCTCAGCCCCTCTCGAATCCTCAGACTGGTCCTCAGCACCCTCTCGGATCCCCAGGCTGGTCCTCAGCACCCTCTCGGATCCCCAGGCTGGTCCTCAGCACCCTCTCGAATCCCCAGACTGGTCCTCAGCACCCTCTCGGATCCTCAGACTGGTCCTCAGCACCCTCTCGGATCCCCACACTGGTCATCAGCACCCTCTCGGATCCTCAGCCCCTCTCGAATCCTCAGACTGGTCCTCAGCACCCTCTCGGATCCCCAGGCTGATCCTCAGCACCCTCTCGGATCCCCAGGCTGGTCCTCAGCACCCTCTCGGATCCTCAGGCTGGTCCTCAGCACCCTCTCGGATCCCCAGGCTGGTCCTCAGCACCCTCTCGAATCCCCAGACTGGTCCTCAGCACCCTCTCGGATCCTCAGCCCCTCTCGGATCCTCAGACTGGTCCTCAGCACCCTCTCAGATCCTTAGGCTGGTCCTCAGCACCCTCTCGGATCCTTAGGCTGGTCCTCAGCACCCTCTCGGATCCTTAGGCTGGTCCTCAGCACCCTCTCAGATCCTTAGGCTGGTCCTCAGCACCCTCTCAGATCCTTAGGCTGGTCCTCAGCACCCTCTCGGATCCTTAGGCTGGTCCTCAGCACCCTCTCGGATCCTTAGGCTGGTCCTCAGCACCCTCTCGGATCCCCACACTGGTCATCAGCACCCTCTCGGATCCTCAGCCCCTCTCGAATCCTCAGACTGGTCCTCAGCACCCTCTCGGATCCCCAGGCTGGTCCTCAGCACCCTCTCGGATCCTTAGGCTGGTCCTCAGCACCCTCTCAGATCCTTAGACTGGTCCTCAGCACCCTCTCGGATCCTTAGGCTGGTCCTCAGCACCCTCTCGGATCCTTAGGCTGGTCCTCAGCACCCTCTCGGATCCTTAGGCTGGTCCTCAGCACCCTCTCGGATCCTTAGGCTGGTCCTCAGCACCCTCTCGGATCCTCAGACTGGTCCTCAGCACCCCCAGACTGGGTCACTGCCACCCTCGATTTACAATGATGGGATTCCTAATCTTTCGAGAGCTCACAAGTCCCGGTGCGCAAACTTTCAGGCAGAAGCTTCCAGCGATGCCAGGCTGCAGCTGGAGACGACTTTCCTGCGTCAGACCCTCCGGCATCTTCGGAACTTGAAGGAAGCAAAATCAATATCCGACTTGGAATATCTTATTCTAGATCCGCTGTATAACAATGGTAAGATATACGCATTCGCTACTGAATAGAATGAATCAGTAGAATAGTATGTATATTCAATGCACACAATAATTCTTGTCTGTGTTTGTAGAGCCCGAACGTGAAAAACCTGCCAAATCAAGGAAACGCAAGGCCGCTGCGGCTGGTTTCGTAGAAGATCACACGGACAGTGGCGAGTCTGATGATGTAGGCTCTATAATCCATTTATTTAAGTATAGTGCTGCCAAAACGAGATCCCCAAGGCAGTGCTATCATTCCAAAGATCCTTAAATTAGCCCTGTCATCCTTAAATATACTCAAAGTAGTGCTGTAATCCCCAGAGATCCTCAAACTAGTACTGTAATCCCCAGAGATCCTCAAAGTAGTGCTGTAATCCCCAGAGATCCTCAAACTAGTGCTGTAATCCCCAGAGATCCTCAAACTAGTGATGTAATCCCCAAAGATCCTCAAACTAGTTCTGGAATCCCAAAGATCCTCAAACTAGTGCTGGAATCCCCAAAGATCCTCAAACTAGTGCTGTAATCCCCAAAGATCCTCAAACTAGTGCTGTAATCCCCAAAGATCCTCAAACTAGTGCTGAAATCCCCTATAATCCTCAAAATAGTGCTATAATCCCCAAAGATCCTCAAACTAGTGCTGGAATCCCCTATAATCCTCAAACTAGTGCTGGAATCCCCTATAATCCTCAAAATAGTGCTATAATCCCCAAAGATCCTCAAACTAGTGCTGGAATCCCCTATAATCCTCAAACTAGTGCTGGAATCCCCTATAATCCTCAAACTAGTGCTGGAATCCCCTATAATCCTCAAACTAGTGCTGGAATCCCCTATAATCCTCAAACTAGTGCTGGAATCCCCTATAATCCTCAAACTAGTGCTGGAATCCCCTATAATCCTCAAAATAGTGTTGTAATCCCCTATAATCCTCAAACTAGTGCTGGAATCCCCTATAATCCTCAAACTAGTGCTGGAATCCCCTATAATCCTCAAACTAGTGCTGGAATCCCCTATAATCCTCAAACTAGTGCTGGAATCCCCTATAATCCTCAAACTAGTGCTGGAATCCCCTATAATCCTCAAACTAGTGCTGGAATCCCCTATAATCCTCAGAGTATGATCCTAATAGGGGGGGCCGTAGCCCAGCGGTCTAGCGCAGGCTCTGGTGTGCCAGCGACCCAAGCTCGATTCCAAATGCAGTCACATTAATTTGGGGCTGAATTGGAATTTCGGCTTGGCTCTGCTCGTGCAATTAACGGCCTTGAGAGCCAACCCCCCAAGGCGCAGTGAAGTGTACATGCCTAACGATAATATAAAGTTAGGGCCGCTGTACACTCCTGTGTGAGTGTGTGCCTGCGTACGTATCCGCGCGCTTGTGTGCCTGCTCAGGGGAGTCGGCGGAATGGGCAGTAATGCCTCTCGCCGGTTGTGTGCCTATGTCGCTTAAAGTGCGCCAGGGTGCACACAACCCCCCTGCCTCTAATAATAATAATAAATGATCCTAATAAATAAAAGAACTCAGTGTACTTATAAAGGACAAACTCGTCCATCACCCGGTTTGCCCAGTCCGCATTCTCAGTATCATCAATTGAAGGCCGGCTGTCCCTAGCTACTCAGTCCGGGCTGGTCAGCTTCCTGACGCCAACTGAGGCTGGCCAGCTTCGCTCAATCTGCGGCATTGAGAGCCAGACGGCCCTGTTTGAGCTGTTCAACTCTGGCACCGACTGCGGCCCGGGCGCTGCTCTGGCCGACGCTTGCCGTCTCGGCCGGGTTGCTCTTGTTGAGCCCAGCGTCAGCCAACGGCGAGCAGTTCGTCTGCTAGGTGGTTGCTATGCTGTGCCGGCTCGCAGCTCGTTCGCCATCTCACAGTTGTGCAGCGCCAAGCCTCTGCTGCTCCAGCTGAGCTCATCGGACGGGCCCTACGACGTTGTGCTGGCCGACCCGCCCTGGCCAAACGCGTCGGCACGCAGGCGCGGAGTCTATTCTGCCGCTGAGTCCATCGGGCTCGAGCTTCTGTCGCGAATACCCGTGCCGGAGTTGCTGCGTCATCGAGCTGAACAGTCAGGGGGAGGAGCGAAGGGGTGGCCGGGGCCTCTGGTGCTGGTCTGGTGCACCAACTCGCTGAAGCATGTGCGCTGCGTGCTAGAAGACCTGACCGCTGCCTGGGGCCTGCGCTGCATCGGCCGTTGGCTGTGGGTCAAGGTGGGTCAGCCGGTTCGATCGACATAGTTAACAGTAATAAAAGTATTCGCAGAAGCTGCCCATTCCGCTGACTCTTGAGCAGGTGACCGCTACGGGGCGACCGCTGACCCCACTGCACAGCAGATTTCGCCGGCCTTTCGAACGGCTTTACGTGCTGGCGCCCGCCCAGCTTGCAGCGTCATCCGACGTTTATAAACGCGTGCCCGCCGAGCTCACTCTGATGTCCGTGCCGTCTTGCCTGCACTCAAGGAAGCCGTGTTTGAAGCGTGAGTTATTTAAGTCCGGCATTATTGCTCCGATTATTAGTAGGGTATTAGGTAGTTGGTCAGGTGTAGTGATGAGCAATGTACACGGGTGATAATTATGGGGTGGCTATTGCTCTAATTAGTCCAGGTAAGGGTGAGTAATATACAGGTGATAATTATTGGGTGGCTATTGCTCTAATTAGTCCAGGTAAGGGTGAGTAATATACAGGTGATAATTATTGGGTGGCCATTGGTCTAATTAGTCCAGGTAAGGGTGAGTAATATACAGGTGATAATTATTGGGTGGCTATTGCTCTAATTAGTCCAGATAAGGGTGAGTAATATACAGGTGATAATTATTGGGTGGCTATTGCTCTAATTAGTCCGGTGTAAGGGTGAGTGTGATGCATACAGGTGATAATTGTCGATGGCCATTGCTCTAATTGGAGGAGGTTTCTACCGATAGGAAATGAAAATATGAGTTGCACTATCATCTGATAGAGCCATAAAATCCCTTGCCCACAGCGCTGCTCAACGCACTGTTTGGCTCAGACGATTATCGATGCCTCGAACTGTTTGCCAGAAATCTCACACCTGGCTGGTCCAGCTGGGGTAACGAGGTATGGACGGAAAATATTGCAATAATACTACTTATATTAGTATAAACAGAACTTTCGATTTCCAACCAAATTTGGCAGGTACTGAAGCATCAGCACTTTGATTTTCAACCTGCTCAACTTGTTGCCGAATTGTCCAATGGCGAGATTCAGAGTCTGGACGACAGGCTCACCTAAATACGCGATTTATGACTATTTAACCCGTTAATACTCGTTTATTTATGCATTTGAGCATTTACAAAATATACAGTGTATTGAAAATGGTTTCCTTAATCTACTGGGACTTATGCTTCAATCAATTAGATTTTTAATCTCTAATGTGCTAATATAAAGGGTTGGCATTACCTGCGGCATAGCCAGGATTTTCATCTTGGGGGGGGGGGTCACGAGCCGGAGTCATAGTAGCTATAGTGATCTGTCTGGTCTGTCGTCGTCTGGAGGGCTCATGACCCCCCAGCCCACCTTGAGCTACGCCACTGGACATTACCTTTTTAGTATATTTTATTATAGGTAAACATTTTGTCTTGGTAAAAGAGGTATACGAGTTTTCATATATTAATATATATTTGATACCACAGTTTCGCTATAAAAATATAGCTATTAGCTCGTAGCTTAAATTTTTTTCGTTCGCACTACTTTTAGTAGGCCAAAAAACGACCAATGCGTGTTAATTTTTTTAAATTCGAATTTCCAGTCAAGCCAAGATCCGCCGCGGGCGCAGTCTGGCCAGCTGCATCAACCTGGAGGAGGAGGTGGCGGCAGCAGCGGCGGCGGTCTCTCGGGCCTGAAGACCTCGCCGATGTTTCGGGCGTTGAACTACGAGCTGTACACCAAGCCGAACAAAACCGTGATGCTGATTGGCACGGCCGCTCTGACCTGCTGCGCCGCTTTCCTGGCCTACATGAATGTGCGCCAGGAGAATCTTGACAGTGCCGCTGGCCAGCAAGGCGCTCCCGCCAGGCCGCGGTCCAAGTGGGACTGAGGGCTCCTTGCTGTTGCGCTCGTGACTTTGAGCATCTGGCCATTGTTTCTGCTTTTCTCTATCCTGTCTGTAGGGATTCTGATCTGTCTGTAGGGACTCTGATCCTGTCTGTAGGGACTCTGATCCTGTCTGTAGGGATTCTGATCCTGTCTGTAGGGACTCTGATCCTGTATGTAGGGACTCTGATCCTGTCTGTAGGGACTCTGATCCTGTCTGTAGGGATTTTGATCCTGTCTGTAGGGATTTTGATCCTGTCTGTTGAGATTCTGATCCTGTCTGTAGGGACTCTGATCCTGTCTGTAGGGATTCTGATCCTGTCTGTAGGGATTCTGATCCTGTCTGTAGGGACTCTGATCCTGTCTGTAGGGATTCTGATCCTGTCTGTAGGGATTCTGATCCTGTCTGTAGGGATTCTGATCCTGTCTGTAGGGATTCTGATCCTGTCTATTGAGATTCTGATCCTGTCTGTTGAGATTCTGATCCTGTCTGTAGGGGTTCTGATCCTGTTTGTAGGGATTCTGATCCTGTCTGTAGGGATTCTGATCCTGTCTGTAGGATTCTGATCCTGTCTGTAGTGATTCTAATCCTGTCTGTAGGGATTCTGATCCTGTCTATTGAGATTCTGATCCTGTCTGTTGAGATTCTGATCCTGTCTGTAGGGGTTCTGATCCTGTTTGTAGGGATTCTGATCCTGTCTGTAGGGATTCTGATCCTGTCTGTAGGATTCTGATCCTGTCTGTAGTGATTCTGATCCTGTCTGTAGGGATTCTGATCATGTCTGTAGGGATTCTGATCCCGTCTGTAGGGATTCTGATCCCGTCTGTAGGAATTCTGATCCTGTTTGTAGGGATTCCGATCCCGTCTGTAGGAATTCTGATCCTGTTTGTAGGGATTCCGATCCCGTCTGTAGGGATTCTGATCCCGTCTGTAGGAATTCTGATCCTGTTTGTAGGGATTCCGATCCCGTCTGTAGGAATTCTGATCCTGTTTGTAGGGATTCCGATCCCGTCTGTAGGGATTCTGATCCCGTCTGTAGGAATTCTGATCCTGTTTGTAGGGATTCCGATCCCGTCTGTAGGATTCTGATCCTGTCGACAGGATTTTGATTACATTTTGCTAGAAAATCTTGGTTATCTTAGTTAACCTATTTATTTTAGAATCATAAAAAACTGTTTTGCTACTGATAATTATTGCTTTGTCTTAGCATTTACTCAATTGTCATGCATTGTCACGCGTTAATAAAACAATTTCGGTTTTAAAAATATAAATTTAGCATATAAACCAGTTATGCTTGATTGTAGGCTCAAACAGTAGATTATCTTTAATCGCTTCAGCCTACTTTTAGCATTTTGAGCGCAAATTACTATCGGATTTTGCGATAGAACGTTACATTTGTCAGTTTAGGCCATAGACAAAAGTTTATTAATAAGTTTTCAAAACGAAAAGTTTTACGTTAAAACTCTATACAGACGCCCATATTAAAGTAGTGTCTTTGACTAAGAAAGAAATATTACCCCATATGATCACTATATTGTTACTTTTTAGAGATTGAGATCTCTAAATCTCAGTCTAAATCTCCCAACTCAGCAAGTAATTGGGAACTTAGTATATCTGATGATGAAAAGTCGTAAGAATGGCTACATTTAAAGCAACAGGGAAGATGTTAAACCAATTGTCTAGCCTAAATTGGGCCCTTAAATGAATAAAATTGATGTGGTCCTTCATGTGGGTCCTTCACTCTCTTTAGAGTTAGCCCTACCTAGAATTAGTAGAGCGCAGCTTTCAGATAGTTTTCTAGTCCAAATTCTAACTTAAAACTCGCCTATAAATAGATACTTCGCCTGGCTCTCTCTATTGAGTGTACAGTGTACAGTTAATGTACATTGATTTCTCACTCCCTCCCCTCGGGCCGGTCACGCTAATTAAATAACCCCCAGTTGTCTGACGCGGATAGCATTTAATGCGACAGTTCGCTCGGCTGGCTATAAATAGAAATTGTTTTTTTTTATCACCAGCAAGGGATATCCGCAATCACGAACTCTTATCTTAGTCTCGCTCGCACACACACGGCAAGCCTGCAGATTCCCTGTCCTGTATATTAACTGTCGGGTGCTCTGGCTTGGCCTTGGAACAATAGCGTCTTCTTCTCTTATATTTTTGCGCACAAAGATTTTAGTTTTGCACACGAACACTCAATGGTTTCCGCGCTCCCGCAGCAGCCGCAGCCGCAGCAGAGACCCGTCAGGCAAATGAACGCGCATCAGCTCATGCTGCAGCACCTGCCAGGTGGACAGTTTCACACGCTATACACCAAGTTAGGCGTCCCGCCAGGCGATCCGCTCATCAAACGCGTGATGCCCTTCTTTCTGAAGCAGACTGAGATTCTGGAGCTCGAGGCCAAGACTGGCAGCAATTCTATCGATTTGGCGCACGACGCCCTGCTAAGAATGGGCCAGCGGCGCGGCGCCACCCTGGCCCATCTGGTCTCCGTGCTCCGCCGGATACCTGAGTCTGCTGAGGTGCTCGCCGCCATGGGCTTCGCTGCTGACGCTGCCGCCGCCGCCGCTCGCGGCATCAACCCGCCGGCGCCTCAGCCACCACAGCAGCAGCAGCAGCAGCCCGTCGGCTTGTTTGAAAGACTACTACCAGCCAGTCGCACCTTGGAAGTTGATGAAGGCGGCGTGGCATTGTTTGGTGTTACCCTTGGAGAACAGTTTGCTGCCATAGCCAGCGTGTCCTGGCACAAGGCGCTCAGTGATGAGGTGCTCTGCACCGGTGTTCACCTGCGTATTAAGCAAGTGGCGCTGACTGATCAAGTAAGTGAAGAGACTGCCTATAATGAAGACAAATAATCATATCTATTGTATGTGTACACATGTACTTTAACTACCCCCGCAGGGCCAGTACCGTTGCGCAGTGCAACTCGCCAACCAGCTGCCCGTCAGTTCTCGACCATACGCGATGTTCAGCCTGAAAGTTCGGGCAAGGCCACATTTGCCGCGTGTAAGTCTAATACTTAGTAGTAGTAGTGGTGGTAGTAGTAATAGTAGTAGTAGTAGTAGTAGTAGTAATAGTAGTTCTGCGCAAAGAATTTACTACGTAAATAGGAAATTAAATATTTTGCAAGCTACTACTACAACTCCTACTCGGCCTTTAAAAATATTTCTAGGAAGTGCAATGCCCTGTCTTCCTACCTTTAGTAATTAAGTCTTTCTTAAGTCGCATTTTTGTCGCAACCCTGCATCCAACCTGCGCCTCCAATGCTGCAGGCAGTGCCAGACATCAAGCCGAAGGGCCCGCTGCCTATCGACATGGAGCGAACGCACAAATACGCCCTGATAGTTAGCTGCCAGAGCTACAAGCACATGCCGGGGCTTGGTTGCGGTAATACAAGAGAGCTCGACCAATTGGAGGACTACCTTCGCAAGCTGGGCTACCGGACCCTCCGTCTGATGGATCCGAGCCGGGCAAAGCTGCTCTGCGCCATCGATCGGCTGCGTCACATTTTGGCACTTCTGAGCGGGCCGGAGCCGCACCTGTTTCTATTGTTAGATGGTCATGGCACTGTCGTAAACGTATGTGCACCTAGCTATCCCTGCCGATATATATGGAAGTTCTGTTTCTGTAATCGAAGCTACTTAAGTACCGATATGTATCGAAGCTATTTAAATACCGATATGTATCGAAGCTATTTAAATACCGATATGTATCGAAGCTATTTATGTACTGATATGTATCGAAGCTACTTAAGTACCGATATGTATTAAAGCTATTTAAGTACCGATATGTATTGAAGATATTTAAATACTGATATGTATCTAATTTATTAACGGTGTATAACAAAGCTTTTAAAGTTCCGATATGTATCGAATATCGAAACAACATCATGCATGTTGCAGAACTACAAAGCAGACGGCGTCACCACCAGCGCCTGTTTTCTGCCAATCGACGCCAAGCTGGAGCAGCCCGACAGCTTCCTCCGTGTCGAGGAGGACTTCCTCAAGCCTCTGGCCGACTGCCTGCCTGGCAATCACGCGATGTCGGCTGGTCGCAGGCAACCGGCATGCGATGACAGCAGCGACAAAGGCCTTCTAGTGGTGATGATGGACATGTGCCGTATTGCCAGCTGCCCGTCTGTGCACCTGGGCGGAGACCTCGGCGTGACAGTTCGTGGCAGCCAGATCCACCGCTTGCACGCCACCAGCTACGGCAGCGCCGCGGCTGCCGTGCTGGACAGCGCCAGGCACAACCGGAATCGACAGTCGTTCGGCATTTCGGCTTTGAATTCGCAGCTGCGCCAGCACCTGTGCGACGAGGGACGACTGCAGGTGGACAGCTTCCTCACTGGGGTGTCGAAGTCCATCAGGGAGATAGCGGAGCGGTACCAGGAGCAGCTGCCTGAACTGCAGGTCAGCGTTCTGTGCATGAGCTATGTCATACGACATTCTGGTAACAGATAGACTTTCTGGTCGCAAGGATTGGCTTCCCGGTCATATAGATAGGCTGTCTGATCATATAGATCGGCTGTCTGATCATATAGATAGG
The DNA here is from genome assembly GCA_002269645.1 of Macrostomum lignano. Classification (NCBI taxonomy): domain Eukaryota; kingdom Metazoa; phylum Platyhelminthes; family Macrostomidae; genus Macrostomum; species Macrostomum lignano. The sequence goes on along the minus strand of NIVC01000094.1, from coordinate 1,066,435 downwards.
CTGTCTGATCATATAGATAGGCTTTCTGATCATATAGATAGGCTGTCTGATCATATAGATAGGCTGTCTGATCATATAGATAGGCTGTCTGATCATATAGATCGGCTGTCTGATCATATAGATAGGCTGTCTGATGATAATTTAGATAGGCTGTCTGATTATATAGATAGGCTGTCTGATCATATAGATAGGCTGTCTGATCATATAGATAGGCTGTCTGACCATATAGATCGGCTTTCTGGTCATATAGATAGGCTTTCTGGTCATATAGATCGGCTTTCTGGTCATATAGATTGGCTGTCTGGTCATATAGATAGGCTTTCTGGTCATATAGATTTTTTCTGGTCATAGATCAGATTTCCGATCATAAACAGGTTTTACAAAATCCGTCACTTAACATGGTCATATTTAACATTCCAGGTCTCGGCTACTAGGACCCGCTTATCAGACCTCGTGATGCTCACGGATTTCTTCTCGATATTCGCGGCTAATCGCCTGGTCACGGTCGCTCAGCCGGCGTGGCGCAAGTTCGCCCTTCTCATTGGCGCCAGTCGCTACGAGTGCGGCGATCTGCCATGCGTGCCCGGCGAACTGCGCCAGGTAGCGGGCGCTCTGCAACTGCTGGGCTACCAGACAATCGTCTGCTGCGACTGGGCCCGCGGCGACTCCGGCGACGCCAAGGAAGCCCTGCTGGCCGTGGTTGCCGACTTCTGCGAATTGCTGAGGGAAGCTGGCGGCAGCGATTGTTAGTACTTTCAGCTGTCCGTCTAGTTTTCGAATTTTCCTGACCGATATGTATCGAACCTGCATTGATTCCCGATATTTATCGAAACTGTATTAATTGCCGATATGTATCGAAACTGTATTTATTACTGATATGTATCGAAAATATTTATTGCCGATATGTATCGAAACTATTGATTGCCGATATGTATTGAAACTATTTATTGCCGATATGTATAAAAACTATTTATTGCCGATATGTATCGAAACTATTGATTGCCGATATGTATAAAAACTATTTATTGCCGATATGTATCGAAACTATTGATTGCCGATATGTACCAAAACTATTTATTGCCGATATGTATCGAAACTGTATTGATTTCCGATATGTATCGAAACTGTATTGATTGCCGATATGTATCGAAACTGTATTGATTGCCGATATGTATCGAAACTGTATTTATTGCCGATATGTATCGGAACTGTATTGATTGCTGATGTGTATCGAAACTATTGATTGCCGATATGTATCGAAACTGTATTTATTGCCGATATGTATCGGAACTGTATTGATTGCCGATATGTATCGAAACTGTATTGATTGCCGATATGTATCGAAACTGTATTGATTGCCGATATGTATCGAAACTGTATTGATTTCCGATATGTATCGAAACTGTATTTATTGCCGATATGTATCGAAACTGTATTTATTGCCGATATGTATCCTGGTGTTTCTTTACTACCTATTATAACTTATCGGTCTCGTTTACAACTTAAGGCCAATGCAAAACTTTATCCAATTCAAAACCACCGAAGGCCACCCGGTGCAGGCGCTACTGCTGGTGGACGGCCACGGCGAGCTGTCGGTGTCCAGCCAGGACGCCAACACCATCGGTCGCAACCTGTTCGTGCTGCCCGGCGGCGGCTCCGTCGATATCGACGCCGAATTGGTCAGGCCGCTGTTCGAGGCGCTGCCGGTGCACCAGCAGAGCGGCCGGCGCCTCCTGCTCGGCTTCTACGACGCCTGCCGAACTGCCGACAACTTGACGATGGGAGTCGCGCCCAGCCTGCCGGTGCGTCGCTGGCTGCCGAATCCGCTGCTTATCTCCGGGTTGAGGATTGAGTAGACTTATTACGTAGAATTGGGGATTAGGAGAGTAATTGGGGATTAGGAGAGGAATTTGGGGATTAGGAGAGGAATGGGGGATTAGGAGAGGAATGGGGGGTTAGGAGAGAAATGCAGATTAGTAGATCAGGTTAGACACAGGCAATATTAGCCTGAAGAGTCCGCCCCTTCCCGCAGATCCTGGAGAGTCCGGACTATTTCCGGTTGTACTCAGCCGGCGCCAGCCAGGTAGCTCTGGCCGGCAGCAGCTCGGGCTCATTCGGAGTTCGCGCCCTCCTTAGCTGCCTGCGCAGCGCTTGCAGCTCGGAGCGAAGCGAGCAGGAACGCCGGGAGGAGCTCCTGCCCTGGAGGCTGCTGAACGCCATTGCTGACCGGGTGTTCAGGGACACGCACAGGGCGCTGCCGGGCCACACCCAGTTCCCGAACGTGGTGAGCGCGCCCAGCCGTTTGTCACTGGCCGATCTGGCTGCCTATCATATTGATGATGCCGATGAGCGGCTGAAACTGCTCGAGATGGCGTGGCAGCTGCGGGAGAAGCACAATTTGAATTGATTTGCTAACTGTTTGTAGCCGTTTGTAGATGATATTCGATTTCAAATGATGCAGCTTTAGTGTCAGTTTTATGTGAAACTGTTACAGAAGCTGTGCTTTATGTGAAGCTATTACAGAAGCTGTGCCAGGCAGTAGCTGTGTCAGTTATAGTGTCAGTAGCTGTGTCAGTTAAAGTGTTAGTAGCTGTGTCAGTTAAAGTGTTAGTAGCTGGGTCAGTTAAAGTGTCAGTAGCTGTGTCAGTTATAATGTCAGTAGTTGTGTCAGTTAAAGTGTCAGTAGCTGTGTCAGTTATAGTGTTAGTAGTTGTGTCAGTTAAAGTGTCAGTAGCTGTGTCAGTTATAGTGTCAGTAGCTGTGTCAGTTATAGTGTCAGTAGCTATGCCAGTTGATGTCAAACAAAGCTACTGAAAGATGGTTGCAGCTACTTACTTCCCTACGGTATGAGTAGTATATGTATGTATTGTAGCATTAAAATTGCGCTCAATCATTACACAATTAACTATCAATAATGCGTGGAGATATAAACAGCTATAATCATTATATTATATTATTAAGAACGCTTCCATTGGCCCTTTGGAAGTGTTTATCCATATACTTTGAATATGGCAGATTATAAATTTGCTTTACTTTTAAATCACCGATTCCTTATTGACATTTTACTCCAGTCATTAAATTATGCTGTGCGAGGTTTTAAAGTTGGCCTAAATGCCTGTTGTACACCATGCTAAACAATGCCTTAAACTCAGTACAATACATGTACATTCGAAGGTTCACTTCTTAATTAGATTTTTACATTGTTTTAATAAACTTTGCGATTTTCATAATTATGAGGTCAATGACTTTTCCTTGTGGTTCCATTTAAAGTTTTAATATTAAATTAGATTGCTTCAGGTGCACCAATTTACCTATGAGATTAGATCTGCGATTAGACTGCCGTACACCTATGAGATTAGATCTGCCATTAGATTGCTGTTTACCTATTATATTAGATCTGCCATTAGATTGCTGTTTACCAATGAGATTGGATCTGCCATTAGATTGCTGTTTACCAATGAGATTGATCTGCCATTAGATTGCTGTTTACCAATGAGATTGGATCTGCCATTAGATTGCTGTTTACCAATGAGATTGGATCTGCCATTAGATTGCTGTTTACCTATGAGATTAGTGTTGAAATGAACAAGTCATGAGCTGAGAGTATGCGAGACAAGACGAAAGTGCCAAGAGCACCGACAACCAACGATACGATTTATTAGGGCTAAAACACCAACAATGTACATTAAAATCACGATAGAGCAGAGACGTGCAAAGAGCGTGTGCCACGGACCATGAGTACACGCACAGAGTTAAGAACACAAACAATACACGGAGTAAAAGTGCACCCCAACCCCACGCACCAGGCCCAACACTGCCCCCCCCGCCAAAGCAAACAAAGACTGAAACCACAAGAACAAAATCAGAGTCAAGTACAGTCACAAAGAGTCACTATACTTTAAAGCAGACAGGCTGGCAAGGCCGAAGCTCGTACGGCTCTCGCTGGCCACTGTTCATTGGCGCCACCGTTGGTTCCGGATCAGGAAGGTGCTCAACCATTGCGCCAGGAAGCTGCTCCGGCAACTCCGCCTCAGGTTTGGCCCCCTCAGGCGACCCAGGCGCACTCGGCCGGCCGGTCCACTGATTCGAGTGCGCCAGCCGCAGGCCGCCGTCCGATTGGTCCGCAGGGGCTACCAGCGCCGTGTTCTGGCCGTGCTGCACCACGAACTTGGCCGGAACCGGCGAAAATCCCGGACGCATCCTCAGCCAGATTGGATCGCCCACCTACTCAGTCATGGTTAGCGGGTGGCGAAGGCGACGACCCCACATCAGAACGTCCGGAGATGCCGCTCAATTTCCACTGGGCCGGCTGGTCCTGATCGTCAGCAGCAGTTTCTGCAGGAAGTGATCGAACGGCACCATCTTCGTCCACGCCTTGAGTCTATCCTTGATGATCCTCACCAGCCTTTCTGCCTGACCGTTCGAGGCCGGATGGTACGGTGGAGTGTGCAGCTCCTGGCACCCGATGCTGCGCAGCCACTGGGACACTTTCTCCGACTTGAACTCCGGCGCATTGTCCGACACCAGCGTCCGAGGCACTCCGTTCCTGGCAAATACCGCTCTCAGAACCCGCAGGACACTGTCCGCAGTTCGGTCTGGCACCTGAATCGCCTCAGGCCACCCGGAGTAGGAGTCCGACAGTAGCAGTAGCAGGCCGACACCAGAAATCTCACAATGGTCCATGTGAACCCGGGACCACGGCTCACTCTCGGCTGGCCAGGTGTCGATTCTCCGCTGCAGGACTGGCCGAGTTTCTGAGCACTGCTGGCAGCGCTCCACAAAGCTGCGAACATCGCGATCGAGACCCGGCCACCAGAACTCCTTGGAGATGTGCGCCTTGGTGTTGTCGTTGCTCGGATGCACCTCGTCGTGCGCCACCTCCAGAATGCGCCTGCGGAGAACAGGTGGGGGCACAATTCTGGTTCCGTGGATCACCAGACCGTCTTCCACCGACAGCGCCTCCCGGCACGCTTTGTACAGCCTCTCCACCTGCGACACCTGGCCCCACCGGCCTGTTCTGATCCTCTGCTGCAGCCGCTTCATCAACGCGCACATCCTGGTTCCCTCACGAAGATCCTGCAGAGTCACAAGAGCTCCTTCTGACACGACCTCTTCATGCTCCAGCTGGTGCACGGCGTCACTTGGAGGGTCTTGGGCAGCAAAACTCAAACGAGATAAGGCATCCGCATCCACCATCAGTCTTCCTGGCACATACAGGGCCCAGCGAGTTAGTCTTGCCGACACTGTTTTAGGAAGGTTCTTGCTGGGATTGAAGATGTACTTCAGTGGCTCGTGGTCAGTCTGGAGCGTGAACCTCTTCCCCAGGAGCATCTTGCGGGCTCGCTCCACCGCCCAGACAATGGCCAGAGCCTCCCGCTCAATGTTGGAGTAGTTGGCCTCAGACTTGGTCAGCGCCCGAGAGAGGTACATGACTGGGTGCCCTGACTGCACCAGCACAGCGCCCAGAGACTGCTCGCTAGCATCCACCCGCAGACACACCGGCGAGTTGACGTCAAACGGTTTCACACACGGATTCGAGCTCAGGCTCTGCTTCACATTGGTGAACGCTGCCTCGGCAGCCGCACTCCAGTCAAACACACGGTCCGCTCGACGAAGTTCCTGCAGAGGCCGACACTTCTCAGCAAAGTTGCGAACCAACCGACCATAGAACTGCGCCAAGCCCAGAAACCGCTCTAGATCCTTCTTGCTTTTTGGAGCCTCCACATCCTGAATCTTCTGCACCATTCCCGGATCCGGCTTGATCCCCTCTTCATCGATGATGTGGCCCAGGAACTTTAGGCTTCTGGCCTCCAAAATGCACTTCGCTTCGTTGATTTTCACATTAGCTGCCCTCAGCTTGTCCAGCACCTTCTCTCTGATATTCTGCAGCTCCGCCTTTGACACCGCTCCCATGAGCACATCATCCTGGTACACTTGGGTGCTCACCCAGCAGCTTCTCCATCTCGCGCTGGAACACAGACGGAGAAACCTGATGCCGTACGGCAGCCTGTTAAAGCGGTAGCAGCCGAAAGGGGTGTTGATCGTGGTGATGTCTTTTGACTCATTTTCCAGCGGAACCTGATAATAAGCGTCAGATAAATCCAGTCGGCAGAACAACTTCTTGTTTCCCATCTTTGAGAAGGCTGTCTCGACGGACGGAGTCAAGTACGTCTGGTCCTGCACCCAATGATTGACAGCAGTGTAGTCTCCGCAGATCCTCACAGACATCTTGTCGGATTTCACCGTCACCACTATGGAGCTGCCCCACTCTGAGGACGTCACCTTCTCAACTATGCCCGCCTTCTCCATCAGGTCCAGCTCCTTCTTCACCAGTGGACGCAGCGCCAGCGGCAGCTCTCTGGCTGGTTGGAAAATCGGCCTGGCTCCCGCCTTCAACAGGATCTCGCCAACTGCTCCCTTGATGCCCAACAAGCTCTCGTACCTGTTGTTGCTGGGCGGCTTGGCCTCATCTGAGTGGTGAGCTGGCAGCGAGCTGAGCAGATCCCGGCCGAGCAACCCGAAATTCTGCTCGCATTCGATGACGGGCAGCTCCGCCGCAGCGAAGCGGCCATCAGGGCCGCCAGTCTCCAGACACTCCAGGATGCCGAGCTGCTTCATCACGTGCCCGTCGTAGGCCAGCATCCGAGACTTGGGCGACTTCAGTGGCGGCCTGCCGAGTTCTTCCCAGATCTTTCTCGAGATTAGTGAGCACGAGGCGCCGCTGTCCTTTTCCATTTTGACCTGCCTTCTGTTGATTTTCACATCGCAGAGTGCAGCAGGGGTGCCCGCACCGCAGTAGAAAACCGGCTCGTCTCTGGTCACGGCTGAGTCAGAGTGCTTGGATTCGTTGGGTGCGACAAAGTGGTTCCTGGCACTCCGGCAGACCTTCGCGAAGTGGCCAGTCTTCCCGCACTTGTGACAGGTGACCTTCAGGGCCCGGCAGTCTGTCGGTCTGCTATGTTGCGCCTGGCCGCAGCGCTGGCAGCTCTGGCCTCCACCGGCTCTGGGCCTCACCATCTCAGCCGCGTTGATGCTATTGGCACCAGCAGAATCCTCTTCTGGCACCTCCTGGCTAGCGGGCGATGCCTGATGCACCGCCGAGTCTCCTTCAGCTTGGCCGGAGCAGTCAGTGGCCCGAACGAAAATTTGCTCACCATCTGAAGTTGCTGCACGTACTCGGTGATCTGGCTCACCGAGAGCTCTGCGGAGACTTCGCGCTCGAGAACCTTGCTCCGGACCTCCTGGTTGCTGAGACCGGCGATGAGGCGCATTTTGATCAGCTGCTCAGCTGGATCAACATTCTCGCCCTTCAGCTTCTCGAATTCGCACACCACCGCCTGCTCTTGAAGTCGGGCAGCGAAGCCGGCAACCGTCTCGCCGTCTCCTTGGCGCATGGACATGAAAGCCGCTCTCTCGGCAATCAACAGCCTCTTCTTGGGCTCCAGAAACCTCACGAGGCACTCCTTGATTTCCGCCCACTTCATCTGCGAGAGCGGTTTGGGCGCGACCAGCTGCTTCACTTTGATGAGCTGTGCCACGCCAAGGCAGCCAAGGAAGGCATCGGTCAACGCCAGATTGCCGGCTGTGTCATCAGTGCGATCGGTGTCCTTCACTCCTTTTGATCGCGCCTGGGCGTCAAAGACCTCGATCCATGCCCGCAACTCTTCAATGTTGTTGAGAGGCAGTGAGTCTCGTAGCTTTATAGACATCTGTAGATCCTGCTCGCGACGCCAAAATGTTGAAATGAACAAGTCATGAGCTGAGAGTATGCGAGACAAGACGAAAGTGCCAAGAGCACCGACAACCAACGATACGATTTATTACAAGCGAGGTTCAATAGTAGCCACCCCCACCCCAGGGCTAAAACACCAACAACGTACATTAAAATCACGATAAAGCAGAGACGTGCAAAAAGCGTGAGCCACGGACCATGAGTACACGCACAGAGTTAAGAACACAAACAATACACGGAGTAAAAGCGCACCCCAACCCCACGCACTAGGCCCAACAATTAGATCTGCCATTAGATTGCTGTTTACCTATGAGATTAGATCTACCATTAGATTGCTCTTTACCTATGATATTAGATCTGCCATTAGATTGCTGTTTACCTATAAGATTAGATCTGCCATTAGATTGCTGTTTACTTATGAGATTAGATCTGCCATTAGATTGCTGTTCACCTATGAGATTAGATCTGCCATTAGATTGCTGTTTACCAATGAGATTAGCTCTGCCATTAGATTGCTGTTTACCCATGAGATTAGATCTTTCAGACTCCTGCTTACCCATGAGATTAGATATGTCAATAGACCCGTGTTCATCTAATCTTTAATTTAGGCTTGTTTTTACTCATAAGATTAGAGACATCAGATAAGATTAGAGCTGCCAAGCTACTAGATTAGAGCCGCGCCAATCATCAGCAAGTAACCAATTTGTCGCAGAAGTCGCCGACACCTCACACGCAGTCGGCGCCAACTGAGTCGCTGGAGGAGCTGCGCTCCATCTACGCCGAGGCCCGACGGCGCGTGGAAGGCGGCAGCAGCGACGCCAGCAGGCTGGCCGCAGCCGGTCAGTCCGCTTACCACCTGGCTGACGCCCTCCTGCAGCAGCGCGCCAAGGAGCCTCGCGAGGAGGCCCTCGGCCTGCTTGCCGACGCCTGCGGCTCGTTGCGCCACGCCGACAGCTGCCTGCGGCTGGGCAACGCGCGACTGCGCGGCCTCGGCGGCGCCGCCAGGGACTGCCACGCGGCGCGCCGATTTTACAGCCGAGCCTGCCACGAGTTGGACAGCCCGACCGGCTGCTTCGGTCTGGGCGTCATCGACGCCAAAGCCCTGGCCAGTCACGCGCCCAACCTGCCGGGCGCTCTGGAGGCTTTCGACAAGGCCTGTCGGGCCGACTACGGCGCCGCCTGCTTTCACCTGTCCGCCCTGCACATGATTGAAGCGCCGGATAAGCCGCGCGATCTGCCGGAGTCGCTGCGCTTTGCCGTGCGCGCCTGCGAGCTGGGCTACGCCAACGGCTGCTTCAACGCGGCCACGGCCTACGCCAGAGGCGACTGCGGCCCGAGAGATGAAGCTCTGGCCAATCGGTTTCGGGCAATGGGCGAGCAACTGCGGGCCTCGGCGGCTGCTGAGTCCGCGTCGGGGAAAACTTCGGCTAGCTGACTTCGGGTGGGGATCGTAGTTTCTAGCCAATCAGGGGTGGGGAGATCGTAGTTTCTAGCCAATCCGGGGTGGGGAGATCGTAGTTTCTAGCCAATTAGAGACGGGGATTGGGAGATCGTAGCTTCTAGCCAATCAGAGTCGGGGATTGGGAGATCGTAGCCTCTGGCCAATCAGAGTCAGGCATTAGGAGATCGTAGTTTCTAGCCAATCAGAGGCGGGGATCGGAAGATCGTAGTTTCTAGCCAATCAGAGGCGGGGATCGGAAGATCGTAGTTTCTAGCCAATCAGAGGCGTGGATCAGAAGATCGTAGTTTCTAGCCAATCAGAGGCTTAAAAACTAATGCAGAAGGATGCGTCTTAGATCTCACCCTATTTGGTTTATGTTTTTATCCTGTTGAATTTTTTTCATGCTGATAGTTAATTTCATCTTTCTGAAGTGCTTGCTGGACATGTTCTATTGTTAGTAGTACTCGTATGTACTAATAATTAGCAAAGTTCTAGTTCTGGGATCCAAATGCTTTTATAGTCTGCCTCTTCCAGTGAAGCCTTTCTGTTGTAAAATAAAACTGAAAGTGAAGTAATTATTATCAGCTATTTCAAAGTTTTTTTTAAATCGTTTTGTTTTTTATTGTATTTATCCACTATACTAAAATAAGTTGTTTCTAGGTATCTTAAGTCCAGATGCTACACTGTCATCCTTGATCATCGCTAATTAATTGGCTCAGTACTGCCATATTCAAATCCGGTCAGTCTTGCTTGCCTCTGATTGGCTGAAAAATGCCATATTCAATCAAATGCGGTCAGTCTTGCTGGTCTCTGATTGGCTGAAAACTGCCGTATTCAAATGCGGTCAGTCTTGCTGGTCTCTAATTGGCTGAAAACTGCCATATTCAAATCCGGTCAGTCTTGCTGGTCTCTGATTGGCTGAAAACTGCCATATTCAAATGCGGTCAGTCTTGCCCGTCTCTGATTGGCTAAAAACTGCCGTATTCAAATTCGGTCAGTCTTGCTGGTCTCTAATTGGCTGAAAACTGCCATACTCAAATTCGGTCAGTCTTGTTGGTTTCTGATTGGTGCTCGACTCTGATTGGCTAGTATGCTCTTCCTAACAACAATTCAGATTTCAGGCTCAGCCACTTCCCTCGCCAGCAGCGGTGCTTGCCAGCGCTGCTCCGCCCTCCAATCGGAGTTGGCAGCCGCGCGCCGCGAGTTGGCTGCGCTTCGTCAACTGGCTGCCGGGGTGGGGTTTCCTCCGATCTGCAACTCCTGGCTGCCAAGTACTCCAACTGTGCCAGCTGTGGTGAGCGAGAGACAAGCCAGTCAGGTTTAGTCCAACAAACAAAATTCAAACCCTCACCCAAAGGGTGGAGCTATTCTTATATTTACTCGAGAACGCATGTACATATACAAACAGAGCGCGCATGTACATCGGATCCCTTGACCCCCAAACACCGACTAGCAAAACAAACCAGTGAGTAAACTCACTTTACAACACCAGCCTCTCGGCTTCATCTTCGCACTCGTCTGCTGTTGAAGACAATCAGCTGATAGACTTCAATGGGGATGGAGAATCGGGGGCAGTGAAAGAGGAGCCCACAGCTTGATTCTACCCGCTGGGACCCAACTCCGACTTTCAACCGTAAACTAACTGACTCAAAGAAGAGGAAAATCAAGCCGATTTTCATCCGATTTTCATATTGTTGGAACGTCGGTGTCGTCGGCTCGATTTTAGGCAGATGAAAGTATAAAAAAACGGATGAAATTCGGACTAACATTCATCTTCGTACGATTCTCACCGGTTTTTGTCGGACCGAAAGAGAAAAGTCGGTCCGACAAAATCGACGACTCATCGATTTCTCTAAGAAAACGTAACAACTACTCCGACATTCACCAGATACCTTATAAGTCCGACGATAAGGCATAAGTCCGACTTTCAGCGGTGTGTAAACCTGCATAAATATGACGATGTGATTCACTCCGATTTTCACCGATTTTCATCTGCACAAGTCGGACTAACTGCTACGCGACTTTCACCCGACAATGATGGCTCGAATTAATGGAACAATCTTGGTCTCGATATATATTCACCAAAGTAAGAAACTAACAGTGTTTGACTCAAGATTTTGCGGTTTGTAATTATAAAATTAAATGTTGTAGCAAGTTTTAAAATATAATTAAAGTTGACTGCTTAATTACTATATTATTTTTTACAGTACCATTAGTTTGAAAAATTATATTGGCGTTTACCTTTTAGTTTGTAAAAATTATTACTTTGTTGAAAATTGTTCGTTTGTATAAATTTTAGAAAAATGCTGAAGTATGTTTAAAGTTTAATATGAATAATATGCATATGATATGGAAGTACGATAAAGTAGATAAAATTGTTATAAAACAGTTTTAAGTGACTCCCACCCTCTCCCAGATCAGGCAGGACCAGATTTGTCGGCCTTGTCCGCCGTTTTGTCGGCCTCGTCCGCCGTTTTGTCGGCCTCGTCCGCCGTTTTGTCGGCCTCGTCCGCCGTTTTGTCGGCCTCGTCCGCCGTTTTGTCGGCCTTGTTTGCAGGCTTGGCCGCTTTCGCTTCACGTTTCTCTAACGGGTGTCCCGCCCTCTTCTTTGCCTGGTTAATGGCGTCGACGCATGCCGCGTAGGCCCGCTGAATTTCGGCGCGAGACACTTTGACACCGTTATTATCCAGATGCTGGATAATGACGTCAATTCTGGTGCGGTCCGCCGCCACTCGCGTGTTCTCCCCGGAGCTACGGCCGGTAAATGATGTGTCTTCCAGCTCTATTTTTTCAAAAAGAGCGCGAATACAAAATCGGAGCAGGCTCCATCGAAGTTTCGACAACTTGTCAACGTCTTCGCAGCGCTTCAACTGCTCAATTTGTGTTAGGATTGACGCACGATCCATAGCTCGCACCTGTATGTATTGTGATCGTCCGAAAAGGTGGGGCATAATAAATCTGTACATTGTAACTTGTATATTGTCTGTGAAACAATATTAGATTTCGGATAATAAGAATAACGACGGAATCAAATGATTTATGCGTCATTACCTTCTGGGTCGGAAATTCCTCAGAGAGTGGAACGTAAATGCGATTACAGTCGGACTTCGACCGGCCAGCGGATTTTAGCTGACGTGTAACGTCTAGCGGCGCAACACTTTCAGAGGCACAATCCTTGTCGTCCTCGTCGTCGGCGTCGGCCGCAGAAGTGATTGCGGCAGCGACTGATAAAAGAGCGCGTCGCCTGACCTGCGCGGCATAAACCATGGCTTCAGTTAACTGCTCCTGCAGCCGCGAGGTAGATTCGCGAAGAGCTGCTACTTCATCAGCCCTGTTGTCCAGCAGTTTTAACAGCTCAACACGCTCCTGACGGAGGGCCATTAGTTCGGTTTTCCAAGTTTTCTGTTGCTCGTCCTTTCTGGAGCATTCAGGGCAGCTATCGACATTTGTTGGCAGCGATGTCGTGGGTGGAGGATCTGCCTCTGATTCCACACTTTGGCAGAGTTTCAGAAATTTCCTGCCCTGCTCCATAGAAGCAAACGGGCCCTTGATAATTGTGGCCGGATGCTGAGCAGCACTTTGTTTATTTCTCTTGGCCAAAACAACTTCCACCTGTTGGCCAACAGTGCGGACGTAGCCGTCGTCCAAGTCGACACCCTCGTCTAAAACGTCGACGTCATTAACGAGGGCGCACTGCTTCTTGCCCAGTTTAAAATGTACCAACCAAATAATCTCAGCTGCTTTGGGCGGCATTTTTTAGGCAAATTGGCCTTTAAGTCTGTAACAATTGGTGTGGGTAATTTAGGTTTATCGCAAATAATAGAATTAACTGGGATATATTCGGAGTGGAGTTATACAGAAAACTATGTAGATAAACAGATAGATAGATAGATAGATAGATAGATAGATAGATAGATAGTACAAACAGTACGGAATGGCGGCGCATCGGCGCAGTCTAAGTTGGCATTTGAACTGTTGTGCATACTATAGGTACGCGTCTAATTACGAATATAAGTGTCTATACTGAGAAAATGTGACACTGGCAACATTAAATAAATAAAGTATAAATGGAGAAAGAAAGGAAGTATCAAACCTTGATTTATATGTTTTTGTTCGTATCCGTACATAAAACTGACATGAATTATTGCTGTTCGAATCTGTACATAAAAAAACTGACATGAATTATTCATTGGCAAATGCATTATGCAGATAGCAATAGCGTCGCGATGCTACACCTCCGACGCCTCTCCACAGGCACACACACTCAAACGCCATCGAGGGCGGAGGTTCATCTCGCTCATCCTTGCGTCTCAGCTGCGGTTGCGTCCTGGCGATCTTCACTTTCTGCAGTCTCAGCTGCGGTTGCGTCCTGGCGATCTTCACTTTCTGCAGTCTCAGCTGCGGTTGCGTCCTGGCGATCTTCACTTTCTGCAGTCTCAGCTGCGGTTGCGTCCTGGCGATCTTCACTTTCTGCAGTCTCAGCTGCGGTTGCGTCCTGGCGATCTTCACTTTCTGCAGTCTCGCAATCCAGTCGAGGCTGCTTAATTGCCAGGTAGCCGTAAAACTCGCTGCGCTCGCTGTCCTGTTCCTCGTGATCCACAACGACCTGTTTAACGGTATGGGAGCACTCTTGTCATACTAAATTGTACGAGCTAATGGATAAATTGCATGTAGAGTAAGTGGGCAGCTTACCCTGGGACGCGGATATACCCGGCGGATGCACTCCGCTCGCACGCTGAGCGCAAATTTTTTGCCATTGGCTGAAATGTGAAGTGGTTGCTTGTACTTTCCTCGATAGCGTCTAGAGGTGGCCTGGTAGGTCTTTGAATCCCACCGCTGCCACCAGTAAAGTACTCTGTTATTCCGGCTACTTCCCTGTCAGTCACGTGAGCTGCCTACTTTGAGCTCTTGGTAGACTCTCCCAGGAAGTCTTCTAGCAATCCTTGGTAGTGTTGGTAGTGCTGCCACCAGCTCGCTCGGATCTTGTCCTTCGGTGAGGGAGACTCCGGGCTGAGCGAAAGAAACGAGACACGAGAACTCAGCACGTCGTGCAGATTTGACCGTTCGTACCGGTGCACACCTCGTCAGCGGTCCTGCCGGGCTCAAGTGTGGGGATGAGGAACTGTGCTAGTCTCTGTTAGTTCGGTTGGGATTTAGCACACTCGAGGACACACAGTCGCAGATGGATCAGAAATCAGATAGGTTGGCTAAGGCCTAGCGCAAGCTGCGCTGGACTTCCAACAGAGCAGTTATCAGAAGAATTAACGCACAGGTAAACGAGAGGTTTCACAGAGGGGGCGGTTGCCAAACAGAGGCACGAGAGGCCCGTACTTATAGGGTAGCGGATCGATTTCACCATACCGTGCAACACCCCATTGCGCCAGAGTGCGCAAGGCCGCTCTCACTGCCCCCAATCTGGCGTGAATCAGTTCTATTTTTAGAAACAGGCGCGGAACCCTCAATTTGAGAGGCAAGGACGCCATTCCTAATTTAGAGCCTGACACCCGAGATTGCACAAGGCAGCGCAAGAAAAGGACAGAGCGCCGGGGCACGTGATCCGCTCCCGTACGGCCAGACAGAGAGAGTACAGCCAGAACGGGCTGGACTCGAGCCAAGAGAACGCAGCCACACAAAAAAGGGGGGATGGAGACAGACAAAGAAAGAAACAAGGACAGGCTGAGCGGAGAAGCTCAGACGCTGGGAACGCAAACGAACCGGAAAAAGGGGAACAAAAGGGAGCGCAGGCAGACAAAGGACAACGAGGGAGGGAGAGGGAGAGAGAGGAGCGGGAGAGGGAGAGAGAGAGGGAGAGGGAGAGAGGGAGAGCTGCGGCCAGCGGCAGCCAACAGCTCAGAAGGGCGCAGGGCACAGCTGACAAAAGGGGCACCTAACACTAAACTAGTGCTCACTTCAAATGCAAGCGGAGTAGAGGGCACCACCTCCCAAAATAAAAATTTTGGGAGACTCCAGCAACAGAGTTGCGCCGGGTAGGAGCTCGGGAAACAGTCTCGTCGCCCGGACGTCAACGACTGCTTCAATATAAGTACAGTCGTCACACAAAGTTGCGGTGAGGAAACTCTCAGGTTCCACGACTTCGAGTGCTCGGACAAACGCAAGTACGACAGACTTGGTCTTTTCGACTGGTGCGTCGCATAAGGTTGCATGGCACTCCAGGTACGCCAGATCATCTGGGCACAACGCGCGAGTATCCAGTTGCGTCGCAACCCACGATGGGGATTCGTGAATGTTGAAATTCGACATTCTGAAAGTTTTTGTGGTATTCAAATGTATTGCGATCCTTCAGATCTAATCATAATCTGAAGTGAGTGCACTCAATGTAAGGAACACGAAGAAACAAAAAGTTAAAAAAGAAACACGATTTACATATTATATTTCCTGATATGTAAATTATATATTTATGATTAATTATTATATGTAAATACATATTTACAGCATATTTACAATGTATTTACATTCGCATAAAATTTTAAATATAACACTGCTTGGTGGGCCAGCTAGCAAGAAAAAGACAAAGAACGGAGAAAGAAAGCGAGAAAGATAAAAAGACCGCTAGCCTACGAATAATTCAGCTGCGAGAACGGCATCAGAGCAATATGCGTTCTGCTCACAAGGCACGTGCCCAGGATTTTGTCGGTGCCGACTGTGTATGCAGCAGCGTCTGATTCATCGTCGCTGCAGAAAGGATCCTCCATCAGGCGCACGACATGCGCGAGCCGACATCCACGACTGGGTGATTGTGGAGGCAATGAACAGAGTGGAGCGGCCGGATAATATACCAGCTCCGCCGTCTTGATGAGCCTAAGAGTGGTTTTCACGATGTTGATGTCCACGTCAGCTTGAATCGCTTCTACTTTGCTGAAAATTATTTCAGTGGCTGCCTGGCCTTGAGTAGCTACCAAGCAGGATGCTGTCTTCGAAGCCCTAGCTGCAGCTGTACAGACTTCGATGAAAAATCCATTGGGGAGAGTGGCTGTACGGAAGCTCTCCGCCTGATGTGGCACTGGGTTCTGCAGTTTAACGCCTCCAACGAAGACTGCAGTTGTGCCTCGGTCTTCGTCAGGCTCCTGGTCCCGCAGTGTCTCCACATGGCGACTGATTGATTTCAGTATCTCGACATCTTGCAGCCGCGATCCGTGGATCATGCTGCGGAGACGGAAATGAGTGGCTTCGAACAGCGAAGCGGACAGCCGTTGAAGAGGCCCGAACTGGAACACGGCAGAGGTCATGTGCGCGCACAATTGGTGCGAATTGTATGTGAGGGCCCGCAACGAGTACAGCGTCGGTAGGCACCTGGTGTGTGCAGTAAGGATGCAGATACTGCAGATATAAGCTTCAACAGCTAGGATGTAAGGTTTGAAAGAGGATAGTGCACTCACTTTTGAAATAGCTCCAAGGAAGTCTGCGCACGCATAACTTCCACAAGCGACGCGCCTTCCAAACTTAGCCAAAAAATATCGGAGCTCAACAGTAGCAGATGCAAATAATAGTCGCGGGTCGTAGGGTCCGTAAGAAAGTCGCCAAGGACCATTGGACCGACTGCAAAGGCCCAGACCGCGAACTCATGGCCACGGAAGCGGGACAGCTCACGCAGTGACCGCAGATTTCTGCGGTGAACGCTTCGGGGCACGATAATTTCGCCCACGACTGCGTCGATGTCATCCAGTCGCGAATGCAGGCCTGGAGTATCGGCATCTGGATCCGGCCGCTCTCTGCGCTGACAAAAAAGCTGCCGCAGAAGCCACTTCACTTGACCGATTTCAAGCTGATGCAAGCAGCACGGAGGGCAACCAGATGTGAAATCAAAGCCGTCTAGATTTCGCAAAGGGGAGACGGCTTTCACCTGCATAAAATGTGTGGAAAAGCAGCTGTGTATATGTACTTTTTACTCATTATAGCCAATAAAACATTACGTCTTACCCCAAGCACGTCGTCAGCACGTGGAGGAATATTTGCAGCTAGATGAAGCGTATCTCGCTTGCACCGGAGGGTCGTCACCCTGCAACCGGCACGTCTAGCAGCTCTCTGAGTGGTACTGGTTATCACCAGCGGGTAGTAACGACAGCCCTGTATTAGTGGGTGCGTCTCCACGTAGCATTTGTCGCAGCCGTAGCGTGCGTTGTAACGCTTAATGCCAATGGCATCGGCGCGGACAGGGGCGTCGAATATCCCGATGAGCGGATGCAGGTAAATCTGGCGACAGGCACCGGTTTCGTCGGTGACTCGAATGCCCTCCTCGCGCAACATGTTGAGCATGGGCACCACCAACTGCAAGAAGCGCGAGGCTCGCAATGATTTTTTGCCCGACCACACGCCGCAGAGCACGACGAAGCGCATCTTAAGCTTGTCGGCTATCTCATTTATAACAAGATACACGGGGCAAACTTCAGCGCCGGATGATCTTGCGACCGCGAAGCTGTCCGTACATAGCGTGTATGATAGGTCGCATCGATCGTGCGGCTGAATGCGCTGCATAAAATTTTGATACGCCATGCTCCCCGCGAAGCTTAGACAACCTGGAGTATATACTTGATCACAGGGAAAAGTGGCGTGGCGCAGCAGCCCATTTTGATCAATCATAACACGCAGCTGGGGGCGAACATCAAGCACCCAAAATTTCACGAGGTGCGCCTGACATTGCTCACAGCGCGCGCCAGCTGGTGCTTCTCCGATGTGACTCAAACTGCAGGAGCAGCACACGGAGTGGCAAGTCGCATTTTTAGGTCGAAAGCAACCCTTTGTAGGCGCAATTCCCAGTGCCTTGTCGAGCTGCTTTATTGTGCGGGGAGCATCGTTGCCCCTTGGCAAAAGTCTTTGAATCAATTGGAGTAGCAAAGTTGTCGACTTTCGGCGTAGCTTGCTTTTTCTACGAAAGGCCTCGATTGCTGCAGCTGCTTTACTAACAGTTATTGATGCTCCACCAAATAAAAGGTGATCTTGACGAGTCGGTGGCGAATCAGCGGGACCGCCGCTGGCACCGGAAGGCGAAGCCCCGTCGGCCTGGGAATTATGCAGTGGCTCCTCCGATGCTGGCGAATCAGCGGGACCGCCGCTGGCACCGGAAGGCGAAGCCCCGTCGGCCTAGGAATTATGCAGCGGCTCCTCCGATGCTGGCGAATCAGCGGGACCGCCGCTGGCACCGGAAGGCGAAGCCCCGTCGGCCTGGGAATTATGCAGCGGCTCCTCCGATGCTGGCGAATCAGCGGGACCGCCGCTGGCACCGGAAGGCGAAGCCCCGTCGGCCTGGGAATTATGCAGCGGCTCCTCCGATGCTGGCGAATCAGCGGGACCGCCGCTGGCACCGAAAGGCAATGCTTCGTTGCGTCTTTGTTTTTTTATTTCTTTCTGGCGCTGCCTCCACTCCTGTTGCCGCTTTCTATTGGACTTCGGCATTTTGAGTAAAGACGTGCGTCGAACACAGCTGCGGGAGGGATTTACAACTCAAATTATTGCTTCAGCAATGAGAACAAAGTTAACTAAAGTAATTAAAGAAATTAAGCTGCTAAGAAATTATTCGAAAATCAATGACATGTCTGATCTGACTATTGATAGATATGACCCGACATATGATAGACAGGAACTAAATTTTGATATACAATGCTGCTTAAACCCTAAATATCATATGGACAGGAAAAACAGGATACAGGAAAATGGACACTAAGAGTGAAACTAAAGCCCTAAACATAAACACAGTGACTGCAGATGCACACTGCATTTCAATATTTTTAGACATCAGTATATTTGATATGGACACAATTTAATGTCAATTTTAATGTAGGCATGTACTAGTGCATAATATTACATAAGGCATGTAATACAAAGAGCCACCGACATTGTAGACTGGCATAAGTAAGCGGGTGGTGGAAGAGCCAGATCGAGCGACAGGGGATGGATGACTATGACACTCTTCAATCAGCAGACGGCGCCCAGACGCAGCGCCGCAGCATCTTATAGCACTTTATCCAAGTAAGGTGAAAATCGGGTAAATGTCGGTGAAAAATCGTGCCAAAACTGCACCGAACTTAAGCCGACTTTTCTCCGACAAAATGTAGGTGAAAATCGGGTAAATGTCGGTGAAAAATCGTGCCAAAACAATTCAGACTTTAGTCAGCTTTTATCGGCCCGAAAAACGAGCGAAAGTCGGGGAGAAATCGTGTATATTTCAGTCCGATAATCAAATCGCATAAAAATCGTGTGAAAATCGGGTTGATAATGATCAGACAGTTTGTAAGATGTCGGAGTTGGGTCCCAGCGGGTAGTGTTGAAGATTCGGAAGCTTGCTCCATGGTGAGTGGCTGTCTGATGCTGCGAAGTCGCAGCTCTCGTATTGGGACTTGTAACAGCATTAAAGCTGCTTTCGAACTTCCCGTCTGCCCTGAATACCTTCAAATGGGCGCCAGCTACAGAGAGGTTGCCAGCTACAGAGCTGATGCCAGCTACAGAGAGATGCCAGCTAGAGAATGAATGCCAGCTACAGAGCTGATGCCAGCTACAGAATGAATGCCAGCTACAGAGGATGTGCACGCTACAGAGGGGATGCCAGTGCCAGCTACAGAGGGGATGCCAGCTACAGAGGGGATGCCAGCTACAGAGAGATTCCAGCTACAGAGTGGATGCCAGCTACAGAGAGATGCCAGCTACAGAGTGGATGCCAGCTACAGAGGATGTGCACGCTACAGAGCTGATGCCAGCTACAGAGAGATGCCAGCTACAGAATGAATGCCAGCTAAAGAGGGGATGCCAGTGCCAGCTACAGATGGGATGCCAGCTACAGAGTGGATACCAGCTTCAGAGAGATGCCAGCTACAGGGTGAATTCCAGCTACAGAGAGGATGCCAGCTACAGAGAGATGCCAGCTACAGAGTGGATGCCAGCTACAGAGGTAATGCCAGCTACAGAGGATGTGCATGCTACAGAGCTGATGCCAGCTACAGAGAGATGCCAGCTACAGAGGGGATGCCAGCTACAGAGTGGATTCCAGCTACAGAGAGATGCCAGCTACAGGGTGAATTCCAGCTACAGAGGGGATGCCAGCTACAGAGGGGATGCCAGCTACAGAGGGGATGCCAGCTATAGGTGGGATGCCAGTGCCAGCTACACCTCCCTCCCTCCTCACCTGTCTCAGAATCTGCCGCTGTACAGCCGGGACCAGAGTCAGCAGCCCATTCAGCTGCCCCCGCCTCCGCGGCCGCGACAACAGCACGGATGGGCCCGGAACCACGCTGTCTCCACCGCCGCCCGCCGTTTCTCTGCCGAAGCGCAGAGCCAAACGGACCGACGCTTTGGTGCGCGCCCTCATCAGGGCGCTGTTCAGTCCGCGCGAACTGAGCGTCACCTCCTTCACGGGCCGGGGCAGCCTCCTGCCTGCTGACCGGACCGAGGTGGCGAGGCAGTGCTCTGTGCTCACCTGCGGCGCTGCAAGTGCGTTGTTAGAGACTGTCCGTCTGTATGTCTGCCTGCCTGCCTGCCTGCCTGTCTGTCTGTCTCTGTCTGTCTCTGTCTGTCTGTCTATGTCTGTCTCTGTCTGTCTGTCTGTCTGTCTCTGTCTGTCTGTCTGTCTGTCTGTCTGTCTGTCTGTCTGTCTGTCTGTCTGTCTGTCTGTCTGTCTGTCTCTGTCTGTCTCTGTCTGTCTGTCTGTCTGTCTCTGTTTGTCTCTGTCTATCTGTCTCTGTCTGTCTGTCTGTCTGTCTGTCTGTCTGTCTGTCTGTCTGTCTGTCTGTCTGTCTGTCTGTCTGTCTGTCTGTCTGTCTGTCTGTCTGTCTGTCTGTCTGTCTGTCTGTCTGTCTATCTGTCTGTCTGTCTGTTGATGTCTTCACTCTCCCCACTCCGTCGCTCCGCCAGGTCAGCGAGGAGACGCTTCGTCGCTGTTTCACCCGCTGTGCCGTCACCGCTAAGGATCGCCGCAGTCGCTACCGGCGGCACCGCAGCCGGCCGGCCTCCCCAGCCGCTGCCGCTGCCCCAGCTTGTTGCCAAAGTCGGCACCTGCCGCTCCGATGCCAAGTGCGTCCTGACTGAACATCCCTAAATCATTGCCTCTATTTGTAACCCAGAATTGCTATTCTAACTATAGTTTAGTTTAGTCTAGTCCTATAGTTTATTCCGAACTATACATACATGGGCAGCTTAAAAAAGCTAACAATCTCAGCCATGCATTATGAGCGTATTGTGCGTTCAAGTTCGATAATGCATTTTGCTAGTAAATTACCAATAAAGTAAGAAACTACTTCTCATTTTAATCCAATGGACAGAATTCCCTGACTTCCACTGTCCTCCCATGGCGCCCCCACTGTCCTCCCCTGGCGCCCCCACTGTCCCCTTCTGGTGCCCCCACTGTCCTCCCCTGGCGCCCCCACTGTCCTCCCCTGGCGCCCCCACTGTCCTCCCCTGGCGCCCCCACTGTCCTCCCCTGGAGTCCCCACTGTCCTCCCCTGGCGCCCCCACTGTCCCCTTCTGGTGCCCCCACTGTCCTCCCCTGGCGCCCCCACTGTCTTCCCCTGGCACCCCCACTGTCCTCCCTCGCGCCCCCACTGTCCTCCCCTGGCGCCCCCACTGTCCTCCCCTGGCGCCCCACTGTCCTCCCTGGAGTCCCCACTGTCTTCCCCTGGCACCCCACTGTCCTCCCTCGCGCCCCACTGTCCTCCCCTGGCGCCCCCACTGTCCTTCCCTGGCGCCCCCACTGTCCTCCCCTGGCGCCCCCACTGTACTCCCCTGGCGCCCCCACTGTCCTTTCTTGCCACTCTGGTGTCCCATATGTTGTCTACTTCGTGCCTAGCTGGATGCACTTTTCTGCACTTTTCGATTCAAAATAGAAGATTGCACGCCAGCGAAAAATTTGTTACTATAAATGGTTAAGAAACCGAAATTAATCGAGTTGTAATTAGTGTTATAAAATGAAACGCCTTGCTATTTTTCCTTTTATGATATGGAAATATGAAACTCTTTCTACGAAAATACAAGTCGTCTGTAGATATTTTCTGTACAGCAAAGTGAAATGCAATGAAAAATGAAAAACTTTTACATCTACAAGTGCGCTTGAAGCAGATGAAGCGGGCAGCGTTGGAAAAAACGGATAAAATTTAGACTATTCTATATAGGTGTCTACATGCCGCTATCTACAGGTAGAGTTTACAATATCCAGTAGTATTATTTTCGTATTACAATTAAAGAATGTAACTATGCTTTTTATGGCGAACGATGGTGCTCCATTTCAATAATCTGCATCGTAAAATCGTTCACATGGGTGTCAGGAGAGGCAGTGGGGTGTCAGGAGAGACAGGGGTGTCAGGAGAGGCAGTGGGGTCAGTGGGGTGTCAGGAGAGGCAGTGGGGTGTCAGGAGAGGCAGTGGGGTGTCAGGAGAGACAGGGGTGTCAGGAGAGGCAGTGGAGTATCAGGAGAGGCAGTGGAGTATCAGGAGAGGCATTGGGGTGTCAGGAGGGGCAGTGGAGTATTAGGAGAGGCATTGGGGTGTCAACAGAGGCAGTGGAGTATCAGGAGAGACAGGGGTGTCAGGAGGGGCAGTGGAGTATCAGGAGAGACTGGGGTGTCAGGAGAGGCAGTGGAGTATCAGGAGAGACTGGGTTGTCAGGAGAGGCAGTGGAGTATCAGGAGAGACAGGGGTGTCAGGAGAGGCAGTGGAGTATCAGGAGAGACAGGGGTGTCAGGAGAGGCAGTGGAGTATCAGGAGAGATTGGGGTGTCAGGAGAGGCAGTGGAGTATCAGGAGAGACAGGGGTGTCAGGAGAGGCAGTGGCTAGGATGTCAAGATAGTGCCAGGAGAGGCTGCGAGCACCAAGGGAAAAGTGCTCGGACATCACAAGTTTTTGAAATCACAAGAAATTTTCAAACAACTTTCAAGCCCCGTCATCAGTCCGTGTTAGAGTCC
Organism: Macrostomum lignano; assembly: GCA_002269645.1. Classification (NCBI taxonomy): domain Eukaryota; kingdom Metazoa; phylum Platyhelminthes; family Macrostomidae; genus Macrostomum; species Macrostomum lignano. The sequence goes on along the minus strand of NIVC01000094.1, from coordinate 1,043,362 downwards.
TCAAAATCCAACTCAGAGTCGGAGGCGAGCTCGCTCGAGGCGGGCCTGATGGGCGGCCCGAGTCCCACTCTGGGATGCAGAATGCCGCCGCCGCCGCCACCAGCTGGTAGTCGGGGCAGCCGACCTGGCTGCGTCGGTGGCTGGGGCGGCTCAGCGGCGGCCACCCCGATGCCTCCGTCGCCGCCACCGCCGTCCACTATCCGGCTGAGGTTGCTGGCCACCTGCGACAGTCGCCGATTGAGGCTTTGTACCTCGGCCAGCTGGTGGAGGCGCCGCATCTCCCGCTGCTCCGCCTCCTGCTGGTGCTGCTCGACGGCGCGGCGGCGCTCGTCCAGCTCAACCGACAGCAGCGCCATCAGCACCGCCAGGTGGTCCCGGCTTTGCTGCAGCCGCTGCGCCATGGCCGGCGGTTGGCGACGCGCCGACGGTTCAAGCGGGCAAACTGCAGCTCCTGCGGCTGCGGCTGCGGTGGCGGCTGCGGCGGCTCCTGCGGTGCCGTGCCGGTGGCAAACGTAGCTGGCGGCGGCAGGGTTGATGTTTCCGCAGCGGAATTAGTCGATGTCGATGATGATTGTGGCGCTGTTTGTGGCGCTGCTTGTGGCGCTGCTTGAGGCGCTGTTTGTGGCGCTGCTTGAGGCGCTGCTTGTGGCGCTGCTTGTGGCGCTGCTTGTAACGCTGCTTGTGGCGCTGCTTGTGGCGTTGCTTGTGGCGCTGTTTGTGGCGCTGCTTGTGGCGCTGTTTGTGGCGCTGCTTGTGGCGCTGCTTCTGAAGCCGCCTGCGGTTGAGGTCTTGTACGCTGCTGCAGCCGGCGAGCCAGTGGTCTTGTCGTCGCATTCGTTGGACGTGGCGCCGTCGGCGGATGCGGAGTTCGCGCAGGAGGCGGCGGTGGCGGCTGCTCCTGAGAAGACGTCCCGGCCGTCGCCGCTGCCGGTCTCCTGGCGCCGCTGCCCGCCGTAGAATTCGCGCCAGCTGCTGCCGTTGAGCCTCGCCGGCTGCCACCGCCGCCGCTGCCGGCCTGACGATTGGCGCCGGTGGCAGCGACGGGTGCAGCGGTGGGTGTCGTGGAATTCTGCGTCAGCCTGCGGCCGGAGCCCTGCTGCCGAAGTCCCAGCAGGCGGGGCGGTTGCGGCGGAGGCTGCGTAAGCCGCTGTGGCTGGGCGGCGACTGGGACTTCTGCCACCGTAGGCTGAGCTTGCGGGGGCGGAGGCGGTGGCGGCTGCAACGGAGTCTGGGAAGGCTGGGGTGGCTGGGCAGCCACGAGGCTCTGCTTACTGCTAAGCGCGGGCAGCTGGGCGCCAGCAGACGGCGCCAGCTCCTTCTCATCGTAGCGCCGGTGCTCGTGCCCGTCGAAGTCGCGCAGGCAGCCGCGCCAGTTGCATTCGGAGCAGCGAACCCGCTTCTTGCCAAGCCGTTCGTTGACGTCCGGGCTCCTGGCGTACTCGCCCGGCGCTCGGCACACCGGACAGAAGTCCGCGCCGCCGCCCTCCTGGCCGCTCCACATGTAGATGCAGCCGTAGCAGAACCGGTGCCTGTTGCGGCACTCGTGGCAGTCCTTCAGGATGCTGAAGCTGCAGATGCGGTATGGTAGGGTTGGATGGAGCTTGACGCCGCTGGCGAGGTAAATGACAAAAAATGGCTGTAAGAATCGCCCTGACATAAACAATGGCTGTAAGAATCGCCCTGACATAAACAATGGCTGTAAGAATCGACCTGGTATAAACAATGGCTGTAAGAATCGCCCTGGCATAAACAATGGCTGTAAGAATCGCCCTGACATAAACAATGGCTGTAAGAATCGCCCTGGCGCAAACAATGGCTGTAAGAATCGCCCTGGCATAAACAATGGCTGTAAGAATCGCCCTGGCGCAAAAAATGGCTGTAAGAATCGCCCTGGCATAAACAATGGCTGTAAGAATCGCCCTGGCATAAACAATGGCTGTAAGAATCGCCCCACAGCGGCTCACCAGATGCGGCACTCGAACTGCTCCTTCTCAGCGTCAGACAGATAAAAGAACATTTCATCCGAGTAGCCGCCCGGTTGAATTTTCGCCGCCTCGCCGGCATCCTCGCCGTCCGGCTGTTCACCGTCGCCTTCGCTGTCATTGTCGGCGTCGCCCTCGTCGGCGCCGCTCCTGATGGCGGACAGCAGGCGGTCCATGAAGGAGAAGATGGAGATGGCCACCATGGTCTGCTGGTCGTAGACCTGGCCGACATCCCCCGAGTCCGAGGTTCGATCGCGCGGCTCCATGACAGCAGCTGGCCTGGCAACTCGCCTGTCTGCTTGTCTATCAGTTCAGTCTCAACAGCGCAGAGTGCACTGCATGAGGCGAGAACGCCTATTTACAGTACTGCAGGGCACTGGGGGGGGGGGGGCTGGGGCTGGCTGGCGGTGAGGGAAGGAAGGGACGGCGGCAGTCTCGCTCTCTCAATCGATATGGCAGCGCAGCACTCCAGTCTGTCCCAGTGCAGTCCAGCTTGGTTGCTACGCCTGAGCAAAGTGGGTGGCGGGTAGAGATTTCAGTGTACAGTGTTTTTTTTCATAACCAACTAGCAACTCTGCCTGTACAAGATGGACTGGCTTCTCATCTGTTTTCATGGCTTAATTTCTTACACGGGTGCGCGCTGTGTGCAGCTGTTGAGTCTAGAATTATCTTCATAGCTATAATTTATTATTTGCATTATTAAACTAGGTTAAACAAGGGCCTTAAAACATACGTATATTTGGAAACACAGATGCTAAAACCTTTGATAGTTCACTCCGTATTCCGATATTAATACTCGTTTAAGCTACTGTTCGATAGTAGCCCGAAGGAGCATGAAAATTTAATTGAACTAACCAAGAACTAGCGAGGCAGAGTGGCTCTGCGTCGACGCGTCTGTTGTCCTGAAAATAAAATATTTCTTGCCATGCGCCATGCTGACGCTGAACCAATGAGTAGTCTGCATTGAATTAGGAAGTCTGAATAGAATTTTTAAGTCTGAAAAGTGAACTTGTCTTGCGCTTTCTGAAATTCCGAGAGTGATGCTTGAAAATGAACCTGGGAGTGAATCCTTAGAGTGAACCTTGGGAGTGTATTCACTCTTTGGAGTGCAAACTGAGAGGGAAACATGAGAGTGAACCCTGACAGTGAACCTTGTGAACCCCGAGAGTGGACCCTGAGAGTGAACCTTGGAAGTGAACCCTGATTGTAAACCTTGGGAGTAAACCCTGAGAGTGAACCTTGGGAGTGAAACTTAAGAGTGAAACTTGAGAGTGAAACTTGAGAGTGACACTTGAGAGTGAAACTTGAGTGAAAATTAGAGTGAACCCTGACAGTAAACCTTGGGAGTAAATCCTGAGAGTGAACGGAGTGAAACTTGAGAGTGAAACTTGAGAGTGAAATTGGCAGTGAACCTGAGAGTGAACCTTGAGAGTGAAACTTAGAGTGAACCCTGACAGTGAACCTTGTGAACCCTGAGAGTGGACCCTGAGAGTAAACCCTGATAGTGAACTTCGGAGAGTGAAACTTGAGAGTGAACCTTGCGAGTGAACCTCGGGAGTGAATGGTGAAAGTGAGCTTCTATAATAAAATCGAGAGTAAGCGTGGATTGAATATCGCTCTTTCTAACTGAGTCCGCTAATTTGCAAAGTGCCACTTGACATATATTATCAATAATTGCAAAAACAAACAAAAGTTAAATAAATGAATTCACCAACCCGATTCTACATACTAATCAATCATTTCCGCTGGCTCAGTGTTCACACTTCTGACAAGTGACAGCTGGTGGCAGCATTGGACCCTCTCCTCTCCTCTCCTCTCTCTCCTCTCCTCCTACTTGCGCTGATGCCCCAGCAACCAGCAGTTGAGGATTTGGTCAGCTATGGTTAAACTCCCGGCTCTCGCTGGCAGTGTTTGCCCAGTGGAATTGATATATTTTTTGCAATTTGAATTTCTGGTTCCAGTCAGCCGTCAGCCAGTCAGCTCCAGCGAGGCCCAGCAGCTTGGAGCGCGGCCAGCTGAGCAAACACTCTCAAAGTTTTCCACCTGGCTGGGGGGGGGGTGTCCAGCGCTGCGATATTTAATGCCGGGCTGGTCAAGAAATTTCTGGGAATTTCATGTTTCAACTTCAACTTTCCAGCTTTTGTGTTAAAAATTGGTAAAACCGCAGCCGAGAGAGATGAAGCCAGTGCCGGGTGAGGCGGACTGCCCCGTCTTCACCCTGAGCGAGGGCCAGCAGGCCAAGGCGCGGGAGGCCTGGGCCGCCGCCGCCGACACCGCTTCGTCCACCGACAGCCCCGGCCGCTCCTCCGTCTATTCGGCCAGCTCGGCCAAGATGCGGCTCGCCGTCACGCAGTGGGCCCGCACCACCAGCATGCACGGGATTGGGAAGCTGACCGAGGATGAGGCCGATGCTCCATCGGCGATGAGGCGCATTGTCTGGACCTGCCTGCTGGTGTGCTCGGTCGGCTTCTTTGCCTACCAGGTAGGATATCAACTCCAGACCCTACCCGAAACGCTTGTAGTCTAGTACTAGTCTAGTAGTCTACCCGAAAGCCTACCCGAAAGCCTACCTGAAACTCTACTAGAAACCGAAACCTTAACCGAAACCGAAACTGAATTAACCCGAGACTCTACCCGAAATCCTACCGAAACCTTACCCGAAACCCTACTAGGAACCCTACTCAAAACCCTACCAGAAACCCTGCCCGGAACCCTACCCGAAACCCTACCCAAAACACTACTAGGAACCCTACCCGAAACCCTAACCGAAACCTTACCTAAAACCCTACCCGAAACCTTGCCCGAAACCCTACCCAAAACCCTAACCGAAACCCTACCCGAAGCCCTGCCCGAAACCCTACCCAAAACACTACTAGGAACCTTACCCGAAACGCTACTTTAAGTCCCAATCCAAGCTGGCCCTAAAACACAAAACTGTCTCTAAAAGCCGAAGCACCAGCACCGGAACTGAAACCTCAATCAGAAATTCGAACCCTCGACCCTACCGGCAGATCAGCCAGCTGGCCATCAAGTTCTCGCAGTTCCCGGTGGCCACCAGGCGCTACGAGGAGGACGTCACCAGCGTGCAGTTCCCGGCGGTCACGATCTGTCCCATCAACGGCCTGTCGAACTTCAGCACACAGGCCAACATGAAGGCCCTGACTGAAGTCATGGGCTACATCTTCTCGACCGCGCCACCCGGATCCGCCAGCACCAACAGCAGCAGCCTGCCGGCCAACATGACCTGCGAAGAGAAGTGGCGCCTCACCACCTCGAACGTGCCGTCCAAGGAAAACTTCCTGATGGGCAGCTACGCCATGGGGATCAACCAGGTCAACGACTCCCTGCTGGCCAGCGTCTCCGTGAGACTGCAGCGGATTCTGCTCGACTGCTCCTACCTGGGCATGCAGTGCACGCCCAAGGACTTCGTCACCTTCCGCAATGCCGCCTTCGGCTTCTGCTACACCATCAACCTGAACGGCAGCTGGAGGATGGCCAGCTACGGGCCATTCAACAGCTTGCAGATGACGCTGGCCCTGAACCAGTCCGACTATGTTGACAATGGTTACGGAGACGCCGGCTTCCGGATCCTGATCACGAGCCGCGCACCTATCCGTTTGCCGAGGCCGCCGGCTTCCACCTGAGCCCCGGCAGCTCGGCGCAGATCGGGCTCAGCTTCACCGAATCGACACCCTGCCGCCGCCCTACGGCACCTGCAAGATCTACACGGACGAGGAGAACCGCCAGCTGAATGCCTACGTGAACGCCTCCGTTGCCGTTAGGGCGGAAAGTCCGGCGGCAGCGGCTGAGGTCGGCTACAGCCACCAGGCCTGCCTGCGCACCTGCATGCAGCAGGCGGCCCTGAGCACCTGCGGCTGCTACCTGTCCTGCAGCTACGCCAGCAACTCCCTGCGGAACAGCAAGCGGCCCTGCGAGCTGCGCTCCGCCATGCTGATCCGCGGCAACGTCACCGAGAAGTCCTGCTACGAGAAGCTGCTGACTGGCGGGGTCGACTGCTTGGAGAGGTGCAAATTTCCCTGCAGCCGGCGGGTGTACAGGGCGACCAGCAGTTACGGCCAGTTCCCGGCGCTGTCCTACCTGCCACGGCTCATCGAGCTCGCCACGGCCAGCGGCTACGCCAACGACGTAGCCAAGGCGAAGGCTGACAACATGCTGCTGGACTTCGCCCGCGGCAACTTCCTGCGCGTTAGCATCTTCGCCGAGCACCTGAAAGTCTACCGGGTTGAGGACTCGCCAAGCTACGAGCTCAAGGACCTGCTGAGCGACTGCGGCGGCCAGGGCGGCTTCTGGTTGGGGTTGAGCATCCTGACCATGTTTGAGCTGGCCGACCTGCTGTCCCAGCTGATGAGAAGCTGCTGCAGAGGGCTGGGCGAGTAGACGAGGGGTTCGGAAAGTGCAGCCTGATTGATAGTACCGGGGGATAATTCATGGAAGTCGTAGGATAATTGATGGAAGTCGTAGGATAATTCATGGAAGTCGTAGGATAATTGATTGAAGTCGTAGGATAATTGATTGAAGTCGTAGGATAATTGATGGAAGTCGTAGGATAATTGATGGAAGTCGTAGGATAATTGATTGAAGTCGTAGGATAATTGATTGAAGTCGTAGGATAATTGATTGAAGTCGTAGGATAATTGATTGAAGTCGTAGGATAATAATTGATGGAAACCGTTAGATAACTGATGGAAACCACTGGATAACTGATGGAAATTGATGATAGCCACGTGAATATACGCTACCTTACCCTCAAACTGACTAACTGTGCATCAAATATTTGTGTCAGCAGTCACCAAGTCTCTTATTGACAATTTTCAATACTTATTGCAGTTTAGCAGACTTTTAGTCTCTATGAAGCCCCGATAAGAACTCACAAACCGGTATATTTGAGAAGTAATTATCAATTAATAGAAAACAATTGAGAATATGAGAATATACAGTATATGTATTCGAAAAATTCATGCTACTCAATGCGCTCCTTACTACTTAAATAAACTGTCTGTACCGCATTCAAAGAGAGAAATTGTTATCTATTGTTATGCAGCACTGTACAGTGTATGTGGTTTCTCACTGTCCCTGCATTGCTGCATACACACAGAGGCACAGGCCCAACTAATGCTATTTTTGGCATAAACAGTGAGCTCAAAAGCTTCAATTCGATGTAAACAAAAAATTATGGGAGCCCAGTGGAGTGACTGTGAGCAATGTGTAAGCAGAGAAACCCAGAGTGACAGTTAAGATCACCCGATATGTTGTGTAATTAATTTAGCTAGGCGTAATTATTTACTTCGGGCCTATAGGAGGGAGAGAGCAACAGGAAGGATCTCAAATGCAATCGGCCCATTGTGAGGGGGTCATGACCCCTGTGCCCCCTCCTGGCCTCCATTTGCAGGTCTCAGTAGGGCTGACTAGGCTGTTCTCTAGCTAGAGCAAAATTAAAGGCAACTCAATAATAAACTTGAAGCTGTTGCACTCAGGGACGGCGGCTGAGAATCCAGCGCATTCCGCCCAGCTGACGAATAAATCTCAGCCATTTTAAGCTTCTCTCTCTACCCCGAGCCAATAGAATGGAGCAAAATAACACTGAGAAAACTTAAGTTATAAACGCGGCAGGCGAAACGAGAGGCATCAAAATAAGAGAGCTCAGCTTCATCAAGCCATGACCGACTATTCCTTGAAGGGCTTCCTGCAGAACGGCGGGCAGTTCCCGCATCAGCAGCGTCGGTCCGGCGGCGCTCCAACACGGGCGGCAGCGGCGTCCAGCGTGAGCTCGAACGGCACAGCGCCGCTGTCGAGGACGGCGCCGCCGGCAAAGGGCGCCGGATGAGCCTGGGCAGTCTGAGCGCCTCCCGGCTCAGCATGGCCAGCTCCATCGGCTCCTACAATGCCAGCACCATCCAGCAGCTGGAGCAAGCTGGCGACCTCAGCCATCAGGGTGGGTGCGGGGGCCCCATGTTCCTGCGACACCTGACCACTCTTTGATCACTCTCCAATCATCCCTTTCCAATCATCTCTCTCCAATCATCTCTCTCCAATCATCTCTCTCCAATCATCTCTCTCCAATCATCTCTCTCCAATCATCCCTTTCCAATCATCTCTATCCAATCATCTCTCTCCAATCATCCCTTTCCAATCATCTCTCTCCAAACATCTCTCTCCAATCATCTCTCTCCAATCATCCCTTTCCAATCATCTCTCTCCAATCATCTCTCTCCAATCATCTCTCTCCAATCATCTCTCTCCAATCATCTCTCTCCAATCATCTCTCTCCAATCATCTCTATCCAATCATCTCTATCCAATCATCTCTCTCCAATCATCTCTCTCCAATCATCTCTCTCCAATCATCTCTCTCCAATCATCTCTCTCCAATCATCTCTCTCCAATCATCTCTCTCCAATCATCTCTCTCCAATCATCTCTCTCCAATCATCTCTCTCCAATCATCTCTCTCCAATCATCTCTCTCCAATCATCTCTCTCCAATCATCTCTATCCAATCATCTCTCTCCAATCATCTCTCTCCAATCATCTCTCTCCAATCATCTCTCTCCAATCATCTCTCTCCAATCATCTCTCTCCAATCATCTCTCTCCAATCATCTCTCTCCAATCATCTCTCTCCAATCATCTCTCTCCAATCATCTCTCTCCAATCATCTCTCTCCAATCATCTCTCTCCAATCATCTCTCTCCAATCATCTCTCTCCAATCATCTCTCTCCAATCATCTCTATCCAATCATCTCTCTCCAATATCCCTTTCCAATCATCTCTCTCCAATCATCTCTCTCCAATCATCTCTCTCCAATCATCCCTTTCCAATCATCTCTCTCCAATCATCTCTCTCCAATCATCTCTCTCCAATCATCTCTCTCCAATCATCTCTCTCCAATCATCTCTCTCCAATCATCTCTCTCCAATCATCTCTCTCCAATCATCTCTCTCCAATCATCTCTCTCCAATCATCTCTCTCCAATCATCTCTCTCCAATCATCTCTCTCCAATCATCCCTCTTCAATCATCTCTCTCCAATCATCTCTATGATCATTTCTTTTCTCAGTGTCTCTTTTATCAAAATCCTAGATCTCAAAATCATGTCTTTCCTATGATCGTAATCTCTCCGATCATAACCTGTCTCCCTAATTATCATTTCACTATCCATCATCTCTAATTATCATATCCCTAATCATTATTTCACTAATGATCATATCTAAGCTTAATCTCTAGTCATCATCTCTAATCATCTCGCTAATCATCATCTCTAATCATTATCTCTCTAATCATCATCTCTAATCATCATCTCTCTAATCATCATCTCTAATCATCTCTCTAATCATCTCTCTAATCATAATCTCTCTCATCGTCATCTCCCTAATCACTATCTCTCTCAACAGGCGACGACGAGAACCGCGGCAAGGTGCTGCTCAGCTTCCATTACAATCGCGAGGAGCAGCTGCTCACCCTGAAGATCATCGAGGCCAAGGATCTTCGCTCAGTCAACGGCAGCGAAATCTGCGCCTTCGCCACCGTCAGCTTCCTGCCGACCTCGTCCAGCTCCCGCTTGGAGACCAAAGTCCGAATGCTGACCAGCAACCCAGTGTGGAAGGAGGTATTCCGAATCCGCAACTTTCTCGAGGACAACTTCAAAGAGCACAAGGCGTTCGTTATCGAGGTGTGGGACCGGACCACCGGGGACAGCAGCACGCTGATTGGCGAGGCCGTCATCCTGCTGCGCAGCCTGACCCTGGCGGAGCTGGAGAAAGGAGTCCTGCTGTGGAAATTCCTCAGCCTGGACAGGCAGGAGTCCGAGCTGTCTCAGGGCGAGCTCGTCTTCTCTGTGCGGCAGGTGCAGCGCAAGAAGCGGCTGACGTCAAAATTGAGCGGGTGAGCAGTGCAGTCTTTGTCCTCTGAGCTCCTGTCCTCCCCTCCTCTGAGTTCCTGTCCTCCCCTCCCCTGAGTTCCTGTCCTCCCCTCCCCCTGAGCTCCTGTCCTCCCTCCCCTGAGCTCCTGTCCTCCCTCCCCTGAGCTCCTGTCCTCCCCTCCCCTGAGCTCCTGTCCTCCCTCCCCTGAGTTCCTGTCCTTCCTCCCCTGAGCTCCTGTCCTCCCTCCCCTGAGCTCCTGTCCTCCCTCCCCTGAGTTCCTGTCCTCCCCTCCCCTGAGCTCCTGTCCTCCCCTCCCCTGAGCTCCTGTCCTCCCTCATCTGAGTTCCTGTCCTCCCCCCTCCCCTGAGCTCCTGTCCTCCCTCCCCTGAGCTCCTGTCCTCCCCTCCTCTGAGCTCCTGTCTCCCCTCCTCTGAGTTCCTGTCCTCCCTCCCCTGAGTTCCTGTCCTCCCTCCCCTGAGCTCCTGTCCTCCCCTCCCCTGAGCTACTGTCCTCCCCTCCCCTGAGCTCCTGTCCTCCCTCCCCTGAGCTCCTGTCCTCCCCTCCTCTGAGCTCCTGTCCTCCCCTCCTCTGAGTTCCTGTCCTCCCCTCCCCTGAGTTCCTGTCCTCCCCTCCTCTGAGTTCCTGTCCTCCCTCCCCTGAGTTCCTGTCCTCCCCTCCCCTGAGCTCCTGTCCTCCCCTCCCCTGAGCTCCTGTCCTCCCCTCCCCTGAGCTCCTGTCCTCCCCTCCTCTAAGCTCCTGTCCTCCCTCCCCTGAGCTCCTGTCCTCCCCTCCTCTGAGCTCCTGTCCTCCCTCATCTGAGTTCCTGTCCTCCCTCCTCTGAGTTCCTGTCCTCCCCTCCTCTGAGTTCCTGTCCTCCCCTCCTCTGAGCTCCTGTCCTCCCCTCCTCTGAGTTCCTGTCCTCCCCTCCTCTGAGCTCCTGTCCTCCCCTCCCCTGAGTTCCTGTCCTCCCTCATCTGAGCTCCTGTCCTTCCCTACCCTGAGTTCCTGTCCTCCCTCATCTGAGCTCCTGTCCTTCCCTACCTGAGTTCCTGTCCTTCCTCATCTGAGCTCTTGTCCTCCCTACCCTGAGCTCCTGTCCTCCCTCATCTGAGTTCCTGTCCTCCCCTCCCCTGAGCTCCTGTCCTCCCCTCCTCTGAGCTCCTGTCCTCCCCTCCCCTGAGCTCTTGTCCTCCCCTCCTCTGAGCTCCTGTCCTCCTCAGCTGAGTTCCTGTCCTCCCCTCCTCTGAGTTCCTGTCCTCCCCTCCTCTGAGTTCCTGTCCTCCCTCCTCTGAGTTCCTGTCCACCCCTCCTCTGAGTTCTTGTCTTTCCATCCTCTGAGCTCCTGTCCTCCCTTCCTCTGAGTTCCTGTCCTCCCCTCCCTGAGTTCCTGTCTGTAGTGTACGCTCTGCGCGGTAATAATGTACTTGGCTTGGTCGATGAACTAACTCGTAGCAATACTCTTATTACGCAATGCTCTCGGGCCTATAAATATATTGAATTGAGCAGTCGGCTCATTTAAGTGCATCGTTTCTCTCGCCAAACTAAATAGCTAGTCTGAGTCATTACATGGCGTCGCAAGCAAACTCTCAGTGAGGCCAACCCCCCGCGCACTGATAACGACCGGTGATTCAGCAAATATGGCACAGGCCCTGCAACTCGCGGCACCAGACGCCTTTGACCTCGAAGGCGATCCTCTGACAAGAGCTCAGCGATGGAAAACCTGGACGCGAAGGTTCAACAGCTACATACGCGCAGCTGGCATCACAGATGCGACACAGCAGCTGGAGCTCTTAGTTTACACTGCGGGCGAGAAGCTGGAAGACTTCATGGACGATAACGGCGTCAAGAAAGGAGAGTCCGCGGAGGAGCTCATCAAAAAGTTGCAGGGTATCTTCGACCAAAAGAACAGCGTTGTCTTCCTCAGGTACCAGTTTGAAATATGCCGGCAGGAGGAAGGAGAGTCAATTGAGGCCTGGTATCATCGGCTACGCAAGGCTGCGGACCAATGTACGTTCGGCGAACTCCGAGACTCGCTCATCAGGGACAAGATCGTGGCTCATTACCGGTCCGAGAGGATCAGGAGGGAACTCCTGCAGCTCAACGATGTCTCCTTAGACGACGTTTTGAAGCGAATCCGAGCGAGGGAGGCAGCGGAGCAGCAGGCCCAGGCCATGGAGATCGGCGCCGCAGCCGACACGGGCCATCCTTCCGCTTCGAATGTGGCGGCGCTGCGTCCACCTCGTAACCGACCATCCCATACAACCAGGCCGGCTGCCGCGGCAAGAGACAGCGGCATCAACTGCGATCGCTGCGGGCGACCAGGGCATCAGACGTGCGAGGCAGCCCGTAACAAGGCGTGTCGACGCTGCGGCAAGATGGGTCATTTCGCTCGGGCGTGTCGAGGAGCAGCTAAAGTCCCTCTGAGGACCGTTGACGAACCGCAGGAGGAGGCTCCGCCGGGTCGAGTCGAATATCTGCAAGACGACCCCATCGAGCACGAGCTATTCACCCTGAGGAACTACGGCTCTACTTGGACGCCTGCGACAATTAACGGGCTCAAGACAAAGGTGCTCATCGACAGCGGCGCGGCCTGCAACATCATCGACAGGGCGGCCTACGACAGGATGCCGCAAAAAGCCGCGCTGCAGCCCGCCAGCGACAAGGTCTACCCATACGGAAGCCAAGAGCCGCTGAGATTGCTGGGCAAGGCAGACCTGCAAGTCAGCGTGTTCGAGATCCACGAGACACTACCGTTCTTGGTGCTCGACGGTGAGGGCGCTTGCATCATTGGCCGGAGAAGCGCTGAAAGACTTCAGATTCTGCGAGTCGGCCCGGAGAACAAGGTGGCATGCCAGCTGCGTCCGTCTCCCGAGGTCTCGCTAGACAGCATGCTAACAGGGATCCCAAAGGACGTCCTACATGCGCCGGGGCACCGGCCCTGCACGAACTCCTAACGGAGAACGCACAAGTCTTCAGCGGAATCGGCAGGCTCAAAAACTATGCCGCCCGCATCTTCCTGGAGGAGGGAGCCAAGCCGATCTGTCATCCCCATCAAGGGTGCCAATACATCTCGCACAGGCAGTCGACGCCGAGCTGCAGTGCCTCGAGGACCAAGGCATCATCGAGCCGGTGGAAGGCCCCTGTCCGTGGGTAGCCCGCATCGTCGTCGTGCCCAAGCAGACTCCAGGCGAGATCAGGATTACGCAGGACTTGAGAGACCTGAACAAGTCGGTCATCAGAGAGCGGCATCCCATCCCGACATTCGAGGAGGTGACGGGAGACATGGCAGGAGCGCAGCTATTCTCAGAGCTCGACATCGCGAAGGCATTTTATCAAATCCCAGTCGCCGACGAATGCCGCCATCTTCTGACTTTTTCGACACCACGAGGCCTGCGGCGGCTGACACGGCTCTGTATGGGACTGTCTACGGCCCAGGAAATTCTCCAGGCGGTCATGTCATCCGTGCTAGCTGGACTCCCGAAAGTAAAATGGATTCACGACGACATCATCGTGTATGGGCACAGCGTGGCGGAGCACCACAGCAACCTGCAGGCATGTCTGCGACGACTGGCGCAGCACGGGCTGACGCTGAATCCGTTAAAATGCAAGCTCGCCCGTACCGAGGTCACGTTCATGGGGATGCAGCTGTCCAGTGAAGGTGTCAGACCAACCCAGTCCAAGTTGGAAGCCATCCATGCATTTGCCGAGCCAAAGACCGCCACAGAGGTGCGCTCGTTCTTAGGCCTGGTCAACTATCTGGCCTCATTCACCCCCGGGCTGGCGGATGTAGCGAGGCCACTGCGCAATCTGACTAGGAAAGGCGAGCCCTGGGCATGGACCGACCTCGAGAAACGAGCTTTTGACGACGTGAAGACCCGGATTGCGACCAGCGGCACCCTCGCCTTCTTCAACCACCGCCTAGCGACGCAACTCATCGTCGACGCCGGCCCAGCGGGCCTGGGCGCGATCCTAACGCAGACGCAAGCGGACGGCACCAACCGGCCTGTCGCGTACGCCAGCCGGACGCTGTCCGATGTTGAGCAGCGCTACTCCCAGACTGAGAAGGAGGCGCTGGCCGTCAAATACGGCTGCTTGAAATTTCAGTACTATCTGCACGGCGCTCCGACATTTACGGTGGTGACAGACCACAAGCCGCTCATCGCATTGTTCAGCAGTGGCTCAAGGCCTCCCCGAGGATCGAAAGAATGGCGCTGCGCATTCAGCACATGAAATTTACAGTCGAATACCAGCCTGGCCCACTAAACCCAGCGGACGTGCTGAGCCGGCAGCCGCTGCCAACACGAGGAAGAAATGTCGGCGAAGAGCTCGACACCCTCTGCATCGCTGCAATCGTCCAGGCGGCCATACCGAACGCGCTGTCGCTGTCCTCAGTGCAAGAGAGTTCGCTGCAAGATGCAACAATTCAAGCCGCTATTCGATCGCTGGAGACAGGACGATGGAGCCTCGAGTCGGCGGAGACGCGATCGCTCCACGCCCTACGGAATGAGCTATCGGCAGCAGACGGCGTGCTCCTGCGGGGCCAGAGAATCGTAGTTCCAATGGCGCTTCGGCGCCTGGTTTTGGACCTGGCACACCGCGGTCATCAGTGCCTGCGCAAGACGGTTGACCGTTTGAGCACCAAAGTCTGGTGGCCGAGGATGCAGACAGAAGCAGAGCTCTTCGTGCGTGCCTGCCGAGCCTGTGCAGCTACGTCGCACGCGGCCGACGTGACCGCCGCGCCGCTGAAGCCGACGCCGATCCCGAAAGCTGCATGGCTAACACTAGGGGCAGACCTGCTAGGCCCCATTCAAGGCAGCATGCTGCTCGTCTGCGTTGACCACTACTCGCGCTTCCCTGAAGTCGAGATCGTCCAGACCACAACGGCCGAAGCGCTGATTCCCAAGCTGAGGAATTCGTTCGCCAGATTCGGCATCCCACAGGTACTGGTCACCGATAACGGCCCGCCATTCTCCTCGGCCCAGTTCAAAGGCTTTCTGGACAGCTACGGAATCCGGCAGCGTCTCATCACACCGCTGCATCCGCAGGCCAACGGCATCACTGAGCGCCTGAACCGCTCCATCAATAAGGTTGTACGAGCTGCCATTGCCCAGAAGCGCGACTGGAGGGCGGCCCTTGACGAGTGGCTGCTGGCCTACCGTTGCACGCCGCAGCGAACCACCAACCGGGCACCAGCCGAGCTGCTCTTGGGTCGCGTCCCAAACGACGCCATCCCGTCAATCAGGCCGTCGAGACCGGTGGCCATCGCAGACAGGAGGCTCCGACAGCAGGACGCCAGCAGCAAGGCAAAGGGCAAGCGCTACACGGACAAGCGACGGCAGGCGAGACCGCATGGGCTCAAAGTCGGCGACACGGTGCTCCGGCGCCGACTAAATCCGCTCAAGGGCGAGACTCCGTTCGAGTGGACACCCTGGCTGGTCGAGAGTGTCAAGGGCGACTCGATGACCATTCGGCAGGGCGCCAGAGTTTGCAGGCGGCACTGCACTGACCTGAAGCGGGTAGCGCCAGATGCAGAGCCCGATTTTCCTGTCGGGGAGACCGCACCGCCGATCCTGCAAGCTGCGGGGAGCGAACCCGCGACCCCTCCAATTGCGCTGCGACCACACCCCGAGAGGCCAAGGTGAAAGTGAACTATAGGGTTTAACTATAACTCGCGCTTGGCAGACTGACGCTAATATCTTGTTTGATTTTGCTTTTGCGTCTTGAGATTGCGGATAGAAAATTGTTCATTCTCCAGCTAAGGCATTACATGTACAACCA
This sequence comes from Macrostomum lignano, assembly GCA_002269645.1. NCBI lineage: Eukaryota > Metazoa > Platyhelminthes > Macrostomidae > Macrostomum > Macrostomum lignano. The sequence goes on along the minus strand of NIVC01000094.1, from coordinate 1,027,726 downwards.
GTAACATTTTCTCTATTAATGTTTCTTCTTTGCCAGATTTTACTCGTATTTGTGGTAATTTTCATTTTTTAAAAACCTTTTGCAGTAAAACTTTTAATCCAAAATGAGGAGAGATGTAGTGTACGCTCTGCGCGGTAATAATGTACTTGGCTTGGTCGATGAACTAACTCGTAGCAATACTCTTATTACGCAATGCTCTCGGGCCTATAAATATATTGAATTGAGCAGTCGGCTCATTTAAGTGCATCGTTTCTCTCGCCAAACTAAATAGCTAGTCTGAGTCATTACACTGTCCTCCTCCTCTGGGTTCCTGTCCTCCCCTCCTCTGAGCTTCTGTCCTCCCCTCCCCTGAGGCAGCTCATGAGTTGCAAACCTTAATGGACAGACAGTCATCAGTCCCGCATCCCAAACAAGCATTTCTCATCAACTGACCGCAGGTGAACAACGCGGCCATCCCGGTATCGGCCACCACCCCCTGCCTGTACATGAAGCTGATGCTGCTGCGCGGCCACAACGTCGTGCTGTCGGACCGCACGGCCGCGGTGACGAACTCCTACAATCCGGTGTTCAACCACAAGATGCGCATCAGCCTGCAGTCCAGCAGTCTGGAGAGCGCCAGCCTGAAGCTGCTGCTCAAGCAGGAGCCCACGGCCCGCATGGCGAATCTTCGGCGAGGCAGCGTCGGCAGCGTGCAGCACTACTTCCAGAAGACCGTTGGGGTCATCCACCTGGGAGCGGACTCCGAGCGCGAGGATCTCAGGGAGGCTTGGAAGCAGATTCTCAGCTGCAAGGATAAAAAACTCTCCTTTCGTCTCAAATTCTCCACGCCCAGAAGATCCAGCACTGACAACTGACTGAATGACTCACCGACTGACTGCAGAACCGCTGCTCAACTGGCCTGATTATTTCGTTCGAATGATTTTAGCTCGTAATATACCGTAATGCAACTCGTACCATCGTGTACAACCGCTTGCTTTCTATTGGTTGTCATCTGGGATCTGGGACTTGGGATTTGAAATAGTAAGAACTAGGATATGGGATCTGAAATTCTAAGATCTAGGATCTGGGATCTTTGATCTGGGATCTAGGATCTGGGATCTAGGATCTGGGATCTTTGATCTGGGATCTTGGATCTGGGATTTGGGATGCTATGATCTAGGATGTAGAGTCTGGATCTGGAATCTGGAATGCTATGATCTGAAATCTAGAGTCTGGGATCTGGAATCTTGGATCTGGGATCTGGGATCTGGGATCTGGATCTGGGATCTGGGATCTGGGATCTGGGATCTGTAATCTGGAATCTGGGATCTGGGATTTGGGATGCTATGATCTAGGATCTAGAGTCTGGGATCTGGGATCTGGAATCTAGAGTCTGGGATCTGGGATTTGGGATGCTATGATCTAGGATCTAGAGTCTGGAATCTGGGATTTGGGATGCTATGATCTGGAATCTAGAGTCTGGGATCTGGGATTTGGGATTTGGGATCTGTAATCTGGAATCTGGGATCTGGGATTTGGGATGCTATGATCTAGGATCTAGAGTCTGGGATCTGGGATCTGGAATGCTATGATCTGGAATCTAGAGTCTGGGATCTGGGATTTGGGATGCTATGATCTAGGATCTAGAGTCTGGAATCTGGGATTTGGGATGCTATGATCTGGAATCTAGAGTCTGGGATCTGGGATTTGGGATTTGGGATCTGTAATCTAGGATCTGTAATCTGGAATAGGATCTGAAACCTGGAATCTGGGATCGGGATTGGAGTTGCTGATACCTTGGGATCAGGCATCTCTCATCGCTTTAACGCTCTCATCTCTACGAACGATAGCCGCTTCATGCTTTAGTTGTTTGTACTAGCAATCTTCGCCCCGTTGGGGGACATCTGGATAGAATCTCTGTTCTCTACAAGTAACAAAAAGATAGCCAAAAAAGCCTTCACAAAGACGACAGACAAACTGCTCAAATAAAGTGTAATGCAAAAAGAAATCATCCCAAGACAGCAAGCATCCCCCAAATAGCAAGCATCCCCAGATTGCAAGCATCCCCAGATAGCAAGCATCCCCCAGATAGCAAGCATCCCCAAATAGTAAGCATCCACCATACAATAAGTACCCGGTAGCTAGTGCTACAATTTCCTTAGCTCTATAGTGGCTCCTTTAAAATTGGCATGACGCTTACTTTTACGTTTGAAATTGTGTAAATTTTATGTTTGACATGGTGGCTCCTAAATGTTTGACATGGTGGCTCTTTTATGTTCGACATGGTGGCTCTTTAATGTTCGACATGGTGGCTCTTTAATGTTAGACATGGTGGCTCTTTAATGTTAGACATGGTGGCTCTTTAATGTTAGACATGGTGGCTCTTTAATGTTAGACACGGTGGCTCTTTTATGTTCGACATGGTGGCTCTTTAATGTTCGACATGGTGGCTGTTTAATGTTAGACATGATGGCTCTTTAATGTTTGACATTGCGGCTCTTTAATGTTTGACATGGTGGCTCTTTTATGTTGGACATGGTGGTTCTTTTATGTTCTACATGGTGGCTCTTTTATGCTTGACATGGTGGCTCTTTAATGTTTGACATGAGGGCTCTTTTATGTTCGACATGGTGGCTCTTTTATGCTTGACATGGTGGCTCTTTACTGTTTGACATGGAGTCACATATATGTTTGACATGGTGGCTCTTTTATGTTTGACAAGGTGGCTCTTTAATGTTTTACGAGGTGGCTCTTTAATGTTCTTCATGGTAGCTCTATTATGTTAGACATGATGGCTTTTTAATTTTCGACATGGTAGCACTTTAATGTTAGACATGGTGGCTCTTAAATGTTTGACGTGGTGGCTCTTTTATGTTCGACATGGTGGCTCTTTAATGTTCGACATGGTGGCTTTTTAATGTTAGACATGGTGGCTCCTTAATGTTAGACATGGTGGCTCTTTAATGTTAGACATGGTGGCTCTTTAATATTCGACATGGTGGCTCTTTAATGTTAGACATGGTGGCTCTTTAATATTCGACATGGTGGCTCTATAATGTTAGACATAGTGGCTCTTTAATGTTCGACATGGTGGCTCTATAATGTTAGACATGGTGGCTCTTTAATATTCGACATGGTGGCTCTTTAATGTTTGACATTGAGGCTCTTTAATGTTTGACATGGTGGCTCTTTTATGTTGGACATGGTGGTTCTTTTATGTTCGACATGGTGGCTCTTTTATGTTTGACATGGTGGCTCTTTACTGTTTGACCTGGATTCACATATATGTTTGACATGGTGGCTCTTTTATGTTTGACATGGTGGCTTTTTTATGTTTTACATGGTGGCTCTTTAATGTTAGACATGGTGGCTCTTTAATATTCGACATGGTGGCTCTTTAATGTTAGACATAGTGGCTCTTTAATGTTCGACATGGTGGCTCTTTAATGTTAGACATGGTGGCTCTTTAATATTCGACATGGTAGCTCTTTAATATTCGACATGGTGGCTCTTTAATGTTTGACATTGAGGCTCTTTAATGTTTGACCTGGATTCACATATATGTTTGACATGGTGGCTCTTTTATGTTTGACATGGTGGCTCTTTTATGTTTGACATGGTGGCTCTTTAATGTTAGACATAGTGGCTCTTTAATGTTCGACATGGTGGCTCTATAATGTTAGACATGGTGGCTCTTTAATATTCGACATGGTGGCTCTTTAATGTTTGACATTGAGGCTCTTTAATGTTTGACATGGTGGCTCTTTTATGTTGGACATGGTGGTTCTTTTATGTTCGACATGGTGGCTCTTTTATGTTTGACATGGTGGCTCTTTACTGTTTGACCTGGATTCACATATATGTTTGACATGGTGGCTCTTTTATGTTTGACATGGTGGCTTTTTTATGTTTTACATGGTGGCTCTTTAATGTTAGACATGGTGGCTCTTTAATATTCGACATGGTGGCTCTTTAATGTTAGACATAGTGGCTCTTTAATGTTCGACATGGTGGCTCTTTAATGTTAGACATGGTGGCTCTTTAATATTCGACATGGTAGCTCTTTAATATTCGACATGGTGGCTCTTTAATGTTTGACATTGAGGCTCTTTAATGTTTGACCTGGATTCACATATATGTTTGACATGGTGGCTCTTTTATGTTTGACATGGTGGCTCTTTTATGTTTGACATGGTGGCTCTTTAATGTTAGACATAGTGGCTCTTTAATGTTCGACATGGTGGCTCTTTAATGTTAGACATGGTGGCTCTTTAATATTTGACATGGTGGCTCTTTAATGTTAGACATAGTGGCTCTTTAATGTTCGACATGGTGGCTCTATAATGTTAGACATGGTGGCTCTTTAATATTCGACATGGTGGCTCTTTAATGTTTGACATTGAGGCTCTTTAATGTTTGACATGGTGGCTCTTTTATGTTGGACATGGTGGTTCTTTTATGTTCGACATGGTGGCTCTTTTATGTTTGACATGGTGGCTCTTTACTGTTTGACCTGGATTCACATATATGTTTGACATGGTGGCTCTTTTATGTTTGACATGGTGGCTTTTTTATGTTTTACATGGTGGCTCTTTAATGTTAGACATGGTGGCTCTTTAATATTCGACATGGTGGCTCTTTAATGTTAGACATAGTGGCTCTTTAATGTTTGACATGGTGGCTCTTTAATGTTAGACATGGTGGCTCTTTAATATTCGACATGGTAGCTCTTTAATGTTAGACATAGTGGCTCTTTAATGTTCGACATGGTGGCTCTATAATGTTAGACATGGTGGCTCTTTAATATTCGACATGGTGGCTCTTTAATGTTTGACATTGAGGCTCTTTAATGTTTGACATGGTGGCTCTTTTATGTTGGACATGGTGGTTCTTTTATGTTCGACATGGTGGCTCTTTTATGTTTGACATGGTGGCTCTTTACTGTTTGACCTGGATTCACATATATGTTTGACATGGTGGCTCTTTTATGTTTGACATGGTGGCTTTTTTATGTTTTACATGGTGGCTCTTTAATGTTAGACATGGTGGCTCTTTAATATTCGACATGGTGGCTCTTTAATGTTAGACATAGTGGCTCTTTAATGTTTGACATGGTGGCTCTTTAATGTTAGACATGGTGGCTCTTTAATATTCGACATGGTAGCTCTTTAATGTTAGACATAGTGGCTCTTTAATGTTCGACATGGTGGCTCTATAATGTTAGACATGGTGGCTCTTTAATATTCGACATGGTGGCTCTTTAATGTTTGACATTGAGGCTCTTTAATGTTTGACATGGTGGCTCTTTTATGTTGGACATGGTGGTTCTTTTATGTTCGACATGGTGGCTCTTTTATGTTTGACATGGTGGCTCTTTACTGTTTGACCTGGATTCACATATATGTTTGACATGGTGGCTCTTTTATGTTTGACATGGTGGCTTTTTTATGTTTTACATGGTGGCTCTTTAATGTTAGACATGGTGGCTCTTTAATGGTCGACATGATGGCTCTTTAATGTTCGACATGGTGGCTCTTTAATGTTTGACATGGTGGCTCTTTAATGTTTGACATTGTGCTTTTTTGTGTTTAGCATTTGTGTTTTTAAGGTTTTTGAATAAAAAAATCTTTTTGCACTACTAAGATTCGAACCCAGGTCGCTGCATTAGCAGTCCAGTCTGTTCGCATCTATGCTATCTCTTGTCAATTGGAATACGTGAATTGTGGCCCTTATAATTAAATTCTTATAGCAAATCGGTTAGAGTAAAAAGTTATGACATAATCAATTTCTCAGTCAGCCAGTATCAGTGTCAATTTAAGTTAGCAATATTGTTACGCAACTTAAATCAAGTTTTGTGTGCATTTGTTCGGCACTGTTTTCAACTGGTTGTGATGTAATCTTTATCACAATTGGAATTCAGTCAGTCAGTTTTTTCTCTAGCATTCTTACAATGCATTTCAGGTCGAAAGAGCTGCTTGACCTTTGCAAAAAAGCATGTTTTTCGAATATTTGATCCCTTTAATATTGAGCAATTTCTTAGCCAAGATGCATGTACCGTCCCAGGAAAATTTCTGATCGAATGGTGCAAGTTTGAAGAAAATCGGTTGAGCCATTTTTTCTGAAATCTATCGCATTCGACATGGTGGCTCTTTAATGTTTGACATTGAGGCTCTTTAATGTTTGACATGGTGGCTCTTTTATGTTGGACATGGTGGTTCTTTTATGTTCGACATGGTGGCTCTTATATGTTTGACATGGTGGCTCTTTACTGTTTGACCTGGATTCACATATATGTTTGACATGGTGGCTCTTTTATGTTTGACATGGTGGCTTTTTTATGTTTTACATGGTGGCTCTTTAATGTTAGACATGGTGGCTCTTTAATATTCGACATGGTGGCTCTTTAATGTTAGACATAGTGGCTCTTTAATGTTCGACATGGTGGCTCTTTAATGTTAGACATGGTGGCTCTTTAATATTCGACATGAAAGCTCTTTAATATTCGACATGGTGGCTCTTTAATGTTTGACATTGAGGCTCTTTAATGTTTGACCTGGATTCACATATATGTTTGACATGGTGGCTCTTTTATGTTTGACATGGTGGCTCTTTTATGTTTGACATGGTGGCTCTTTAATGTTAGACATAGTGGCTCTTTAATGTTCGACATGGTGGCTCTTTAATGTAAGACATGGTGGCTCTTTAATATTCGACATGGTGGCTCTTTAATGTTAGACATAGTGGCTCTTTAATGTTCGACATGGTGGCTCTATAATGTTAGACATGGTGGCTCTTTAATATTCGACATGGTGGCTCTTTAATGTTTGACATTGAGGCTCTTTAATGTTTGACATGGTGGCTCTTTTATGTTGGACATGGTGGTTCTTTTATGTTCGACATGGTGGCTCTTTTATGTTTGACATGGTGGCTCTTTACTGTTTGACCTGGATTCACATATATGTTTGACATGGTGGCTCTTTTATGTTTGACATGGTGGCTTTTTTATGTTTTACATGGTGGCTCTTTAATGTTAGACATGGTGGCTCTTTAATATTCGACATGGTGGCTCTTTAATGTTAGACATAGTGGCTCTTTAATGTTCGACATGGTGGCTCTTTAATGTTAGACATGGTGGCTCTTTAATATTCGACATGGTAGCTCTTTAATGTTAGACATAGTGGCTCTTTAATGTTCGACATGGTGGCTCTATAATGTTAGACATGGTGGCTCTTTAATATTCGACATGGTGGCTCTTTAATGTTTGACATTGAGGCTCTTTAATGTTTGACATGGTGGCTCTTTTATGTTGGACATGGTGGTTCTTTTATGTTCGACATGGTGGCTCTTTTATGTTTGACATGGTGGCTCTTTACTGTTTGACCTGGATTCACATATATGTTTGACATGGTGGCTCTTTTATGTTTGACATGGTGGCTTTTTTATGTTTTACATGGTGGCTCTTTAATGTTAGACATGGTGGCTCTTTAATGGTCGACATGATGGCTCTTTAATGTTCGACATGGTGGCTCTTTAATGTTTGACATGGTGGCTCTTTAATGTTTGACATTGTGCTTTTTTGTGTTTAGCATTTGTGTTTTTAAGGTTTTTGAATAAAAAAATCTTTTTGCACTACTAAGATTCGAACCCAGGTCGCTGCATTAGCAGTCCAGTCTGTTCGCATCTATGCTATCTCTTGTCAATTGGAATACGTGAATTGTGGCCCTTATAATTAAATTCTTATAGCAAATCGGTTAGAGTAAAAAGTTATGACATAATCAATTTCTCAGTCAGCCAGTATCAGTGTCAATTTAAGTTAGCAATATTGTTACGCAACTTAAATCAAGTTTTGTGTGCATTTGTTCGGCACTGTTTTCAACTGGTTGTGATGTAATCTTTATCACAATTGGAATTCAGTCAGTCAGTTTTTTCTCTAGCATTCTTACAATGCATTTCAGGTCGAAAGAGCTGCTTGACCTTTGCAAAAAAGCATGTTTTTCGAATATTTGATCCCTTTAATATTGAGCAATTTCTTAGCCAAGATGCATGTACCGTCCCAGGAAAATTTCTGATCGAATGGTGCAAGTTTGAAGAAAATCGGTTGAGCCATTTTTTCTGAAATCTATCGCATTCGACATGGTGGCTCTTTAATGTTTGACATTGAGGCTCTTTAATGTTTGACATGGTGGCTCTTTTATGTTGGACATGGTGGTTCTTTTATGTTCGACATGGTGGCTCTTTTATGTTTGACATGGTGGCTCTTTACTGTTTGACCTGGATTCACATATATGTTTGACATGGTGGCTCTTTTATGTTTGACATGGTGGCTTTTTTATGTTTTACATGGTGGCTCTTTAATGTTAGACATGGTGGCTCTTTAATATTCGACATGGTGGCTCTTTAATGTTAGACTTGGTGGCTCTTTAATGTTCGACATGGTGGCTCTTTAATGTTAGACATGGTGGCTCTTTAATATTCGACATGAAAGCTCTTTAATATTCGACATGGTGGCTCTTTAATGTTTGACATTGAGGCTCTTTAATGTTTGACCTGGATTCACATATATGTTTGACATGGTGGCTCTTTTATGTTTGACATGGTGGCTCTTTTATGTTTGACATGGTGGCTCTTTAATGTTAGACATAGTGGCTCTTTAATGTTCGACATGGTGGCTCTTTAATGTAAGACATGGTGGCTCTTTAATATTCGACATGGTGGCTCTTTAATGTTAGACATAGTGGCTCTTTAATGTTCGACATGGTGGCTCTATAATGTTAGACATGGTGGCTCTTTAATATTCGACATGGTGGCTCTTTAATGTTTGACATTGAGGCTCTTTAATGTTTGACATGGTGGCTCTTTTATGTTGGACATGGTGGTTCTTTTATGTTCGACATGGTGGCTCTTTTATGTTTGACATGGTGGCTCTTTACTGTTTGACCTGGATTCACATATATGTTTGACATGGTGGCTCTTTTATGTTTGACATGGTGGCTTTTTTATGTTTTACATGGTGGCTCTTTAATGTTAGACATGGTGGCTCTTTAATATTCGACATGGTGGCTCTTTAATGTTAGACATAGTGGCTCTTTAATGTTCGACATGGTGGCTCTTTAATGTTAGACATGGTGGCTCTTTAATATTCGACATGGTAGCTCTTTAATGTTAGACATAGTGGCTCTTTAATGTTCGACATGGTGGCTCTATAATGTTAGACATGGTGGCTCTTTAATATTCGACATGGTGGCTCTTTAATGTTTGACATTGAGGCTCTTTAATGTTTGACATGGTGGCTCTTTTATGTTGGACATGGTGGTTCTTTTATGTTCGACATGGTGGCTCTTTTATGTTTGACATGGTGGCTCTTTACTGTTTGACATGGAGTCACATATATGTTTGACATGGTGGCTCTTTTATGTTAGACATGGTGGCTCTTTAATGTTAGACACGGTGGCTCTTTTATGTTCGACATGGTGGCTCTTTAATGTTCGACATGGTGGCTGTTTAATGTTAGACATGATGGCTCTTTAATGTTTGACATTGCGGCTCTTTAATGTTTGACATGGTGGCTCTTTTATGTTGGACATGGTGGTTCTTTTATGTTCTACATGGTGGCTCTTTTATGCTTGACATGGTGGCTCTTTAACGTTTGACATGATGGCTCTTTTATGTTCGACATGGTGGCTCTTTTATGCTTGACATGGTGGCTCTTTACTGTTTGACATGGAGTCACATATATGTTTGACATGGTGGCTCTTTATGTTTGACAAGGTGGCTCTTTAATGTTTTACGAGGTGGCTCTTTAATGTTCTTCATGGTAGCTCTATTATGTTAGACATGATGGCTTTTTAATTTTCGACATGGTAGCACTTTAATGTTAGACATGGTGGCTCTTAAATGTTTGACGTGGTGGCTCTTTTATGTTCGACATGGTGGCTCTTTAATGTTCGACATGGTGGCTTTTTAATTTTAGACATGGTGGCTCTTTAATGTTAGACATGGTGGCTCTTTAATATTCGACATGGTGGCTCTTTAATGTTAGACATGGTGGCTCTTTAATATTCGACATGGTGGCTCTATAATGTTAGACATAGTGGCTCTTTAATGTTCGACATGGTGGCTCTATAATGTTAGACATGGTGGCTCTTTAATATTCGACATGGTGGCTCTTTAATGTTTGACATTGAGGCTCTTTAATGTTTGACATGGTGGCTCTTTTATGTTGGACATGGTGGTTCTTTTATGTTCGACATGGTGGCTCTTTTATGTTTGACATGGTGGCTCTTTACTGTTTGACCTGGATTCACATATATGTTTGACATGGTGGCTCTTTTATGTTTGACATGGTGGCTTTTTTATGTTTTACATGGTGGCTCTTTAATGTTAGACATGGTGGCTCTTTAATATTCGACATGGTGGCTCTTTAATGTTAGACATAGTGGCTCTTTAATGTTCGACATGGTGGCTCTTTAATGTTAGACATGGTGGCTCTTTAATATTCGACATGGTAGCTCTTTAATATTCGACATGGTGGCTCTTTAATGTTTGACATTGAGGCTCTTTAATGTTTGACCTGGATTCACATATATGTTTGACATGGTGGCTCTTTTATGTTTGACATGGTGGCTCTTTTATGTTTGACATGGTGGCTCTTTAATGTTAGACATAGTGGCTCTTTAATGTTCGACATGGTGGCTCTTTAATGTTAGACATGGTGGCTCTTTAATATTTGACATGGTGGCTCTTTAATGTTAGACATAGTGGCTCTTTAATGTTCGACATGGTGGCTCTATAATGTTAGACATGGTGGCTCTTTAATATTCGACATGGTGGCTCTTTAATGTTTGACATTGAGGCTCTTTAATGTTTGACATGGTGGCTCTTTTATGTTGGACATGGTGGTTCTTTTATGTTCGACATGGTGGCTCTTTTATGTTTGACATGGTGGCTCTTTACTGTTTGACCTGGATTCACATATATGTTTGACATGGTGGCTCTTTTATGTTTGACATGGTGGCTTTTTTATGTTTTACATGGTGGCTCTTTAATGTTAGACATGGTGGCTCTTTAATATTCGACATGGTGGCTCTTTAATGTTCGACATGGTGGCTCTTTAATGTTTGACATGGTGGCTCTTTAATGTTAGACATGGTGGCTCTTTAATATTCGACATGGTAGCTCTTTAATGTTAGACATAGTGGCTCTTTAATGTTCGACATGGTGGCTCTATAATGTTAGACATGGTGGCTCTTTAATATTCGACATGGTGGCTCTTTAATGTTTGACATTGAGGCTCTTTAATGTTTGACATGGTGGCTCTTTTATGTTGGACATGGTGGTTCTTTTATGTTCGACATGGTGGCTCTTTTATGTTTGACATGGTGGCTCTTTACTGTTTGACCTGGATTCACATATATGTTTGACATGGTGGCTCTTTTATGTTTGACATGGTGGCTTTTTTATGTTTTACATGGTGGCTCTTTAATGTTAGACATGGTGGCTTTTTTATGTTTTACATGGTGGCTCTTTAATGTTAGACATGGTGGCTCTTTAATGGTCGACATGATGGCTCTTTAATGTTCGACATGGTGGCTCTTTAATGTTTGACATGGTGGCTCTTTAATGTTTGACATTGTGCTTTTTTGTGTTTAGCATTTGTGTTTTTAAGGTTTTTGAATAAAAAAATCTTTTTGCACTACTAAGATTCGAACCCAGGTCGCTGCATTAGCAGTCCAGTCTGTTCGCATCTATGCTATCTCTTGTCAATTGGAATACGTGAATTGTGGCCCTTATAATTAAATTCTTATAGCAAATCGGTTAGAGTAAAAAGTTATGACATAATCAATTTCTCAGTCAGCCAGTATCAGTGTCAATTTAAGTTAGCAATATTGTTACGCAATTTAAATCAAGTTTTGTGTGCATTTGTTCGGCACTGTTTTCAACTGGTTGTGATGTAATCTTTATCACAATTGGAATTCAGTCAGTCAGTTTTTTCTCTAGCATTCTTACAATGCATTTCAGGTCGAAAGAGCTGCTTGACCTTTGCAAAAAAGCATTTTTTTCGAATATTTGATCCCTTTAATATTGAGCAATTTCTTAGCCAAGATGCATGTACCGTCCCAGGAAAATTTCTGATCGAATGGTGCAAGTTTGAAGAAAATCGGTTGAGCCATTTTTTCTGAAATCTATCGCATACCTACCTACCTACCTACCCACAGACAACTCATTTTTAGTATATAGGACTAGCAATCTGCGCCCCCCGTTGGGGAGCCAAAGAAATGCAATACACGTTTTTTTAATAAGCTACATGTAGCCTTGAAATCTTAAAAAATCTACTGTCAAACTTCTAACCCTAACCAAAACCCTAAATTCAATATTCTGTCTATGAGTTTTTGCATGATCGATGCTTCTATGATTTTTGGCATGACGCTTCCATTGTTTTTGCATGACGCTTCCATTATTTTTGCATGATGCTTCCATGATAAACATTTTTAATAAGGTACATGAGCTAAGTTATAAGCTCCTTAACCCTAACCCTAACCCAAATCTTAACATAATAACCCTGAACCTAACCTTAAACCTAAACCCTAATACCAACCCTAACACTAACCCTACAGCCTGACATCTGCATAGGTTTGTGAAGTGCTAGTAGTATTTTTTAGCTTAGTATCTTAGCGTTAGGGAGCCAAAAATGCAGTACAAATTTTGTAATAAACTACATGTAGCATCTCTTAGCAACATACCTCAGAAGTCCCTTGTAAGCCTTGAAATGTCAGTAATTCCCCCACAAGCTTTAACAAATCAACTTCCCCCCTTGACATCTCAGCGATGCCCCCAAAAAGCCTTGAAATCTAAAAAATCTGTCAACCTTCTAACCCTAACCCTAACCCTAGCCCAACCCTAACCCTAACCCTAACCCTAACCCTAACCCTAACCTAACCCTAAAGCATTGAAATTTCAGTTTTCTGAGTCATTATAGCACTACTACAGCATTATAGCGATTCCCTGCATGCAAGCCTCGACATCGTAGGGATTCCCAAATGAATCTCTTAACTTCGACATGAAGCTTCTTTTATTTTTACATTACGCTTTTTTTAGCTCGTATCAGCGAGCCCTGAGGAGTCAACAAATAATGTAATAAAAAGTTTTCAATAAACTACATGTAGCTTCTGACTTAAGCCTTGAAATCTCATTTATACCCCCGTGAGCCTTGACATGTCAGCGATGCCCCCATAAATCTTGAAATCTAAAAAATCCCTTGTTAACCTTGAAACCCGATAAAATATAACCCTCAACCCACACCTGACCTAAACCTAACTTTAACCCAACCTAAAGCCTTGAAATCTCAGCAATTCTTCTCCCCTAAGCCTTGGAATTTTAGTGATTCCTTCTTTAAGAATCACAGCACTATAACGATTTCCACCAAGCTTTGACATCGTAGCAATTCCTAAATGAATCTTTTAACTTCGACATGACTTTTCTTTTATGTATACATAGTGCTACTTTTATTTTTTACATAACTCTGCTTCTATCAGCGCCCCCCATGGCGAGCCAACAAAGAATGTAATAAAAAATTGAGTAAAGTACATGAACTTTGAAGTAGCTTCTGACTTTTGCTTTGACATCTCAGAACCCCCCCCCTGTAATCTCAGTTATTCTCTGTGAGCCTTGACGTCTCAGTAATTCTCCCCAGCACAGTGCTGTACTATAGCTTCATTTAATTTTTATATGACACCTCTCATGTCTGACATGACGCTTCTTTTGATTTTTACATGACGCTTCTTATATTCTTCCATTATGCTTCTTAATTTTTTAAATGACACTTTCATTAGTTTTTATATGAGGCTTCTACGATTTTTACATGACGCTTCTATGATTTTTTACATGACGCTTCTATGATTTTTTAAAATGACGCTTCTATGATTTTTTACATGACGCCTCTATGATTTTTACATGACGCTTTTATGATTTTTATATGACGCTTCTATGATTGTTTACATGACGCGTCTATAATTGTTTATATGACGCTTCTATGATTTTTACATGACACTTCTATTATGGTTTGCATGACGCTTGTATGATTTTTACATGACGCTACTATGATTGTTTACATGACGCTTCTATGATTTTTAAATGACGCTTCTATGATTTTTACATGACGCTTCAATGATTGTTTGCGTGACGCTTCTACGATTGTTTACATGACGCTTCTATGATTTTTTACATGACGCTTCTATGATTTTTACATGACGCTTCAATGATTGTTTGCATGACGCTTCTATGATTGTTTACATGACGCGTCTATAATTGTTTTTATGACGCTTCTATGATTTTTACATGACACTTCTATTATGGTTTGCATGACGCTTGTATGATTTTTACATGACGCTACTATGATTTTTTACATGACGCTTCTATGATTTTTTACATGACGCTTCTATGATTTTTACATGACGCTTCAATGATTGTTTGCATGACGCTTCAATGATTGTTTGCATGACGCTTCTATGATTGTTTACATGACGCGTCTATAATTGTTTATATGACGCTTCTATGATTTTTACATGACACTTCTATTATGGTTTGCATGACGCTTGTATGATTTTTACATGACGCTACTATGATTGTTTACATGACGCTTCTATGATTTTTACATGACGCTTCTATTATGGTTTGCATGACGCTTGTATGATTGTTTACATGACGCTACTATGATTGTTTACATGACGCTTCTATGATTTTTACATGACGCTTCTATTATGGTTTGCATGACGCTTGTATGATTTTTACATGACGCTTCTATGATTTTTACATGACGCTTCTATGATTGTTTGCATGACGCTTCTATGATTTTTCATGACGCTTCTATGATTGTTTGCATGACGCTTCTATGATTTTTTCATGACGCTTCTATGATTGTTTGCATGACGCTTCTATGATTGTTTGCATGACGCTTCAATGATTGTTTGCATGACGCTTCTATGATTGTTTGCATGACGCTTCTATGATTGTTTGCATGACGCTTCAATGATTGTTTGCATGACGCTTCTATGATTGTTTACATGACGCGTCTATAATTGTTTATATGACGCTTCTATGATTTTTACATGACGCTTCTATGATTGTTTGCATGACGCTTGTATGATTTTTACATGACGCTACTATGATTGTTTACATGACGCTTCTATGATTTTTACATGACGCTTCTATTATGGTTTGCATGACGCTTGTATGATTTTTACATGACGCTTCTATGATTGTTTGCATGACGCTTCTATGATTGTTTATATAACGGTTCTATGATTTTTACATGACGCTTCTATGATTGTTTGCATGACGCTTCTATGATAGTTTACATGACGCTTCTATAATTGTTTATATGACGCTTCTATAATTTTTACATGACGCTTCTATGACTGTTTACATGACGCTTCTATGATTTTTTACATGACGCTTCTACGATTTTTACATGACGCTGCTATGATTTTTTACATGACGCTTCTATGATTTTTTAAAATGACGCTTCTATGATTTTTTACATGACGCTTCTATGATTTTTACATGACGCTTCTATGATTGTTTGCATGACGCTTCTATGATTTTTTCATGACGCTTCTATGATTTTTAAATGACGCTTCTATGATTTTTTAAAATGACGCTTCTATGATTTTTTACATGACGCTTCTATGATTTTTACATGACGCTTCTATGATTGTTTGCATGACGCTTCTACTATTTTTTCATGACGCTTCAATGATTGTTTGCATGACGCTTCTACGATTGTTTACATGACGCTTCTATGATTTTTACATGACGCTTTTATGATTTTTATATGACGCTTCTACGATTTTTTACATGACGCTTCTATGATTGTTTACATGACGCTTCTATGATTTTTACATGACGCTTTTATGATTTTTACATGACGCTTCAATGATTGTTTACATGACGCTTCTAAAATTTTACATGACGCTTCTATGATTTTTTACATGACGCTTCTATGATTTTTACATGACGCTTCTATGATTTTTACATGACGCTTCCTTTTAAAAAGTCTTTTAGTTTTCCTGACGTTGAAAAGCTTTAATTAAAAAAATTATACTCAATGAAAATTCGAACCATCGTCGCTGCATTTAGCAGTTCAGTCCGTTCACCTCTAGGCTAGCTCTCATCGTTTTGATAACATGAAATTTTTCACTTATATAATTCAACACTTTAAAATCCAAGCATAGAGTAAATCACACGAAGCAGTTATGACATAATCAGTTTCTCAGTCAGTCAGTATCAGTTAACAATATGGTTACGCAATTTAAATCAAGTCTGGTGCTACGCTTCCACACTGAGTTACAATTCAGTTATGATGCAATCTATTTCAGAATCAGAATTCAACCAGTCAGTTTTTTCTCTAGCATTCTTACAATGCATTTCAAGTCGAAAAGTTTGCTTGACCTTTGCAAAAAAGCATGTTTTTCGAATATTTAATGCCTTTAGCATCGAGCAATTTCTTAGCCACGATGCATGTACCGTCACGGGAAAATTTCTGATCGAACAGTGCAAGTTCGAACAAAATCGGTCCAGCCATTTTTTCTCTAATCGATCACATAGACACAGACAGACCATTTTTAGTATATAGGATTTTTGCGTATTAGTGTTTCTTATTGAGTAAAGCACTGCGCAGCCAGAATCCATATACTAAAAATGGTCTGTCGGTATGTGTGTGTGTGTATGTGTGTGTGTGTGATCGATTTTAGCAAAAATGGCTCAACCGATTTTCTTCGAACTTGCACTGTTCGATCAGAAATTTTCCCGTGACAGTACATGCATCGTGGCTAAGAAATTGCTTGATGCTAAAGGGATTAAATATTCGAAAAACATGCTTTTTTGCAAAGGTCAAGCAGCTCTTTCGACTTGAAATGCATCGTAAGAATGCTAGCAGAAAAAAACTGACTGGTTGAATTCTGATTCTGAAATAGATTGCATCACAATACACTTTATTTATCGTCTGTGTACTGGCTGAATTTTGACACTGAATTGAATTGCGTCACAGCTTTGAGTGTGAAAGCATAGCGCAGTACTGAATTTATATTACGTAACCATATTGTAAACTTTCATAGACACTGGTACTGACTTGCCCAAGAAATTGATTATGTCATAACTGCTTCGTGAGACTTTTTACTCTACCTGACTTGGTGTGAGTGTTGAATTATATAAGTGGTACAACATCACTGATAACTTCGATGAGAGCTAGCCTAGAGCTGAACAGACCAGACTGCTAATGCAGCGACCTAGGTTCGAATCTAAGTAGTTTAAAAGTAGTAGTGTAAAATTTTTTATTAAAAGGTTTTATTAAAGGACTAAATAAAAACACTTAGATTACTGCACTCGATAAGCCAAGGATTATTGCTATTAATAAACCAAGGACTACTGCACTCGATAAACCAAGGACTATTGCTCTTGGCAAACCAAGGATTACTGCACTCAAGAAGCCAAGGATTATTGCTATTAATAAACCAAGGATTACTGCACTTGGAAAACCAAGGATTACTGCACTCGATAAACCAAGGACTATTGCTCTTGGCAAACCAAGGATTACTGCACTCAAGAAGCCAAGAATTATTGCACTTGGAAAACCAGGGATTACTGCACTCGATAAACCAAGGACTATTGCTCTTGGCAAACCAAGGATTACTGCACTCAAGAAGCCAAGGATTATTGCTATTAATAAACCAAGGATTACTGCACTCGATAAACCAAGGACTATTGCTCTTGGCAAACCAAGGATTACTGCACTCAAGAAGCCAAGGATTATTGCACTTGGAAAACCAAGGATTACTGCACTCGATAAACCAAGGACTATTGCACTTGATAGGCCAAAGATTACTGCGCTTGATAAACCAAGGATTATTGCACTTGATAAACCAAGGATTATTGCACTTGATAAGCCAAGGATTACTGCGCTTGATAAACCAAGGATTATTGCACTTGATAAACAAAGGATTATTGCACTTGATAAACAAAGGATTATTGCACTTGATAAACAAAGGATTATTGCACTTGATAAACCAAGGATTATTGCACTTGATAAGCCAAGGATTATTGCACTTGATAAGCCATGGATTATTGCACTTGATAGTAAAGAATGTTGCACTTGATAAGCCAAGGATTAATGCACTGGATTATTCAAGGATTATTGATATTAATAAACCAAGGACTACTGCACTTGATAAACCAAGGATTATTGCTCTTAATAAACCAAGGATTACTGCACTTGGAAAACTAAGGATTACTGCACTCGATAAACCAAAGACTATTGCACTTGATAAACCAAGGATTATTGCACTTGATAGGCCAAAGATTACTGCGCTTGATAAACCAAGGATTATTGCACTTGATAAACCAAGGATTATTGCACTTGATAAGCCAAGGATTATTGCACTTGATAAACCAAGGATTATTGCAGTTGATAAGCCAAGGATTATTGCATCTGATGAACCAAAGATTATTGCTATTAATAAACCAAGGATTACTGCACTTGGAAAACCAAGGATTACTGCACTCGATAAACCAAGGACTATTGCTCTTGGCAAACCAAGGATTACTGCACTCAAGAAGCCAAGGATTATTGCACTTGGAAAACCAAGGATTACTGCACTCGATAAACCAAGGACTATTGCACTTGATAGGCCAAAGATTACTGCGCTTGATAAACCAAGGATTATTGCACTTGATAAACCAAGGATTATTGCACTTGATAAGCCAAGGATTACTGCGCTTGATAAACCAAGGATTATTGCACTTGATAAACAAAGGATTATTGCACTTGATAAACAAAGGATTATTGCACTTGATAAACCAAGGATTATTGCACTTGATAAGCCAAGGATTATTGCACTTGATAAGCCATGGATTATTGCACTTGATAAGCCAAGGATTATTGCACTTGATAAACCAAGGATTATTGCACTTGATAAGCCAAGGATTATTGCACTTGATAAGCCATGGATTATTGCACTTGATAGTAAAGAATGTTGCACTTGATAAGCCAAGGATTAATGCACTTGATAAGCCAAGGATTAATGCACTGGATTATTCAAGGATTATTGATATTAATAAACCAAGGACTACTGCACTCGATAAACCAAGGATTATTGCTCTTAATAAACCAAGGATTACTGCACTTGGAAAACTAAGGATTACTGCACTCGATAAAATAAAGACTATTGCACTTGATAAACCAAGGATTATTGCACTTGATAGGCCAAGGATTACTGCACTTGATAAACCAAGGATTATTGCACTTGATAGGCCAAAGATTACTGCGCTTGATAAACCAAGGATTATTGCACTTGATAAACCAAGGATTATTGCACTTGATAAGCCAAGGATTATTGCACTTGATAAACCAAGGATTATTGCAGTTGATAAGCCAAGGATTATTGCATCTGATGAACCAAAGATTATTGCACTTGATAAACCAAGGATTATTGCACTTGATAAACCAAGGATTATTGCACTTGATAGGCCAAAGATTACTGCGCTTGATAAACCAAGGATTATTGCACTTGATAAGCCAAGGATTATTGCACTTGATAAACCAAGGATTATTGCAGTTGATAAGCCAAGGATTATTGCATCTGATAAACCAAGGATTATTGCACTTGATAAACCAAGGATTATTGCACTTGATAAACCAAGGAGTATTGCACTTGATAAACCAAGGATTATTGCTCTTGGCAAACCAAGGATTACTGCACTCGATAAGCCAAGGATTATTGCTCTTAATAAACCAAGGATTACTGCACTTGGAAAACTAAGGATTACTGCACTCGATAAACTAAGGATTATTGCTCTTGGCAAACCAAGGATTATTGCACTTGATAGGCCAAGGATTACTGCACTTGATAAACCAAGGATTATTGCACTTGATAAACCAAGGATTATTGCACTTGATAAGCCAAGGATTATTGCACTTGATAGGCCAAGGATTACTGCGCTTGATAAACCAAGGATTATTGCACTTGATAAACCAAGGATTATTGCACTTGATTAATCAAGGATTATTGCTATTAATAAACCAAGGATTATTGCACTAGCTGAGAAGCTGATTACTGCGCTGTCTAAAAAAGAGATTATTGCACTCGCTGAGACGTGGATTGTTGCACAACCTGAGAAAGCGATTATTGCATTAGCGGAAGTAACATTTGCACTAGCTACTTTCTGTCTCGTGGATGCTTGCTCTCGAGGGGGGATACTTGCTATTTGGGAGAGGGGGTACTGGCTACATGCATGGGATTCTTTCTATCCAGGGATGCTTGCTATTCAGGGATTCTTGCTATCTGCAGGATGCTTGCTATCTGGGTGGATGCTTCTATAATATCTGGGGGGTGCTTGCTATCTGCAGGATGCTTCTATAATATCTGGGGGGTGCTTGCTATCTGCAGGATGCTTCTATAATATCTGGGGGGTGCTTGCTATCTGCAGGATGCTTCTATAATATCTGGGGGGTGCTTGCTATCTGCAGGATGCTTCTATAATATCTGGGGATTCTTGCTATCTGCAGGATGCTTGCTATCTGGGTGGATGCTTGCTATCTGGGTGGATGCTTGCTATCTGGGTGGATGCTTCTATAATATCTGGGGGGTGCTTGCTAATCTGCAGATGCTTGCTATCTGTGGTGATTCTTGCTATGAGCATTAGAGGATGCTTGCTATCTGCGATTGTTCACTTTTGGAGGGGGTTGCTTGCTGTCTTGGGAATATTTTCTATTTAGGGAAACGATATTTTGTTGACTGTTTGTTAATTTTAGAGAAAAAGTGATTTTTTAATTTTGCAAACATCTTAGTCCGTGACAATTTTACACGAATAAGGTGATTTTTAAAATGTGAAGAAGGAATTAGTGTTTAAGAAAATGTGTTTTTTTATTGTTTTCCATGAACTATTTTTGCTCCTTTCTTATTGGGCGCCCCGAAGGGCGGCCGCACTAGATTGCTTCCTATATACTAAAAATGAAAATTCCAAGCCAAGAATTATTGCACTTGGAAAACCAGGGATTACTGCACTCGATAAACCAAGGACTATTGCTCTTGGCAAACCAAGGATTACTGCACTCAAGAAGCCAAGGATTATTGCTATTAATAAACCAAGGATTACTGCACTCGATAAACCAAGGACTATTGCTCTTGGCAAACCAAGGATTACTGCACTCAAGAAGCCAAGGATTATTGCACTTGGAAAACCAAGGATTACTGCACTCGATAAACCAAGGACTATTGCACTTGATAGGCCAAAGATTACTGCGCTTGATAAACCAAGGATTATTGCACTTGATAAACCAAGGATTATTGCACTTGATAAGCCAAGGATTACTGCGCTTGATAAACCAAGGATTATTGCACTTGATAAACAAAGGATTATTGCACTTGATAAACAAAGGATTATTGCACTTGATAAACAAAGGATTATTGCACTTGATAAACCAAGGATTATTGCACTTGATAAGCCAAGGATTATTGCACTTGATAAGCCATGGATTATTGCACTTGATAGTAAAGAATGTTGCACTTGATAAGCCAAGGATTAATGCACTGGATTATTCAAGGATTATTGATATTAATAAACCAAGGACTACTGCACTTGATAAACCAAGGATTATTGCTCTTAATAAACCAAGGATTACTGCACTTGGAAAACTAAGGATTACTGCACTCGATAAACCAAAGACTATTGCACTTGATAAACCAAGGATTATTGCACTTGATAGGCCAAAGATTACTGCGCTTGATAAACCAAGGATTATTGCACTTGATAAACCAAGGATTATTGCACTTGATAAGCCAAGGATTATTGCACTTGATAAACCAAGGATTATTGCAGTTGATAAGCCAAGGATTATTGCATCTGATGAACCAAAGATTATTGCTATTAATAAACCAAGGATTACTGCACTTGGAAAACCAAGGATTACTGCACTCGATAAACCAAGGACTATTGCTCTTGGCAAACCAAGGATTACTGCACTCAAGAAGCCAAGGATTATTGCACTTGGAAAACCAAGGATTACTGCACTCGATAAACCAAGGACTATTGCACTTGATAGGCCAAAGATTACTGCGCTTGATAAACCAAGGATTATTGCACTTGATAAACCAAGGATTATTGCACTTGATAAGCCAAGGATTACTGCGCTTGATAAACCAAGGATTATTGCACTTGATAAACAAAGGATTATTGCACTTGATAAACAAAGGATTATTGCACTTGATAAACCAAGGATTATTGCACTTGATAAGCCAAGGATTATTGCACTTGATAAGCCATGGATTATTGCACTTGATAAGCCAAGGATTATTGCACTTGATAAACCAAGGATTATTGCACTTGATAAGCCAAGGATTATTGCACTTGATAAGCCATGGATTATTGCACTTGATAGTAAAGAATGTTGCACTTGATAAGCCAAGGATTAATGCACTTGATAAGCCAAGGATTAATGCACTGGATTATTCAAGGATTATTGATATTAATAAACCAAGGACTACTGCACTCGATAAACCAAGGATTATTGCTCTTAATAAACCAAGGATTACTGCACTTGGAAAACTAAGGATTACTGCACTCGATAAAATAAAGACTATTGCACTTGATAAACCAAGGATTATTGCACTTGATAGGCCAAGGATTACTGCACTTGATAAACCAAGGATTATTGCACTTGATAGGCCAAAGATTACTGCGCTTGATAAACCAAGGATTATTGCACTTGATAAACCAAGGATTATTGCACTTGATAAGCCAAGGATTATTGCACTTGATAAACCAAGGATTATTGCAGTTGATAAGCCAAGGATTATTGCATCTGATGAACCAAAGATTATTGCACTTGATAAACCAAGGATTATTGCACTTGATAAACCAAGGATTATTGCACTTGATAGGCCAAAGATTACTGCGCTTGATAAACCAAGGATTATTGCACTTGATAAGCCAAGGATTATTGCACTTGATAAACCAAGGATTATTGCAGTTGATAAGCCAAGGATTATTGCATCTGATAAACCAAGGATTATTGCACTTGATAAACCAAGGATTATTGCACTTGATAAACCAAGGAGTATTGCACTTGATAAACCAAGGATTATTGCTCTTGGCAAACCAAGGATTACTGCACTCGATAAGCCAAGGATTATTGCTCTTAATAAACCAAGGATTACTGCACTTGGAAAACTAAGGATTACTGCACTCGATAAACTAAGGATTATTGCTCTTGGCAAACCAAGGATTATTGCACTTGATAGGCCAAGGATTACTGCACTTGATAAACCAAGGATTATTGCACTTGATAAACCAAGGATTATTGCACTTGATAAGCCAAGGATTATTGCACTTGATAGGCCAAGGATTACTGCGCTTGATAAACCAAGGATTATTGCACTTGATAAACCAAGGATTATTGCACTTGATTAATCAAGGATTATTGCTATTAATAAACCAAGGATTATTGCACTAGCTGAGAAGCTGATTACTGCGCTGTCTAAAAAAGAGATTATTGCACTCGCTGAGACGTGGATTGTTGCACAACCTGAGAAAGCGATTATTGCATTAGCGGAAGTAACATTTGCACTAGCTACTTTCTGTCTCGTGGATGCTTGCTCTCGAGGGGGGATACTTGCTATTTGGGAGAGGGGGTACTGGCTACATGCATGGGATTCTTTCTATCCAGGGATGCTTGCTATTCAGGGATTCTTGCTATCTGCAGGATGCTTGCTATCTGGGTGGATGCTTCTATAATATCTGGGGGGTGCTTGCTATCTGCAGGATGCTTCTATAATATCTGGGGAGTGCTTGCTATCTGCAGGATGCTTCTATAATATCTGGGGGGTGCTTGCTATCTGCAGGATGCTTCTATAATATCTGGGGGTGCTTGCTATCTGCAGGATGCTTCTATAATATCTGGGGGTGCTTGCTATCTGCAGAATGCTTGCTATCTGGGTGGATGCTTGCTATCTGGGTGGATGCTTGCTATCTGGGTGGATGCTTCTATAATATCTGGGGGTGCTTGCTAATCTGCAGATGCTTGCTATCTGTGGTGATTCTTGCTATGAGCATTAGAGGATGCTTGCTATCTGCGATTGTTCACTTTTGGAGGGGGTTGCTTGCTGTCTTGGGAATATTTTCTATTTAGGGAAACGATATTTTGTTGACTGTTTGTTAATTTTAGAGAAAAAGTGATTTTTTAATTTTGCAAACATCTTAGTCCGTGACAATTTTACACGAATAAGGTGATTTTTAAAATGTGAAGAAGGAATTAGTGTTTAAGAAAATGTGTTTTTTTATTGTTTTCCATGAACTATTTTTGCTCCTTTCTTATTGGGCGCCCCGAAGGGCGGCCGCACTAGATTGCTTCCTATATACTAAAAATGAGTTGTCTGTCGGTATGCGATAGATTTCAGAAAAATTGGCTCAACAGATTTTCTTCAAACTTGCACTATTTGATCAGAAATTTTCCTGGCACGGTACATGCATCCTGGCTAAGAAATTGCTCAATGTTAAAGGGATTAAATATTCGAAAAACATGCTTTTCTGCAAAGGTCAAGCCAAATTTTCGACTTGAAATGCATTGTAAGAATGCTAGAGAAAAAACTGACTGGCTGAATTTCAATTCTGATAAAGATTGCATCACAACAAGTTGAAAACAGTGTCGAAGAAATGCACACACGACTTGAATGAAATTGCGTAACAATATTGCCAACTTAAATTGAGACTGATTCTGGCTGACTGAGAAATTGATTATGTCATAACTTTTTACTCCAATTGACTTGCTGTAAGAATTGAATTATAAGGGCCACAATTCATGTTCTCCAATTAAAAAAGATAGCCTTGATGCGAACAGACTGGAATGCTAATGTAGCGACCTGGGTTCGAATCTTAGTGGTGCAAAAAGATTTTTTTTATTAAAACACCTTAAAAACAAAACTGCTAAACATAAAAGAAGCGCAATGTCAAACATAGAAGAGCCACCATGTCGAACATTAGAGAGCCAACATATCGAACATAAAAGAGCCACCATGTCAAACATAAAAGAGCCAACATGTCAAACATAAAGAGCCACCATGTCAAACATTTAAGAGCCACCATGTAAAACATATAAGTGACTTTATGTCAAACATAAAAGAGCCACCATTTCGAACATTAAAGAGCCACCATTTCGAACATTAAAGAGCCACCATGTCGACCATAAAAGAGCCACTATTTCGAACATCAAAAAGCCACTATGTCAAACATTTAGGAGCCACTTTTTCGAACATTAAAGAGCCACCATGTCAAACATAAAAGAGCCAACATGTCAGACATTAAAAAGCCACCGTATCAAATATAAAAATAGTTAGCTACCGTGTAGAACAAAAAAGAGCCACCATGTCAAACATTAAAGAGCCACCATGTCAAACATAAAAGAGCCAACATGTCAATCATAAAAGAGCCAACATGTCAAACATAAAGAGCCACCATGTCAAACATATATGTGACTTTATGTCAAACATTAAAGAGCCACCATTTCGAACATTAAAGAGCCACTATTTCGAACATTAAAGAGCCACCTTGTCAAACATGAAAGAGCTATAACATGAAGAATATTAAAGAGCCACCATGTCGAACATAAAGTAGCCGCCATGTAAAATATTAAAGAGCTACCATGTTAAACATAAAAGAGCCAACATGTTAAGCATTTAAGAGCCTTCGTGTCAAACCTAGAAGAGCCACCATGTCGAACATTAAAGAGCCACCATGTCAAACATTCAAAAGCCATTATGTCGTACATTAAAGAGCCACCATTTCGAACATTAAAGAGCCACTATGTCAAACATTTAGGAGCCACCATTTTGAACATTAAAGAGCCACTATGTCAAACATTTAGGAGCCACTTTGTCGAACATTAAAGAGCCACCATGTCAAACATAAAAGAGCCAACATGTCAGACATTAAAAAAGCCACCGTATCAAATATAAAAGAGTTAGCTACCGTGTAGAACAAAAAAGAGCCACCATGTCAAACATATATGTGACTTTATGTCAAACATTAAAGAGCCATCATGTCGAACATAAAAGAGCCACCATGTAAAACATTAAAGAGCCACCATGTCAAACATAACAGAGCTACCATGTCAAACAATAAAGAGCCACCATGTCGAACATAAAAGAGCCACCATGTAAAACATTAAAGAGCCACCATGTCAAACATTAAAGAGCCACTATGTCGAACATTAAAGAGCCACCATGTCGAATATTAAAGAGCCACCATGTCGAACATTAAAGAGCCATTATGTCAAACATTAAAAGTCACCATGTTAAACATTAAAGAGCCACCATGTCGAAAATTTAAGAGCCAAAATGTAGAACAAAAAAGAGCCACCATGTCAAACATTAAAGAGCCACCATGTCAAACAATAAAGAGCCACCATGTCGAACATAAAAGAGCCACCATGTAAAACATTAAAGAGCCACCATGTCAAACATTAAAGAGCCACTATGTCGAACATTAAAGAGCCACCATGTCGAATATTAAAGAGCCACCATGTCGAACATTAAAGAGCCATTATGTCAAACATTAAAAGTCACCATGTTAAACATTAAAGAGCCACCATGTCAAACATTAAAGAGCTACCATGTAGAACAAAAAAGAGCCACCATGTCAAACATTAAAGAGCCACCATGTCAAACATACAAGAGCCAACATGTCAATCATAAAAGAGCCAACATGTCAAACATAAAGAGCCACCATGTCGAACATATAAGGGACTTTATGTCAAACATTAAAGAGCCACCATGTCAAACATTAAAGAGCCACCATGTAAAACAAAAGAGCCACCATTTCGAACATTAAAGAGCCACCATGTTAAACATAAAAGAGCCACCATGTAGAATATTAAAGAGCCACTACGTTGAACATTAAGGGGGGCCATTATACCGAACATTAACCAGCCACCATGTCAAACCTAAAAGAACCACCATGTCAACATAAAAGAGCTACCATGTCAAACATTTAAGAGCCACCATGTAAAACATTAAAGAGCCATCATTTGAAACATTAAAGAGCCACCATGTCAAATATTTAAGAGCCACTATGTCAAATATTTAAGAGCCACCATGTCGAACATTTAAGAGCCACCATGTCAAACCTAAAAGAGCCACCATGTCAAATATTTAAGAGCCACCATGTCGAACATTTAAGAGCCACCATGTCAAACCTAAAAGAGCCACCATGTCAAACCTAAAAGAGCCACCATGTCGAACATAAAAGAGCTACCATGTCAAACATTAAAGAGCCACCATTTAGAACATTAAAGAGCCACCATGTCGAACATTAAACAGCCACCATGTCAAACATTTAAGAGCCACCATGTCAAACATATATGTGTCTTTATGTCAAACATTAAAGAGCCACCATTTCGAACATTAAAGAGCCACCATGTCAAACATTTAAAAGCCACCTTGTCAAACATTAAATAGCCACTTTGTCGAACATTAAAGAGCCACTGTGTCAAACATAAAAGTGCCACCAGGTTAAACATTAAAGAGCCACCATGTCAAACAATAAAGAGCCACCATGTCAAACATAAAACAGCCACCATGAAAAACATAAAAGAGCCACCATGTCAGACATTAAAAAGCCATTGTTTCAAACATAAAAGAGTTGCCATGTAGAACATAAAAGAGCCACCATGTCAAACATAAAATTTACACAATTTCAAACGTAAAAGTAAGCGAATTTTAAAGGAGCCACTATAATGCTAAGGAAATTGTCGCACTAGCTACTTATTGTCTGGTGGATGCTTGCTATCTGGGGATGCTTGCTATCTGGGGGATGCTTGCTATCTGGGGGATGCTTGCTATCTGGGGGATGCCTGCTATCTGGGGGATGCTTGCTATCTGGGGGATGCTTGCTATCTGGGGGATGCTTGCTATCTGAGGGATGCTTGCTATCTAGGGGATGCTTGCTATCTGGGGATGCTTGCTATCTGGGGGATGCTTGCTATCTGGGGGATGCTTGCTATCTGGGGGATGCTTGCTATCTGGAGGATGCTTGCTATCTGGGAGATGCTTGCTATCTGGGGGATGCTTGCTATCTGGGGGATGCTTGCTATCCAAGGGTTGCTTGCAATCTAGAGGATGCTTGCTATCTGGGGGATGCTTGCTGTCTTGGGATGATTTCTTTCTGCATTGCACTTCCTTTGAGTATTTTGTCTGTTTTCTTTGTGAAGGCTTTTTTTGGCTATCTTTTTGTTACTTGTAGAGAACAGAGATTCTATACAGATGTCCCCCAACGGGGGGCGAAGATTGCTAGTCCTCTCCTAATACTAAAGTTGGTGCGATGATTGTTTGTTTGTTTGTCTGTTTGTTTGTGTGTTGCATAACTCCTCCTAGAATACTTGCAAGTCAGCGTTGAAACTTATATGGGGAAACTGCAAATTTTCCGGGGACTGCAGTGGGCTATTTCAATTTTTTATTTTCACATTTTAAGATCCCTAAAAAAGCAGAAAACTGATTTCCTAACCTTCTCTGGACACTTTTTCTGCTCGGAGCCGAAAATTTGCATGATTTTGAGCGATTGCGCCACAACTTTCTCCTATCTCTGTAGTGTATTTTCTCGCCAGTGGGGTTGGTCGCGTTCTCAGTGGCAGCGTGTGTACAAGCGGACCCCGGCTGAAAAATTGAACTGTGTGTATTTCGTGGGGTGGTGGGTAAGTAAGCGCAATTATATGGCTATTGTGCTGAGATTCAATTGGTTTTATTATCAGCACCTTTCAATTGACTGCCCTGTGCATTGGTTAGACAGTGAAATTCAATGAATAAACTTGCGGGCCTCTTTAGCAGGCAGTGAACGTATGAACGTACACTCAATATTGCAATGCTTATAAATCGGCAAATTTCAAACTCAGACTGTTGCTGGATTTTTTAACTTTGAGAGGAGAGACTTATATTGCTGGAAAGAACTTGCAACGCTGAGTTCGGGGATATAAATTGTTTGCTTTAAATATGAAAACTAAAAGCGCGGGATTCAAAAAACGATTTCCATACTTTTAACTTCCTGCAAAGATTGTAGGAAGATTTTAGTTGAGGGGTTGAGTTAAATTTAATGATTCCCCCGAAACGGGGGGGGTTGGGCTTGGGCTGAGTGTACATAGCTGTTTTAAAAAGATAGAACTGTGCCGAGATTCAATTGGTTTTATTATCGGCCCTGTGTATTAGCTGGGCAGTGAAATTCAATGAATAAACTTGCGAG
Organism: Macrostomum lignano; assembly: GCA_002269645.1. Classification (NCBI taxonomy): domain Eukaryota; kingdom Metazoa; phylum Platyhelminthes; family Macrostomidae; genus Macrostomum; species Macrostomum lignano. The sequence goes on along the minus strand of NIVC01000094.1, from coordinate 998,473 downwards.
CTTCTCTAGCAAGCAGTCGGGAAATCGGTAAATTTCAAACGCTAACTGTTCCTCGAGTTTTAAACTTTGAGAGGAGAGACTTATATTGCTGGAAAGATCTTGCAACGCTGAGTTCGGGAATATAAGTTTTTTGCTTTAAATATGAAAAGAAAATGCACAGCATTTGAAAAACTATTTCCATACTTTTAACTTTCTGCAAAAATTGTACTCAGTTTTGCGAGACGTAATAGATAAAGTTGGGGGAGGGTTCAACTTCTCACTGCTGCTGTGTATTGGAGGGTTGATTTAGATTGCGCAATGTTTTTGTTAACTTTAACTGAGACTGATACTGACTGACTGTGAAATCGGTTGCGCAATGAATTGATTCAATTAGTTCAATATTTTTATCAGTGCCTTTTAACACGAAGCTGTGCGTTCTAACCCTAACCCTAACCCTAACCCTAACCAATGAATCCGGAGAGTTGAGTTGTTTGACGGAAAAAATTCGATTGAGTCCAGTTTAGCGGAGACGATTTCAATGTTTTAATTTTGACGGAGAGAATTTCTGTTTCGTGGAGAGGATTTCGATGGTGTTCAGTTTCACGGAGAGGATTTCGATCACGTTCATCTTCACAGTGAGGATTTCTGTTTCGCGGAGATAATTTATGATTGATTTCTGTTTTATCGAGACGATTTTGATGGATTTAAGTTTCAATGAGAGGATTTCGAAGGAGTCCAGTTTCATGGAGAGGATTTCGATGGTTTTCATTTGAACGGACAGGATTTCTGCTTTGCGGAGAGGATTTTGATGGATTTGGCATCTTCAGTCAGTCAGAGAAGAGAGTAAAGAGAAGAATGAAAAGAGAAGAGAGATGAGATGATAGAAAACAGAGTAGAAATGAGACGAGAGATTAGACATGACAGATGGGAGAAAAGAGGGGAGTAAGGCGGGAACGAAGGAGAGAGAAGAGAAGAGGAGAGAGGAGACGAGAGGGGAGATATGAGATAGCAGAGGGAGACAAGAGAGATGATAGGAGAGAGAATAGAGATGAGGGATAAGAGCGTACAGAGGTAATAGAAAAGAGGGGAGAGTAGAGGAGAAAGAAGGAGTGAGATGAGGGATGAGAGATGAGAGAGGAGGGGAGAGAGAAGAGAGGAGAAAAGAGGGGAGAAATGAGAGATGCGATGAGAAAAGAGATGAGTGAGAACATAAGAGAGAAGAGATTAGAGATTAGAGAAGAGAGGGGAGAAGATGAAATGAGAAAGGAGAGGAGAGAAGAGAGAATGGAGAGGATAGAAAAGAGAGAAGAGAAGAGATAGGGGATAGTGGTAAGGAGGAAAGAAAGATGGGAGACAAGAAAGTAGAGTGTGAGAGCGTATATGAGATATGAGAAATGAGAAGCAGATAGGAGAGAAAAGAGAAGAGAGAGAGGGTTAAGAGAGACGATAGATAAGTAAGAAGAGATGACATATGAGAGAGGAGAGAAGAGGGAGAGATAAGAGAGAAGAGAGGAGACAGGAGACAGAAGTGAAGAGGAGAGATATGAGAGAAGAGAGGAGACAAGAGACAGGAGAGGGTACAAACGAAAGACGAGGGAGAAGAGATAAATAAGGGAGTAGGGGTAGAGATGAGATGAGAGAGAGGAGAGAGAAGAGAGTCACGATAATAGCGAATAGAAGAGAGAGGAGATATGAGAGACGTGAGAGTCTTTGAGCTATGGTCTTTCAAAGATTTTGTAAAGAATTTGGAGACGATTTGGAAGATAGGGTTCAAGACATGGAATTTCAGTTGATGGATATTTCAGGGAATGGAATTCCGGTGATGGGAGTTCTTCCCCTTTCTCCTCCGAAGGAGGAGTTGGCCTTCCTAATACTAAAGTTGGTGCGATGATTGTTTGTTTGTTTGTCTGTTTGTTTGTGTGTTGCATAACTCCTCCTAGAATACTTGCAAGTCAGCGTTGAAACTTATATGGGGAAACTGCAAATTTTCCGGGGACTGCAGTGGGCTATTTCAATTTTTTATTTTCACATTTTAAGATCCCTAAAAAAGCAGAAAACTGATTTCCTAACCTTCTCTGGACACTTTTTCTGCTCGGAGCCGAAAATTTGCATGATTTTGAGCGATTGCGCCACAACTTTCTCCTATCTCTGTAGTGTATTTTCTCTCCAGTGGGGGGATGGTCGCGTTCTCAGTGGCGGCGTGTGTACACTTTTACCTTGGCGCACGGGCTGACTGACTATAGAAAATTGCGCAACGATGTTCTGATCAGAAAATATGTTCTGATTTTCAATAGGCAGCCCTGTGTATTTGTTGGACAGTAATTCAGTAAATTCAATGAATAAACTTGCGAGCATCTTTAGCACGCACTGAACGTAAACTCAATGCTTTAAATCGGGAAATTTCAAACGTTTACTGTTCCTCGAGTTTTTAACTTTGAGAGGAGAGACTTATATTGCTGGAAAGATCTTTCAATGCTGATTTCGGGGATATAAATTGTTTGCTTTAAATATGAAAACTAAATGCTCTGCATTGGAAAAACTATTTCCATACTTTTAACTTTTTGCAAAGATTGTACTCATTTTAGGAGTTCAATGGTGTTCGACTGACCCCCCAGCAGTTGGGGGGTTCAATTTCTAATTGCCACTGCGTATTGGAAGGGGGTCGGTCGCTGTGTATTGGAGGGTTGATTTAGATTGCGCAATATTTTTGTTAACTTTAACTGAGACTGATACTGACTGACTTAGAAATACGAGCGTAAATTGCGAAATCTTTTGATTCAAATATCTCATTTTTTATCGGACCTTTTCAACACGCAGCTCTGTGCAGCTCCAACCCTAACCCTAACCCTAACCACCGAATCCTGAGAGTTTAGTTGTTTGACGGAGAAACTTTCGATTGGGTCCAGTTTCACGTAGAGGATTTTTGTTTCGCGGAGAGGATTTCGATCGTGTTCAGTTTCACAGAGAGGATTTTGATGGATTTGGAGAACAGTTAGATAATGGGATTCGGGTCTTGGGATTCAGCTGATGGAGTTCAGGGAATGGAATTCCGGTGATGGGAGTTCTTCCCCTTTCTCCTCCAGAGGAGGAGTTGGCCTCGTCCTAATACTAAAGTTGGTGCGATGATTGTTTGTTTGTTTGTCTGTTTGTTTGTGTGTTGCATAACTCCTCCTAGAATACTTGCAAGTCAGCGTTGAAACTTATATGGGTAAACTGCAAATTTTCCGGGGACTGCAGTGGGCTATTTCAATTTTTTATTTTCACATTTTAAGATCCCTAAAAAAGCAGAAAACTGCAATCTTGACCTTTGATAATCTTATTTGTCCCCTCTTTCTGCTCGGAGCTGATAAAATGCATCAATTTTGATTGCTTGCGCCATAACTTTCTCCTATCTCGCCAGTGCATTTCTCTCCAGTTGGGGGATGGGGCGTTCTAAGTGGCTGCGTGTGTACAATTGGACCCTGGCTCGCTGGCGCACTGTATTGATGATTGCGCAATGATTTGGCTACTGTTAAGTTGTTCTGCCTTTCAATATGAAGCCCTGTGTATTGTATGTAGGACAGTGAAATTCATTGCATAACTTGCGAGTCGCTTTAACAGGCGGTGAGCGTACACTCGATATTTCAATGCTTTAAATCGGAAAGTTGTAAACGTTAACTGCTCCTCGAGTTCTAAACTTTAAGAGAAGAGACTTATATTGCCGGAAAGAGCTTGCAACACTGAGTTTGGAGGTATAAGTTGTTTGCTTTAAATATGAAAACAAAAAGGACGGCATTAAAAAACTATTTCCGAACTTATAACTTTCTGCAAAGATTGCACTTAGTTTCGCTAGACGTAATACGAGCGTAGATAAAGTTATGGGGAGGGTTCAACTTCTTACTGCCACTGTGTATTGGAGGGTTGAATTAGATTGTGCAATCATTTTGTTAACTTTACCTGAGCCTGATACTGACTAAATGAGAAATCGGTTGCGCAATAAATTGATTCAATTAATTCAATATTCTTATCGGCGCCTTTCAACCCGCAGCTCTGTGCAGCTCTAACCCTAACCCTAACCACTGATGGCACTGAACCCTGAGAGTTAAGTTCTTTTTGACGGAGAAAATTTCGATTGAGTCCAGTTTTACGGAGAGGATTTCGATGGTTTTCAGTTTCACGGAGAGGATTTCTGTTTCGCGGAGAGGAGTTTGATGGATTTGGAGATGTTTTGATGATGGGATTCGGGTCATGGGATTCAGCTAAGGGGTTTCGGGGAATGGAATTCCGGTGATGGGAGTTCTTCCCCTTTCTCCTCCATCGGAGGAGTTGGCCTCGTTAATACTAAAACTGGTGCGTTGTTTGTCTGTGTGATACATATCTCCTCCTAGACGACTTGCAAGTCAGCGTCGAAACTTATATGGGAAAACTGCAAATTTTCCGAGGATGGCAGTGGGCTATTTCAATTTTTTATTTTTACATTTTAAGATCCCGAAAAAAGCAAAAAACTGCAATCTTGACCTTTGATAATCTTATTTGTCCCCTCTTTCTGCTTGGAGCTAAAAATTTGCATGAATTTTGAGCGATTGCGCCATAACTTTCTCCTATCTCTGCAGTGTATTTTCTCTCCAGTGGGGGTGCTCGCGTTCTCAGTGGCGGCGTGTGTACACTTGGACCTTGGCGCACGGGCTGACTGTATAGACAATTGCGCAACGATACGTGCTCTGATTTTCAATTAGGCGAGCGGTGATATTTTTTGCACACTGAAATTCAATGCATCAACATGCGAGCCTTTTTGGAAAGATTGCAGGTTCAGGTGAACGTACACTCGATACTTCAATGCTTTAAATCGGGACATTTCAAACAATTGCAAACTGTTGCCTCGAGTCAATGCTTAAAACTTTAAAAGAACTTAGACTTATATTGCTGGAAAGATCTTGCTGCGATGAGTTCGGGGATATAAGTTTTTTGCTTTAAATATGAAAATTAAATTCACAGCATTCAAGAAAAGATTTTCATACTTTTAGCTTTCTGCAAAGATTGTTCTCATTTTGGAGTTAAATGGGGGTTCGACCGACCCCCCAATAGTTGGTGAGGGGGGGGGTTCAATTTCTAGCTGCACTGCGTATTGGAAGGGGGTCGGTTGCTGTGTATTTGAGGGTTGATTTAGATTGCGCAATCTTTTTGTTAACTTTAACTGAGGCTGATACTGACTGCCTGAGAAATAAGTTGCGCAATTTAATTGGTTCAATGTTTTTACGGCGTCTTTCAACACGCAGCTGTGTGTAGCTCTAACCCTAACCCTAACCTTAACCAATGAATTCTGAGAGCTGGGCTGTTTGACGTAGAAATTTCGATTTAGTCCAGTTTCACGGAGAGGATTTCTATTTCGCGGAGAATATTTCGATGGTGTTCAGTTTCACGGAGAGGATTTCGATAGTGTTCAGTTTCACGGAGACGATTTCTGTTGCGCGGAGAGGTGTTGGAAAATGGGATTCCGCTGATGGAGTTCAGGGAATGGAATTCCGCTGATTGGAGGTCTTCCCCTTTCTTCTCCGAAGGAGGAGTTGGCCTCGTATATACTAAAAATGAGTTGTCTGTATGTATGTGGGTAGGTATGCGATAGATTTCAGAAAAAATGGCTCAACCGATTTTCTTCAAACTTGCACCATTCGATCAGAAATTTTCCTGGGACGGTACATGCATCTTGGCTAAGAAATTGCTCAATATTAAAGGGATTAAATATTCGAAAAACAGGCTTTTTTGCAAAGGTCAAGCGGCTCTTTCGATCTGAAATGCATTGTAAGAATGCTAGAGAAAAAACTGACTGACTGAATTTCAATTCTGATAAAGATTGCATCACAACAAGTTGAAAACAGTGCCAAAGAAATGCACACACAACTTGATTGAAATTGCGTAACAATATTGCTAACTTAAATTGACACTGATACTGGCTGACTAAGAAATTGATTATGTCATAACTTTTTACTCTAACCAACTTGCTGTAAGCATTGAATTATAAGGGCCACAAATCATGTTCGCCAATTGAAAAGAGAAAGCCTCGATGCAAACAGATTGGACTGCTTATGTAGCGACCTGGGTTCAAAGCTTAGTAGTGCAAAAAGATTTTTTTATTAAAAAAACCCTAATAAAAACATTTTAAATGCTAAAAACAAAAAGCACAATGTAAAACATTAAAGAGCCATCATGTCAAACATAAAAGATCCACCATGTCTAACATTAAAGAGCCACCATGTCTAACATTAAAGAGCCACCATGTCGAACATTAAAGAGCCACCATGTCTAACATTATAGAGCCACCATGTCGAACATTAAAGAGCCACCATGTCAAATATTAAAGAGCCACCATTTCAAACATTAAAGAGCCATCATTACACTAGGGTGCCACCAGGTCAAACATTAAAGAGCCACCATGTCTAACATTATCGAGTCACCATGTCAAGTATATTCGTGAATCCATGTCAAACATAAAAGAGCCACCATGTCAAACACTAAAGAGCCACCATGTCCAACATAAAAGAGCCACCATGTCCAACATAAAAGAGCCACCATGTCAAACATATATGTGACTCCATGTCAAAAAGTAAAGAGCGACCATGTCAAGCATAAAAGAGCCACCATGTCGAACATAAAAGAACCACCATGTCGAACATTATAGAGCCACCATGTCAAGCATAAAAGTACCACCATGTCGAACATTAAAGAGCCACCATGTCTGACATTAAAAAGCCACCATGTCAAACATATATGTGACTCCATGTCAAAAAGTAAAGAGCCACCATGTCAAGCATAAAAGAGCCACCATGTCGAACATAAAGAACCACCATGTCGAACAATATAGAGCCACCATTTCAAACATTAAAGAGCATTCATTACACTAGGGTGCCACCATGTCTAACATTAACGAGTCACCATGTCAAGTATATTCGTGAATCCATGTTAAACCTTAAAGAGCCACCATGTCAAACACTAAAGAGCCACCATGTCGAACATTAAAGAGCCACCATGTCAAACATAAAAGAGCCATCATGTCAAACATAAAAGAGCCACCATGTCAAACATTAAAGAGCCACCATGTCAAACATATATGTGACTCCATGTCAAAAAGTAAAGAGCCACCATGTCAAGCATAAAAGAGCCACCATGTCGAACATAAAGAACCACCATGTCGAACAATATAGAGCCACCATGTCAAACATTAAAGAGCCACAACGTCAAACATTACAGAGCCACCATGTCGAACATTAAAGAACCACCATGTCTAACATTAAAGAGCCACCATGTCGAACATTAAAGAACCACCATGTCTAACATTAAAGAGCCACCATGTCGAACATTAAAGAGCTACCATGTCTAACATTAAAGAGCCACCATGTCTAATATTAAAGAGCCACCATGTCAAACATAAAAGGACCACCATGTCAAACATTAAAGAGGCACCATGTCGAACATTAAAGAGCCACCATGTCAAACATTAAAGAGCCACCATGTCAAATATTAAAGAGCCACCACTTCAAACATTAAAGAGCCACCATGTCTAACATTAACGAGTCACCATGTCAAGTATATTCGTGACTCCATGTCTAACATAAAAGAGTCACCATGAAGAACATAAAAGGGCCATCATGTCAAACATAAAAGAGCCATCATGTCAAACATAAAAGAGCTACCATGTCAAAAATTAAAGAGCCACCATGTCAAACATTAAAGAGCCACCATGTCTAACATTAAAGAGCCACCATGTCGAACATTAAAAAGCCACCATGTCAAACATTATAGATCCACCATGTCGAACATTAAAGAGCCACCATGTCCAACATATATGTGACTCCATGTAAAACATTAAAGAGCCATCATGTCAAACATAAAAGAGCCACCGTGTAGAACATAAAAGGACCACCATGTCAAATATTAAAGAGGCACCATGTCGAACATTAAAAAGCCACCATGTCTAACATTATAGATATACCATGTCGAACATTAAAGAGCCACCATGTCAAACATTAAAGAGCCACCATGTCTAACATTAACGAGTCACCATGTCAAGTATATTCGTGACTCTATATCAAACATCAAAGAGCCATCATGCCAAACATAAAAGAGCCACCATGTCAAATATTAAAGAGCCACCATTTCAAGCATAAAAGGACCACTATGTCGAACATTAAAGAGCCACCATGTCAAAAATTTAATAGCCAACATGTCTAACATTAAAGAGCCACCATGTCGAACATTAAAGAGCCACCATGTCTAACATTATGGAGCCACCATGTCTAACATTATAGAGCCACCATGTCAAACACTAAGAGCCACCATGTCAAACATAAAAGAGCCACAATGTCAAACATTAAAGTGACACCATGTCAGACATTAAAAAACTCCGAATCAAACATCAAAGAGCCACCATGTAGAACATTAAAGAGCCACCATGTAGAACATAAAAGAGCCACCATGTCAAACATAAAAGATACACAATTTCAAACGTAAAAGTAAGCGTCATGCCAATTTTAAGGGAGCCACTATACGAGTAAAATGCGATAAAAGCGCTACATATAGTACTTATTCTGTTAAGTAGTAGTCTTTGAATTTTTCTTTCTACATACTCGTTGCTCAAAATTCCTGGCTCTAAATTCCAGGTCCCAAGGTTCTAAGATTATATTCCTCAGATCCCAAATCCCACAAATTCTTTATCCTCGAAGACAGATTCTAGAGCCATATTTTAGAATGCAGATTCCAGAGAGATCCCAAGATCCCAGATCCTAAATCCCAGATAAAAGTTTCTAGAAAACGGACGGCCTAAAACAGATCATAGATCCCAAATCCCGCCTCGAAGATCACGGAACATGGGTTCTAATATTCCACATCCCAGATTCGAGATCCCAAATCCCGAATTCCAAATCACTGATCCGAGATCTCAACTTTTAAATCCGTGATTTCAGATTACAAATCCCATATCTCAAATCCCAAATCCAAGATCACAGATCTCGGATGAATATTCCAGAAAACAGACAGCCAAATCAGATCCGAAATCCGAAATCCCACGCCAAAGATCCCAAAATATTACATTGATCCATTATTCCACATCTCAGGTTCCAAATCCTAAATCCAAAATCACAGATGCGAGATTTTAACTTCTGAATCCCAGATTTCAGATAATGAATCGCATATCCAAGATCCTTAATCCCAAATCCCAAACCCCAGATGCCAAATCCCAGATCCCAAATCCCAGATCCCAGATCCCAGATCCCAGATCCCAGATCCCAGATCCCAGATCCCAGATCCCAGATCCCAGATCCCAGATCCCAGATTTCATATCCCGGATGAAGACTCCAGAAAACAGGCAGCCTAAATCAGATCCTAATCCCACGCCCAAGATCCCAAAACATTGATCCAATATTCCACATCTTAGATCCCGAATCCAAAATCCTAGATCTCGAATCCCAAATCCCAGATTCTACATCCCAGAGCATAGGTCATAAATTCCATATGCTAGATCTCAGATCCCAGATCCTGGAACACAGATCCGAGATCCCAGGTTACAGATCCCAGCTCATTACGCATTAGTGCTATAGGCAATCCTGATGAAACCACAGCTTGAAATCAGTGTTGTTTCTTGATTGACAACTCTAACTGCCTGTTGGCGTGAACGCGGGCCCTTAATACACCCAGGGACGCAGACAAACTACGATCCTGATGCCAATAAAAGCATGGCCCAGTTCTTAGTCGGTTTTATTCCTAAAAATAGCCGGGTTCCATTCCAGATCTTAGGGTTTCAATGAGAGGCAATGAGAGGCGCTGAGGAAAGTGTACTCATGTAGCCGCGGTACAGGCGAGTACAGATGGATGTCACAGGACAGGGCAGTGCGTAGCTCTTGAGTCCTTGCTCCCTCCCTGTACGTCTCAGTGTACCCCTAGCAGTGTGCACTTGGGCGGACGGGTGAGGGGCAGATGCCGCAGCATCAGCGCTCTGCCAGGGACTCCTAGACAGAGAGAGAGAGAGAGAGTCTGGAATGGAAGGCAGTTTGTGTTTTTGCGTTTCAATCGATTGGGGAAATTCCATTGGGCTAGACCTGTGTCCAGATGTCTACCTTATGGCGTCCATGGCTCCGCGTACAGCGCTGCTCGGGGTAAGGGAATGGCATCAGGTCAGCGCACTGCAGCCAATGGAGCTTCGGATGGAGAAAAAACTGGCCAATCTTGCTTTTTATAAGATGCCATCTCGCTTTTTCAGTAGCGCTTCTTTTGTCTGTTTATAATTTCATTTATTTCATTCTGTTATCGCCGATTTTGATCATTGTGAACTCGAGCCGGGTCAGTCGGTGGTGACAAAACGCAGAACTGCCAGGTTTTAAACTACTTTCCGAAAGACTTCGCCGAAATACGAGTTTTCCATTGCAGTAGAATCTTCATTAGGTTTTTTTCTGTTTTGGAGGCCATCTTTGATGGCACTTGCCAAGCCAGCTGCATCGCCTGTTGACAGGGGCTGGGCCTGGGTCATCTGCGGCGGTGAGTGCTGTGGTTGTGCTGAATTGTCATAGTGTCAGGCTGTGTCAGCCTGTGAGTGTCAGGCTGTGTCAGCCTGTGAGTGTCAGGTTGTGTCAGCCTGTGGGTGTCAGGCTGTGTCAGCCTGTGAGTGTCAGGTTGTGTCAGCTTGTGAGTGTCAGGCTGTGTCAGCTTGTGAGTGTCAGGCTGTGTCAGCCTGTGGGTGTCAGGCTGTGTCAGCCTGTGAGTGTCAGGTTGTGTCAGCTTGTGAGTGTCAGGCTGTGTCAGCTTGTGAGTGTCAGGCTGTGTCAGCCTGTGGGTGTCAGGCTGTGTCAGCCTGTGAGTGTCAGGTTGTGTCAGCTTGTGAGTGTCAGGCTGTGTCAGCTTGTGAGTGTCAGGCTGTGTCATCTTGTGAGTGTCAGGCTGTGTTAGCTTGTCAGTCAGTGAGTGTCAAGTTGTGCCAGCTTGTCAGCCAGTGAGTGTCAGGTTGTACCAGCTTGTCAGTCAGTGAGTGTCAGGTTGTGCCAGCTTGTCAGTCAGAGAGTGTCAAGTTGTGTCAGCTTGTCAGCCAGTGAGTGTCAGGTTGTGCCAGCTTGTCAGTCAGTGAGTGTCAGGTTGTGCCAGCTTGTCAGTCAGTGAGTGTCAGGTTGTGTCAGCTTGTCAGTCAGTGAGTGTCAGGTTGTGCCAGCTTGTCAGTCAGTGAGTGTCAGGTTGTGCCAGCTTGTCAGTCAGAGAGTGTCAAGTTGTGTCAGCTTGTCAGCCAGTGAGTGTCAGGTTGTGCCAGCTTGTCAGTCAGTGAGTGTCAGGTTGTGCCAACTTGTCAGTCAGTGAGTGTCAGGTTGTGCCAGCCTGTCAGTCAGTGAGTGTCAGGTTGTGCCAGCCTGTCAGTCAGTGAGTGTCAGACTGCCAGTTAAGCGAGCAGGTGACCGAATGCACATTTCAGCTGGGTCATTCCTGCACATCCTGGTGATCGGCAATGTCCGAAGCACCGGCCTGCTGCTGGCCAGCGTGTCGGAGCACTACAACAGGAGCAAGCGGGACACCTCATGGATTTTGAGCTTCATGTTTCTGGTGTTTCTCATTCTTAGTAAGTCAGAAGATGAGCAGATGAGCTCCAGTTTAACCCTATGATTCTCCACTAATCCGTCTTCCTCCACGAACCCGCCCAGCGCCAGTCACAATGGCCCTGGCCAGGCGCTTCTCAGTCCGTCTGGTCGTGTCCATCGGCAGCTGCTTCCTCGGCTTAGGTTTCTCCCTGTCCTACTTTGCCGAATCGCTGGAGGTGCTGTACTTCACCATCGGGCTGCTGGTGGGCATCGGGCTGTCCATGACGCACCCGCCGACTGTGCTGATCATCAGCTACTACTTTCTGCAGCGCCGGACGGTCGCTATGGGCATCACGTTCTCCGGCTGCTCCATGGGCGCTCTGTGCATGCCGCCGTTGATGAACTATCTAATTGAGCAGTACACCTTCCGCGGCTGCATGCTGATCTGGGGCGCAATCATGCTCAACGTGGCCGTGGCTGCCGCTGTCATGCGCCCGTTTGTGCCCGCCAGCGACCAGGGAGCTGCCCCTGAGGCGGAGGCGCTGATCGGCGAAGAGGCTGAGAATGCGGAGAAGAATGCGGAGAAGAGTGCAGAGAAGAATGCGGAGAAGAGTGCAGAGAAGAATGCGGAGAAGAGTGCAGAGAAGAATGCGGAGAAGAATGCGAATAAGAATGCGAAGAAGAATGCGAAGAAGAATGCGGAGAAGAATGCGGAGAAGAGTGCAGAGAAGAATGCAGAGAAGAATGCGGAGAAGAATGCGGAGAAGAATGCAGAGAAGAATGCGGAGAAGAATGCTGAAGAGGTGGTGGAAGAAAACGCAATGAAGACTAAAAAGCAGAGCACGGAAAAGGATGTAGAAAGTGAAATGGACAACGATAGCAAGAGCCAGCCAGAGGCTTGTGCAAGCTGCACCTCCAAGAGCAAAGCCAAGCAACAAACCAACGGTGACCCGCACCACTACTGCACCAGCGCCGATAACATTCTTTTTGTGTCCGGCTCGGCCAAGTCCGCAGCCGGGCGCAGCTGTCGACGTCGAGCTACCTCGACGAACGCCACGTCCGCAGAGGCAGCGGAAGATGCGTCCCGCGGCGCCCCGGCCCCGCACGCCCCGGCGATCTTCCTGGCGTCCTGTGGAGACGTCAGCGTCTTGTTTGACTCCGGCGGCGGCCCAGCGAATACCCCGGAAGACGTCTTTCAGGGAAACTTCGTCACCCGACTCCGCCGGAGCTTCAAAGAGAGCGGCCGCCTGATGCGCCGGCCCCGCTTCTGGGTGCTGCTGTTCAGCCTGTCGCTGGCCGCGCAGGCGATGCCGTTCAACTTCATGGTGCTGCCGCAGCACGGCAAGAACATCGGCATGACGGCCACTGAGTACACCCGGCTGCTGCAGTACCAGGGCATCACAGACCTCGTCACTCGGATTAGCATCGGCTTCCTGGCTGACAGGCAGCTGTTCAGGCGGCAGCTGCTGCTGCTGACCCTCACGATCGCCCAGGGTGCGCTCTGGTGCCTCCTGTTGCACCCGACACCGGCCGCTGCCCTGGCCTACGCTCTGCTGGAGGGCCTACTGGCTGGCGGCCTGGTTCCCAACCTGGCGCCAATGCTGGTGGAGACGTTCGGGATTGAGAACCTGGGCTTGACCTACGGGATGCTGGGCATCATCGAGAGCATAATCATGCTGATCGTGCCCGTGCTGCTGGGTGCGTTACTGCTGCTGGGGATGGGGATCGGATGGGATATGAGAGGATATGATAGGATGGAGTTGGATGGGATGGGATGGGATGGGATGGGATGGGATGGGATAGGATAGGATGGGATGGGATGGGATGGGATGGGATGGGATGGGATAGGATAGGATGGGATGGGATGGGATGGGGTGAGATGGAATGGGATGGGGATGACATGGGATGAGATGGGATAGGTTGGGATGGGATGGGATGGGATTGAATAGGATGAGATAGGATGGGATGGGATAGATGGAAATTGGGGAAGCAATGAAGATACGTGAATTTGGATTGGAGTACTATGGACTAGAGAGGCATTGTGAGGTTATTGGGGTACACACAGCAGAATATTCAGTACAAGCAGACTGGCAAGCAGACCCTCAGCTCGCACTAGAAGTATTTAATTCCATTCAGGCTGGCCCAGAGCGCCAAAGCCAGCCTCACTAACCAGTGCCGAACGCTTTTATCGCCGCGAACCCTCGAATTGATACTTGAAATTCCTCTCCAGGCGATTTGTTCGACCGGACCGGCTCCTGGAACGCCTCCATCATCTTCCTGTCGGCTCTGATCGGATTCGCGGGGCTGCTGCTGCTGGCGGATGACCTGGTGCAGCAGCGGTTGGAGAGGCGGCGGCGGCAGCAGTCAGCCAAGCCGGCTCCCTGATAGAGTGGTTGTTGAGGGCAGTCGAACTGTCTTCTGTCTGCCCTTTTGGCGCCATTTATCTGTCAGCGCCAGGCCGCGCCGTTCAAACTGGAACAGTGCAAATTTTACGCTACTATTCTACGCTTTTCAGTTCGCACTACTATTAGTAACTTGCAAGTAATTTGCGTATTTTTTTTAACAGAAAAGATTTTTGCATGAAATATTATTTGTTTTTAATCTATTCAAAATAGTTTTGTTGCAGAGTAATTATGAGATTCTTCAATATGCCAGTTCTCTAGATGACATTTCCAATACTAAATTCGGCATTTTGGAATACACCAAACTTTCAATTGCTCTACCAAGGTATTTTTTAAACTCAAGATCTGATGACAATGTTATTTTTTAAGACCTGTTTTTACGCAATAATAAAGAGCTGAAAAAGTTTGCCTCAGTTCATTTTGTTGCTCAGCACTAGCTGAGAAGGTGACTATTGTACTAGCAGAGACATCGATTATTGCACCATGAGAAAAGGATTATTGTACTTGACGAGTAAAGGTTTATTGCACTAAATAAAAAAGGGTTATTGCACTAGCTTACAAAGGGGTTATTACAATAGCTTAGAAAGCGATTATTGCAATAGCTGAGGAAATTGTTGCACTAGCTACTTGCTGTCTGGGGGATGCTTGCTTTCTGGGGATGCCTGCAATCAGGGGATGCTTGCTATCTGGGGGGGTGGATGCTTGCTTTCTGGGGATGCTTTCGATTTAGGGGGTATGCCTGCTATCTTCTTGAGGGCTTTATTTTGTTGCGTCCCTTTGTTACTTTTAGAAGCAAGATATTCATGGTAAGCATCTTTTTTCATGACAATTTTACTCAAATAAGGTGATTTATAAAACTGAAGAAGGAATAAGCTCTTAAGAAAATGTGCTTTTTTAATGGATTTGCATGAATAATTTTTGCTCCTTGCTTATTGAGCGCCTCGGAAGGGGGGCACTAGATGGCTAGTCTAATATACTAAATTTGAGTGTTTCAGTAATATGGCAAAGAATAAATTAGGCAGCTCGATGCTGTCAGGTTATAAATCTTATGTATATTTAGGGAGAGTGCGAAGTGTCAATGAAAGATGAATTGCAGGAGTGAGCACGATCGCAGCTTGCTCAACTGAGGCCAAAGTATCTACGAGTATAGCTAGACTAAGCTAGTCCCGGAAAGGTCATCCCGGGTAGGCACTGTGAGATCCGTAGTCAGAGAATATCGGTGGTGTCGGCCGTTTCGGTCTGATCTGCTGGGACGCCTCGGTGCTGGAGCCAACAGAGCGTCTGGACTGGACAATCCGGTTGAGCATGAGGCCCAGGCCGGTCAGTGTGCTGGTCAGCATGGCCAGGCAGATGACCGCTGACCAGGCCACGAGGCGGGAGTATGAGTCCAGGCTGTTAAAGGCCGCGCCTGGCTCGCCCGGCTCGGCTGGATGCGCCCGTCCGCTGCTGCCGCCGCCACCGCCGCTTTCAGTTTCAGTGTCCGGCCCGCTGCATCCGGCGCCCAGCCTACTGGCTGAGGGACAGGCGCATGATCGATTTCTGCTGCTCCGGCCGGTGCCAGAGACAGACCAGGCTGACCAGCTGCACCAGCCGCCGGAAACGATGCTGCTCGCCTCGACGCCTCTGCCCGGACAGTCAGATCCGCCGAACTGCGGCGCGCTGCAGTTGCAGACTCGTCGTCGAGTTTCATGAGTTCCGTTACTTGAATAGGCCGACCATGCACACCAGGTGCCGTTCACGGCCGGTCCCTCTTCTCTGCCTAGTCCGGAGCAATTCGAGCCGCCAAACTGCGGCGCACTGCAGTTGCAGGCTCGCGTTCTGACGCCTAGAGAGCCACTCACAGTGAAAGGCGACCAGCTGCACCAAGTGCCATTGACTGCGGGGCCTGTCTCGATACTGCTTCCTGGACAAGCAGCACCTCCGAACTGTGGCGCTCTGCAGTTGCAAGATCTTCTTCGAGTTCCTTGACCGTGTGTAACATTGAATGGCGACCAGTTGCACCAGGACCCGTTTACTTGAGGCCCGGTCTCGTTACTGGCTCCAACGCACTCTGAGCCTCCGTACTGCGAAGCGCTGCAGTTACAAACTCGGGTTCGGGAGCTCAGTCCAGAGCTATCTGCGGGAGAGAATGAAGACCAGGCACACCAGCTGCCGTTGACAGCCACTCCTGTATCGTTGCTTGGTCCGACGCAGTCCAAACCTCCGTACTGCGGCGCGCTGCAGTTGCAGTAACGACTCCTAAATCCCCAGCCGTCAGGGTCGACAGTGAACGCGGACCAATCGCACCACGACCCGTTCACTCGCAGGCCAGTCTCGTTGCCCGCGCCTGGACAGTCTGCACCGCCATTTTTCGGCGCGCTACAGTTGCACAATCGAGATCTCGTGTTGTAGCCATCGCTGATCTCGGTCCAAGCGGACCAACCGCACCAGCTGCCGTTGACCACAGAGGCAACCTCCGTACTGTTCCCATCGCATGGCAGGCCGCGAATTGCTGGCGGGCAGGCGCACGTTCGATTTCTGGTCGAAACGCTCCCGGACACAAAGTACTCACTCCAGGCACACCAAGATCCGTTCAGCCGGGTCGGATTCTCGCACGGCAGACCCAGCGTGGCCTTAGACAGTCCTGAAAGCGCTTCGAATCGCCACTGGGTGGCGCTGGTAGCCGACAGGCTTAAAACCGGAGTACCGCTCAGCGAGCTGTGAGACAGATACATTCCGCGCGTGCTGTTTCGCATCGACTGCACTGTGAACGCACCTGGCGTGCCAGTGGGACGGAGGTCCCAGAACTCGCGCTCGTTCGAAATCGGCTCCAGGCCGACCTCGCTGCCATCGATGCTTAAGCTTCTCCAGTTGGAGTCGGTGCAACTCAATGGCAACTTTAAGATGAAGAGGCCATTTGGCTGAGGCATGACCTCAATTGGCTCAGCTGACGACTGCAGCGCCATCCGTTTTGATCCAGCTGATGTGGTTGGCACAGCGGAACCTGCGGGAGACCAGGACGAGTTGCAAGCGGCGCCACCGGAGCTGCAGCTGGTGTGCTCTCGGATGTAGAAGAATCCCCAGTCAAGTGCGAGGCCGGTGACCTCCTTATACTTGCGATAGTGCGGGCAGACCCTCGTTCGCTTGTTGGGCTGGTAGTATTTCTCGGTTAAGCACCAGGGCAGGTCCCAAGCTTGAGCATCCACCGTCGTGCAGTCATCGTAGCATTTCTCTTTGTAGTAGAAAGGGAAGGTGCAGTTACCTGTAGGATCCGTTTGCACCAGAGCTATTGAGTAGTTGCCAATCTGCTGTGGAAGGTACACGGGGGCGGTAGCGTTAAGTCTGGAACAGCTAGAATCCCTCAGGCCCTTCCTGGTGGCACGACAGAAGCGCTTGTTGGTAGCTACGTGGTACATGACATCCGTGGTTGAGCACCAAAACTGGCCGCTGCCGTCAGTATCAATGCAGTCATCGTAGCAGACATTGTCGTGCATGAACGGAAAGTAGCAGGCTGTGCCAGAGCCGCTGCCGCCGTAGACTTCAATCTCGGTCGAGGAGCTCATGTTGGCCAGAGCGGCGCAGTTCGGCTTGGCCAGGTCGGCCACCATAAAGCGGCAGAAGCGCCAGGCCGAGTAGTCGGTGGGGTAGTTGCAGCTGGTGGCGCACCAGTAGCCGCAGAAGGAGCCGTCACAGTAAGGCCCGTCGCACTCGTGGAACACCCTGCCGCCGTAGGTGAAGGGAAAGTAGCAGCTGTCGCCAGCCGTGCCCGGGTAGTCAACGACGCCAACTCGAGGGTCGGGCACGGAGCTGGCCGGGTTGCACTGGGCCCTGACGCGGGCGAGTTGAAGCAGTAATGGCAGGATTAGTACCCACGGCCGCATGAGCGCTAAATTGTCGGTTGTCTAAATAATTCACTCTGAGATGAAGCTTGTTTTTATGGGCGGCTGAGTGTAAGCAGAGACAATATACGAGCTCTCATTCGAAAACAGAGGGGTTGAGGCTGGCTGGCTAAATGAAGGCAACAGTTTTTTCTTGCTTCGAGTCGCCTCTGCACTGCTGGTGGCTGCTCTCACGCGGCGTAAACACCGCTTTAAACTTTATGCATTGTTTTGCAGCACTTTAGTCACTGGGGAGTGTTTTTGACAACTATTTTCAGTGTAAATATTCGCCGAAAGAGATGAAGACAACTCCGACTAGTGGCCTGCTGAAACTATGACAAAAGCCCGAGTTTACCAGAAAAAATATTAATTTGTACACCTGTCTCTGCAAATGAATTTATTGCATACGCACTCAGATTTCGGAATACTATTTATAGATCTCTGTTTTTCATTTATGTTAATTGCAGTTTTTAATGCGGACTTTCCGTGAGAAATAACAATATTCGCTGCTAAAGGCTCACTTTTGTAATCCGACAGCATGTCGCATTATTAACCTAGGCCATCTAGCAAACAAAATAGCAAACTTTTCTTCCAACAAAACAATTAATGGCTTTAGAATGAGTGTTCCGAATAAATTTTGGAATAAGAGCTCCCAGTGGATGCTTGAGCACGTACGTTTTCATATATTTATTTAAAAAAGACTTATTTGACTAAATAAAATTTTTTGTTCATTCCAGTTTGAATAATTTTTCGTGGGAACCATATCAAGAGCAATGGGCGGGCGTCCCTCTCCAATGTCAATGATGATTTAGTAATATATCATCTTCTTCATGGCATCCTGATAAGTATTCATCATGGTTGATGCTGAAATATAGTCGTTTATAAAAAATTCTAGGAAAGTGTAACAAATCAGTTAGTAATTAAAATTAATAATTTGAAAAGCTGTAGTCGTTACAAGTCAGGACGCATATTAAAAATGTTTTATTTTCGCGTCTTTCGCTTTTATAACAACTTATTTAGAAAAATTTAGAAAAAATTATAGCAGCGAGAACACTGAGCGCAACGCTGAAACGGCGTGCTAAATAGCCAGCGGAGGGGGTGGGGCTAAGTACAGCATGCCCTAAACAGATGCACAAAGGCAGGGGGTGGCTGGTCACTAAAGCTGGTTTGCATAAGTTGCAAGCACCTATGCAAACCATTGCATTAGTATATGGAAATGTATAACATATAAAAAACAATTACTATACAATTTCCCGTTTATGAAATATCAAAAAACGATGAAAAATCCGGTATCTTCAGAATGTTCAGAAACAAAACAAAAAAACTTAATGTTGTGAAGAAACAAAAAACTTCAGAATGTTTTGTTTAAATCATAAATTAGTTCTAAGCCCCGTATGTAGCTCGCAAACAAAATCAAATAGAATATTATGCTTACTGTATTCATTTTTCGTTTGCACTCGGTTCTCGTTCACTATAATCAATGAAGGCTAAACCGCAGAACTTTCTGTGGCTCTGTGGACTAAACATCCAACTTGTACACCAATTTGCATGGCCTTGAACATTGCGCGTGAAACGTTGCCTAATTTGATTGTGCACGGGTGAACGGTTTGGGGTAAAGACTCCTGGTAAAGTAGTAAAAGAGAAAGTGGCCCGTCCTTTGTACATGCGGGGGAGGGTTAGAGATTTAATGTACATTGGCTCTGGCTATGTACATCGGCTACAACCACCCCAATCTTCTGAGCCAGACGCCTAGGCACGCCCAGGCTAAATCAACCGGACCACGATTAAAAGCAATTAAAATAGCCGATAGTTCAGCAGATAATTGATAGTCCAGGGTGGAAATATTTAAGTTAATTAATGAGTTCTCACTTCTGAGTAGAACTGCGCCTTCAATCCACCAAAGCCTAAAATCAATGCAATGGGACAGCAACCCCCACTGTGCCAATCTGGCCAAGTCACGAACGGAACACCGCCTGCTTCTTCAGATGTGGAAGCGCAGAGCGGTCTGGCTTACATTACAAGTGAGTCTTGCTGTGTAGGGGTGTTAAAAATCCTGCTTTTTTAAGCAGAATGGTACAAACCGAGACCAAGACTTCCTTTAATAAAGCATCGTCTCAGATTAACTTTGATTGTTGGTGTTTACTGTTTAGTATGCTTTAGTGTTTCAGGTCAGACTGTTAGAATGCTAGTCAGACTGCGTCAGATTATGCTGAAGTGTCGTGATGTCTGTCAAATTTTATACACAAAGTAAATAGCATTAATTTCCATTGTGTTGTCACTTGAGAGTGTCAGCGTGTTAGGTTGTTCTGGATTGTCACTGTCAGCCAGCCAGCGTGTGTCAGGTTTAGTTGGACTGTCAGCCAGTTGGTGTCAGGTTGTGTCAACCTGTGGGTGTCAGGTTGTGTCAGCCAGTGAGTGTCAGGTTGTGTCACCCAGTGAGTGTCAGGTTGTGTCAGGTTGTGTCAGCCTGTGGGTGTCAGGTTGTGTTAGCCAGTGAGTGTCAGGTTGTGTCAGCCAGTGAGTGTCAGGTTGTGCCAGATTGTATACCGATCCCACGCCTAACTAAACACTGATTCCCATTTTCCATTTATTCACCGCAGCCCTGCCAACGGTGGGCAAAGCGGAGACCGCAGTCTGCCTGACCCTGGCCGCGGCCGGCGCCTGCCTGTACGCCACTCGCATGGGCGCCATGGTCAGAGACCGCCTGTCGCATTCTCACCTGACCCTGGCCTCAAACCTGACCGCCCTGTTTCCGGTGCGTGTATCTGAGTAGCTGAGCGTATTGCTGCGTTATTAAAAATGAAATTCTTACAGCAGTACCCCACAGATTTTATAGTTTTTATTTCATTAAAAATATAAAACACGCTACTTTTGCTACTGATAATAGTAGAAAAATGCAGTTTTTTTATTAGCCGACGGCGCAAGCACTTCACTTTTCACCTTGTTTACGTTTTACCTTGTCTGTTGGACGTCTTAAAACTATTCAATTATATCATTCCATTATCACTAGTAAAAGGAAATACCTGAACCTGATGCACTCCCAACCTGCCCTCCAGGTGTACCAATGGCTGATTTGTTTGGCAATACTGGTGCCAAAATCGGCCGAGTTCATGCACGTGCTAATGGCAGCGTGAGTTTGCCGCTTATTAATTTATGACACCTGTAGACTAGGTAAATAAGCAGAAATACTCGAACTAATTTTCAGGTATTCCATGGTCGCTTTTAACGAGTTGGCAAATCTTCTGGCCTTCAAATTCGGCGCTATTCGCTTCATTCTGGGCCCGCGGCGCGCCCTCGCCGACCAGACTGGCTGCGAAGACGGCGCGCGGGTTACCGTGCTCAGGACCAAGCCGCTTTGGAGTAGGTAAGGGGCTCGAATCTGGCTAATTCTCCCAATTATCCCACTCACGACTCACTCCCTGCCCACTATCCCAACCCCTCCCTGCCCACTATCCTAACTCCTCCCTGCCCACTATCCCAACCCCTCCCTGCCCACTATCCCAACCCCTCCCTCCCATTATCCCAACCCCTCCCTGCCCACTATCCTAACTCCTCCCTGCCCACTATCCCAACCCCTCCCTGCCCACTATCCTAACTCCTCCCTGCCCACTATCCCAACCCCTCCCTGCCCCACTATCCCAACCCCTCCCTGCCCCACTATCCTAACCCCTCCCTGCCCACTATCCCAACCCCTCCCTCCCATTATCCCAACCCCTCCCTGCCCACTATCCCAACCCCTCCCTCCCATTATCCCAACCCCTCCCTGCCCACTATCCCAACCCCTCCCTCCCATTATCCCAACCCCTCCCTGCCCACTATCCCAACCCCTCCCTCCCATTATCCCAACCCCTCCCTGCCCCACTATCCCAACCCCTCCCTGCCCACTATCCCAACCCCTCCCTCCCATTATCCCAACCCCTCCCTGCCCCACTATCCCAACCCCTCCCTGCCCACTATCCCAACCCCTCCCTGCCCACTATCCCAACTCCTCCCTGCCCACTATCCCAACCCCTCCCTGCCCACTATCCCAACCCCTCCCTGCCCACTATCCCAACCCCTCCCTCCCATTATCCCAACCCCTCCCTGCCCACTATCCCAACCCCTCCCTCCCATTATCCCAACCCCTCCCTGCCCACTATCCCAACCCCTCCCTCCCATTATCCCAACCCCTCCCTGCCCCACTATCCCAACCCCTCCCTGCCCACTATCCCAACCCCTCCCTGCCCAATATCCCAACCCCTCCCTGCCCATTATCCCAACTCCTCCCTGCCCAATATCCCAACCCCTCCCTGCCCAATATCCCAACCCCTCCCTGCCCAATATCCCAACCCCTCCCTGCCCAATATCCCAACCCCTCCCTGCCCAATATCCCAACCCCTCCCTGCCCATTATCCCAACTCCTCCCTCCCATTATCCCGACCCTCCCTCCAATTATTCCTCCCCCTCCCATTATCCCACTCGCTCCCTGCTTACTCTCTATTATTCTTTCACTGTTCATCCCCACCATCCCCACCATCCCCATCATCCCCATCATCCCCGCCATCCCCACCATCCCCACCATCCCCACCATCCCCACCATCCCCATCATCCCCATCATCCCCACCATCCCCGCCATCCCCATCATCCCCACCATCCCCATCATCCCCACCATCCCCACCATCCCCACCATCCCCACCATCCCCGCCATCCCCATCATCCCCATCATCCCCACCATCCCCACCATCCCCGCCATCCCCATCATCCCCACCATCCCCATCATCCCCATCATCCCCATCATCCCCATCATCCCCACCATCCCCACCATCCCCATCATCCCCACCATCCCCACCATCCCCATCATCCCCATCATCCCCACCATCCCCGCCATCCCATCATCCCCACCATCCCCACCATCCCCACCATCCCCAGTTAGCTTCCAGTCTCCCCCAGGGCAAGATGCGCCACCCCTGCCAGATTCCAGCTGCTGACGGCGCGGGCTCTGGTGCGCCAGGGCCAGCTGTTCCACTGCTGCAACCTGGCGGTGTCGGCTGCCATCCTGCTGGACAACGGCGGCGCCCGGCCGCCTCAGCAGCTCCGGTCGGATCCGCAGCCGCCCTGGCAGCCCCCGCTGGAGGGCTGGCTCGTCTGGCTGCGCGGCCTCGCCGCTGCCTCCCGCCTGGCCGGCAGCCTCGCCGCAGTCGCCCTCGTCGCCCGCTGCTGCCGCCGGCCGCCGCTGCTTCCCGGCTACCGGCTTGGCGCCAAGTTCGTTCCGCTGGCCGGCGCCAGCCTCGCCCAGATGGGGCTGCACAGCGCCGCTTACGTCGCCGACTTCTGGAAGGCTGATGGCGCCAATGCCGCTGAGATCGCTGGTGAGTGGCTGTTGAGTCCGCTCTCTCACCTGCCCATTGTCTCCTTGTGTGGCATAATTTGCGGCCAGTTTGGAGTGGTCTGTGGCATGAGCCTGGGGGTCCCCATCTGCTAAAGTATTCTCTCCCTGATCCCTCCTTTTATTCCCTTAGTAGATCATTGATCCCCGTTTTATTCCCCTAGTAGATCATTGATCCCCGTTTTATTCCCTTAGTAGATCATTGATCCTCGTTTTATTCCCTTAGTAGATCATTGATCCCCTTTTTATTCCCTTAGTAGATCATTGATCCTCCTTTTATTCCCCTAGTTGATCATTGATCCCCTTTTTATTCCCTTAGTAGATCATTGATCCTCCTTTTATTCCCCTAGTTGATCATTGATCCTCGTTTTATTCCCTTAGTAGATCATTGATCCTCGTTTTATTCCCTTAGTAGATCATTGATCCCCGTTTTAATCCCCAAGTAGATTACAGTTTTATTCCCCAAATCGATCACTGTTTTATTCCCCAAATAGATCACTGATCCCCATTTTATTGCCAC
Source organism: Macrostomum lignano (assembly GCA_002269645.1). Lineage (NCBI taxonomy): Eukaryota > Metazoa > Platyhelminthes > Macrostomidae > Macrostomum > Macrostomum lignano. The sequence goes on along the minus strand of NIVC01000094.1, from coordinate 974,825 downwards.
ACAATCCTGTCTCCAATACATGTTGAGATGCATGCAATGCCTCAGTTGTGATTTACATTCCCATGTTTTCCATAATTTTCCTGAAGTATCCTTAAAGTTCTCGTTGAATGTCTCATAAGCCATTAACTACTCCCATGTTTCCTGAGCCCCCTCCACTCCCTCGCCCTCGCCGTCCCGCAGTGCACTCTCAATTCGCTCTCCAGCTGGTGCTGTCTGCTCTGCAGTCTTGGTCCCTGGTCGAGTTCCAGCTGTCCCGCCCGCAGCCGACGCCAGCGCTGCTCACTGCTCAGCCTCAGCCAGTTGCAAAGCCTTTGCCACGATCTCGATCGCCCACGCTGACTGCGGAGCTCGGCGTCGATGACTCGGTGCCAGCAGAACCTGCGGCAGCTGCAGCGGCCAGCATTCAGTGCCGGGCCTGCCGAGGCCGCCTGGCGTCAGACTCCGTCGCTGACAGCTGCTCGCGCGACATCACCTCTGCTACGACACAGGTGTTTGGCTATTGAGCTTGACGGAATCAGTTATGTCTTACTGATGCTGACTGCTCATGTTTGAGGCAAAATTCTCCTTATGCATTGAGATCACCTCTGACGCTGCCTCCGTCTCATCTCTTCCTCAGACACCTGTAATCCCAATCATATCCATTCCATAGAGACTTATATGAGCCTTAGAATTATCTACTAAAACACACTCAGTTGGCTTAGCATTTCCCAGCTATACTGTTCAAGCAGTTTACATTTCCTGCCTTCGCTTTTTCACTACTCAAAGTACTTATTGTCGTTTTTTATATTAAAAAAATATATAATAAATAGAATAAATAGAAAGTAACTTCGTTTGCAAGTATTATTGTAAAAATTTGAAAAATAACAAACCATTTTTTGTATATTAGATTGTCTAAAGTTTCAAAAAATGCTTCTTAACTCGCCATCACTTCAGGGTTTATCAGTCAGTCAGTCAGTCAGTCAGTCAGTCAGTCAGTCAGTCAGTCAGTCAGTCAGTCAGTCAGTCAGTCAGTCAGTCAGTCAGTCAGTCAGTCAGTCAGTCAGTCAGTCAGTCAGTCAGTCAGTCAGTCAGTCAGTCAGTCAGTCAGTCAGTCAGTCAGTCAGTCAGTCAGTCAGTCAGTCAGTCAGTCAGTCAGTCAGTCAGTCAGTCAGTCAGTCAGTCAGTCAGTCAGTCAGTCAGTCAGTCAGTCAGTCAGTCAGTCAGTCAGTCAGTCAGTCAGTCAGTCAGTCAGTCAGTCAGTCAGTCAGTCAGTCAGTCAGTCAGTCAGTCAGTCAGTCAGTCAGTCAGTCAGTCAGTCAGTCAGTCAGTCAGTCAGTCAGTCAGTCAGTCAGTCAGTCAGTCAGTCAGTCAGTCAGTCAGTCAGTCAGTCAGTCAGTCAGTCAGTCAGTCAGTCAGTCAGTCAGTCAGTCAGTCAGTCAGTCAGTCAGTCAGTCAGTCAGTCAGTCAGTCAGTCAGTCAGTCAAAAGTCAAAAGTCAAAAGTCAAAAGTCAAAAGCACTGTCCGAATCGCAACAAAACGCGCCGCCTCCTCTTCCCACCTGATGTGGAAGGCCCTCCATCACCGGATGCGGCACGTCAGGAAGCAGCATTAAGAAATAATTAACCTCCAACTCAACTCTCTGACTCCCCAGCTGCCATCCTCCTCGCCCCCACCACAATTTTGAGTCTTTGCTCTTTCATGGCGGACTCGTGCTCAAAATTTTGACGGGTCCTCTCTCTCTCCTACCTACCCAGCGCTACTCAGAGACTCTAGGTGAATCACCTGATGATGGAGTATGGGTCTCACTGAGTCACTAACCAACGGGTTCGAATAAAATTATTCTTATATATTAGTTTGACTGATGAAGTGTGAATGACCAAGAATTATTAGCCAAGTGAGTATTAGCAATGGGACTCAAAACGTGATTACTTTCGAAAAAAGCTGGCAAAGCAGATTGGGAATTAATAATAATCATAACTATGAGCAGTTCTCAGCGCCTCTCAGCGGGGGTCCCGCTATTCATGTGGCAAGCCGCTGGTTTGAACGGGTTCTGCTTTTCACGAGAGTAATTCTCCGCCTGAAGCGTGACTTGTTGCAGAATTTCCGGTGCTTGTTTGCTGCTTTTGAAAGAGACAGCTTCCTGCTACAGGATGCTCTATCTACCTAACTATCTATCTATCTATCTATCTATCTATCTATCTATCTATCTATCTATCTATCTATCTATCTATCTATCTATCTATCTATCTATCTATCTATCTATCTATCTATCTATCTATCTATCTATCTATCTATCTATCTATCTATCTATCTATCTATCTATCTATCTATCTATCTATCTATCTATCTATCTATCTATCTATCTATCTATCTATCTATCTATCTATCTATCTATCTATCTATCTATCTATCTATCTATCTATCTATCTATCTATCTATCTATCTATCTATCTATCTATCTATCTATCTATCTATCTATCTATCTATCTATCTATCTATCTATCTATCTATCTATCTATCTATCTATCTATCTATCTATCTATCTATCTATCTATCTATCTATCTATCTATCTATCTATCTATCTATCTATCTATCTATCTATCTATCTATCTATCTATCTATCTATCTATCTATCTATCTATCTATCTATCTATCTATCTATCTATCTATCTATCTATCTATCTATCTATCTATCTATCTATCTATCTACTGCAGATGAAAAAAGTGAAGAGGTGTAATTGGTCAGAGCAGGAGTACAGTGTAAGAGCTAAAAAGAAGTCGATTGTCACCGCACACCGGGTCCCCTTGTCCGCAGATGTCAGCACTTATGTTGGGTCCAGTTCAAGTGCCCCAAAGCCAGCCCGGTTTCACGCCACGGTCCCGCACTGTGTTGTTTATCTCCGATGTCTCCCACTCCCCGTCTCTTTTCTGCAGTAGCGCGGTCAGCTGATTGACATGTCCTAGCCGTGTTATCATTAGTCTGCCAGAATCCTGCTGGCCGAGTGAGCCGCCCCCACTTCGCGGGTTTGTGCGGCGCCTCTCGCCATTCGAGAAGCGGGCCGGCCGATAGGCACAATAAACACCTGAAATCAGGGGTCAAGACTAGTCTCTAATAAAGACGCGAAGGCTCCTCCCTCTTGCCAGACTCAGTGCAAACAAATAAACTTCTTGACTCTTCGAATAGGAAGAAACAGAGGGAGAGAGTGACTTGCTGGGATTGCGTCACAGTCATGGATGAGGCAGCTGAGGAAGATGGCTATGCTAGCAATCAGCTGCTGACCATGTGTGTCTGTTGAAGTGGAAGTGGTGCTCTGGCTAAAACCCACTTAAAATACTCTGGGCTTTGTTCACCGCAATCAGCTGGGGAAGAAGAGGGTGAGAAAGAGAGGCAGGGTGAGAGGGAGGCAGGGTGAGAAAGAGAGGCAGGGTGAGAGGGAGGCAGGGTGAGAAAGGCAGGGTGAGAGGGAGGCAGGGTGAGAGCGAAGCAGGGTGAGAGGAAGGCAGAGTGAGAGAGAGGTAGGGTAAGAGAGAGGCAGGGTGAGAGGGAGGCAGGGTGAGAGAGAGGTAGGGTAAGAGAGAGGCAGGGTGAGAGGGAAGCAGGGGTGAGAGGGAGGCAGGGTGAGAGAGGCAGGGTGAGCTGGGGCAGAGTGAGAGGAAGGCAGGGTGAGAGGGAGGCAGGGTGAGAGGGAGGCAGGGTGAGAGGGAGGCAGGGTGAGAGGAAGGCAGGGTGAGAGGGAGGCAGGGTGAGAGGGAGGCAAGGTGAGAGAGAGGCAGGGTGAGAGGGAGGCAGAGAGGGAGAAGTCGATACTGAGTGTAGATGAGAGATGCATGCAGCTGAGGCGGTGACTCAGGTGGCTAGCAGCTGCAGACAGAGCCGGAAGAAATTCAGCAAAACATTTTTGGCATTGATTTTCTTTAGCAGTTTTGGTGAACTGAAACAGATTATGATTAGTTCCCGATGCTGAGGTCCGGTTTTGGGCACTGCTGACCAAGATTGAATACACAGATGAGGCGGACAAGGCGGGGAAAGCATAAACATGGGGGGCTGTTTAGCCAAACTTGTTGGTGCGCTGCAGGAATGGAGCCGGCAAAGATGATGTTGTCACAGTTGACGACGAAGCAGCTGCTGTTTGGGCCCGCCAGCCCCGCATCCGGGACCTGTCAGTCACGGACTGCCAGAGATTGCTGCCGATCAGCAGCTCAGGGCTCTGCCGCGCTAAATCTCGAGTAAGTTTGGGCTGAAGAGTATGCATTTTGGACACACAGGTGAGTATTCAGACACCCAGGTGAGTATTTAGACACACAGGTGAGTATTCAGACGCACAGGTGAGTTTATATAGACACACAGGTGAGAAGCTCGTATTCAGACACACAGGTGAGAAGCTCGTATTCAGACACACAGGTGAGTATTCAGACACACAGGTGAGTATTCAGACACACAGGTGAGAAGCTCGTATTCAGACACACAGGTGAGTGTATATAGACACACAGGTGAGAAGCTCGTATTCAGACACACAGGTGAGTGTATATAGACACACAGGTGAGAAGCTCGTATTTAGACACACAGGTGAGTGTATATAGACACACAGGTGAGAAGCTCGTATTTAGACACACAGGTGAGTATTCAGACACACAGGTGAGTATTCAGACACACAGGTGAGTATTCAGACACACAGGTGAGTATTCAGACACACAGGTGAGTATTCAGACACACAGGTGAGTATTCAGACACACAGGTGAGTATTCAGACACACAGGTGAGTATTTAGACGCACAAACTGATAGCTAAACAATTAACTGAGGAGTTGCTCAGGTAAACAAATACAAATAGGTGCGGCAATCCCCACAGCGGGCAGACGCACGTGTAGATTACGTAACTGGAGTAGCTTTGCCTGCATGAAAGAAGCTTCAGTTTTCAGATATTCATTAATAAAAAGCCGCAACAGTGGTGAACGGCAATTTCTGGTAGTTGCCAGCCAGAATGAGGCGCTGCTGCCTTCTCTTAATTCGAGTAGGCTCAACATTTCCTAACCACGCCGCTCAGAGCTGCGGGTCATGAAGCATTCGGACTTTTCAAGTGGCCACTTCACATCGCTTATCTGCTGCTTATGGCTGTGACGAAAATGGCCAAATTTCGCGAGTCACTTCAATTTGCTTCAGTTGCTTTTTCTGCTTTGGTTATCGCGTTAATTGGGTTGCTGCTGCTGCTGCTGGTCCCAGCTTGTTTTTCAATGAGGGGAGCTCGAAATGAGGGACTGAAGCAGTGAAGATAGATAGATAGATAGATAGATAGATAGATAGATAGATAGATAGATAGATAGATAGATAGATAGATAGATAGATAGATAGATAGATAGATAGATAGATAGATAGATAGATAGATAGATAGATAGATAGATAGATAGATAGATAGATAGATAGATAGATAGATAGATAGATAGATAGATAGATAGATAGATAGATAGATAGATAGATAGATAGATAGATAGATAGATAGATAGATAGATAGATAGATAGATAGATAGATAGATAGATAGATAGATAGATAGATAGATAGATAGATAGATAGATAGATAGATAGATAGATAGATAGATAGATAGATAGATAGATAGATAGATAGATAGATAGATAGATAGATAGATAGATAGATAGATAGATAAAGAGATAGATAGATAGATAGATAGATAGATAGATAGATAGATAGATAGATAGATAGATAGATAGATAGATAGATAGATAGATAGATAGATAGATAGATAGATAGATAGATAGATAGATAGATAGATAGATAGATAGATAAAGAGATAGATAGATAGATAGATAGATAGATAGATAGATAGATAGATAGATAGATAGATAGATAGATAGATAGATAGATAGATAGATAGATAGATAGATAGATAGATAGATAGATAGATAGATAGATAGACAGATAGATAGATAGATAGATAGATAGATAGATAGATAGATAGATAGATAGATAGATAGATAGATAGATAGATAGATAGATAGATAGATAGATAGACAGATAGATAGATAGATAGATAGATAGATAGATAGATAGATAGATAGATAGATAGATAGATAGATAGATAGATAGATAGATAGATAGATAGATAGATAGATAGATAGATAGATAGATAGATAGATAGATAGATAGATAAAGAGATAGATAAAGAGATAGATAGATAGATAGATAGATAGATAGATAGATAGATAGATAGATAGATAGATAGATAGATAGATAGATAGATAGATAGATAGATAGATAGATAGATAGATAGATAGATAGATAGATAGATAGATAGATAGATAGATAGATAGATAGATAGATAGATAGATAGATAGATAGATAGATAGATAGATAGATAGATAGATAGATAGATAGAAGTTTATTAAGGCAGTAATGTCGGCCAGCTGATGAGCCTTTCGCGCACTTGTCTCCCCCCAGTTCCCATCGTTTCCCGGAAATCCCTCTGCCTTCCCCAGCCCCACCGCTTGATTGACACGATCCCCAGAACTGCGTCAGTTGCACAAATTGGCTCCTCCATCCCAGCCTCCCCAAGCTCTCCTCTGCGTTGCCACTCGCGCAGGAATGGCTGCGCTGAAAGCATCTGTCAGGAGCCGCTGATCCCCTCTAACGAGGCCCGAAAATCCCCTCCAATTTCAGGCAACCGGCCGCGGCTCCCACGGCCGGTCCCAGCCAGATCCTTGCGAGCTCCCGTGGAGAGCCGCCGCTGCTGCCGCGACTCCCCCGGACCCCCGGCTGTGTTGCTGGCCAGTAGGGGGGCTCGACATCGCTGGATTGAAGAAGATTCTGCAGCAACACAACGGCCAGAAGCAGGCGCATTAGGAATGCAGACAGGGAAAAATAGGAAATGTTTTTACAAAATGAATTTTGTCACCCCCGCTGAGGATTGCTTGTCTCTATTTCTCATATCTGTAGCAACAAGGGGGGACAGTAATCACCGCTACTGCAGTGAGGAATTCACAAGGTTACAAGCTAAACACAGATAGAACTAACAGCAAAGTCTGGCACAGGGGCTCGTGAAGGCAGCAAGTATTTGTCAATTGGCTGCATGCTATGAATGTACAGCATTGCGGAACTGTGCGCGCTAAGGTCAGCTTGGTGCGGATAAAAATGCAGACATTATAGTGGATCAAGCCGCGTACATTAAGCTGTACAGAACTGGAATTCAGGGTTTGAACACGTGGTGACCTAGAAGGCCGGAAACAGCACTGGCTTGCAGTGCGGCTGCTGATGCGGCTGCTGCTGCATCATAGCCATGTAGGGACTCGTCCAATCACTGGACACCGACGGCGGAGTCGGCGACGGTTCGTTCGGCGAAGTAGATGGCGTTTCGACGTAACTTGTCCGCTCGGCCGGCTTCCTCTCGGCTTTGACAGCGACGGAGGCCGCTGCGGTGGCAGCTCGGCGCCGCTGCTGCTGCTGCTGGGCCGTCGGCGGCTTCACCTGGCCGGAGCCGCCCTTGCCGTCGCCGGCTGTCCGGCCGGTGCCGTCCGACTCGTCCGATCTGACGCTGTCGTCCGCTCCGTCATTGTCGTCGTCAAGAGACCGGCCGCTGGGCGAGGTCGAATGGACCCGCATGTGCTTGCGCAGCGAGCTGGGGTGCGTGTAGGACTTGTCGCACCCGCCCACCCGGCAGTAGTAGGGCTTGTCGTTCATGTGCACGTGCATGTGCTTCTTGCGGTCCGAGCTGTTGGCGAAGCGGCGGTCGCAGCCGTCGTATTCGCACTTGAACGGCTTCTCACCTGCGGGCGGGACAGCAGAGAGATACTGAGAGCGGAGTGACGACCGGGAGGGAGATGTTGAGAGCGGAGTGACGACCGGGGAGGGAGATGCTGAGAGCGGAGTGACGACCGGGGAGGGAGATGCTGAGAGCGGAGTGACGACCGGGGAGGGAGATGCTGAGAGCGGAGTGACGACCGGGGAGGGAGATGCTGAGAGCGGAGTGACGACCGGGGAGGGAGATGCTGAGAGCGGAGTGACGACCGGGGAGGGAGATGCTGAGAGCGGAGTGACGACCGGGGAGGGAGATGCTGAGAGCGGAGTGACGACCGGGGAGGGAGATGCTGAGAGCGGAGTGACGACCGGGGAGGGAGATACTGAGAGCGGAGTGACGACCGGGGAGGGAGATACTGAGAGCGGAGTGACGACCGGGGAGGGACAGTGGCGGATCCTTGGGGGGGGGCAAGGGGGCCATGGCCCCCCCCCTCAGCTGCCTCGAAAAAAATTCTGATCTTGGCCTTTGGCCCCCTTCTAAGTAAAGAAAGGGCTTGGGCCTTGGGGTGGGTTCCTATACTCGGGGCAGTATGAAAAAAGTTGGCCCCCCCTCAAGAAATTCCTGGATCCGCGCCTGGGGAGGGAGATGCTGAGAGGTTAAAATGAGAGGGACTATGACAGGGTAAGATGTGAGAGGCAGATGGGTGAGAGATCAGGGGGCACAGGGAAAAAACAGGAAGAGAGGAGAGTAGAGAATGAAGGGAGGGAAAAGATGCGTAAGCTCGACAGGTACGGACAGGTACGGATAGGAACAAGGCAGAGGGAGAGGCATTGAAGCTGGAAGGATTGAGATTTGGAAGCTCAAATGTTGAATCCATTCGCACCCGAGGGTACGAGAGATGTTCAACGGGTCGAGAGGAGCTTCGCAGCAGTGCCCAGTGAAGCGCGATCCGCCCTGCTGTACCGAGGGCCCCCGCTGTTAAATTCTTAGAATCTATGAAAATTTCACGCTTCCGCTGCAGGAAGTCAGGCGTTAGGAATGGCGGGACAGAGGAAAGAGGAACAGTATAGCAACAGGTTGGCAACAGAGTTTTCAGCCTCTTATATAAGCTGGGGGCATTGGAGGCCATGGCAACTATATGGAAGCGCTGGGTGCCTGTCTATGGGCCCGACCCGACCGCAAGAAAGGCGCGTGCCCTCGTGGCTTCCGCATTTTTTCACACTTTCTTCTATTGTCCAGAGGATAATGGCCTGACAGCTGCGCAAGAGGAGGGTGGGAGAATTACTCAGCAAGGTTGTGTATGGAAGAGCTGCGGCAAGGAAAGTGTTGCAGAAAAACAGAGGAAGACAAAAGAAACTGCAATTTGTAAAAAAGCGATGCTCATTAGAAACTCTCCATCTCTCTTCCTCTCTGCAGGAGTCACTTGACAAACTTTCTGGTGTTAGGAAGCTGGACCAGCCCCATCAGGCTCACGTTTGCATGCGCTGCCTCTGCCTGCTCTCCCTTTGTCTGTCGGCCTCATCATTTATTCAGGCGTTTCAGCCGGCTAGCGGCAGTTGAGTCCGCAAATTCTCGGACAGCATTAAGGGACAAAAATTCTTGAGAAAGGAACAGAGAAGAGCTTCTCATGCGAGGTGGGAAAACACACCGACAGATGCACGGGCCCTAATGGTCTATGGGCCAGCCCCGCCCCCAGCTGTGCCTAATGAAGCCTCCGTAGGATTTTTCTTTCAAAATTCTTTGCTCTGCGACACCCGCAGCGCGACCGAAGTCTGTTTCGTGTAAGACAAAAAATCTCCAGATGCTCACCTGTGTGAGTTCGCTTGTGAATTTTGAGATTCTCCGATCTGGCGAACAGTTTGCCGCAGCCGGGGAACGGGCAGGGGAACGGGCGCTCGCCTGTGTGCACCCGGATGTGGTTCACCAGCTTGTACTTTGCCTTGAACGGCTTGAAGTGTCGGGCGCACTCCTGCCAGTAGCAGGTGTGATCGGTCAGCTCGGGTCCTGCTGAGGTGCGGGGCGGAGGCGGCTGGCGTTATCAAAATGATGCATAAATACAGATTTAGCCTATAGATAAGTGAGGAAGCCTATAGATCAGTAAGGAAGCCTATATAGATCAGTGAGGAAGCCCATAGATCAGCAAGGAAGCCTTTAAATCAATATGGAACCCTATAGATCAATAGTGAAGCCTATAGATCAGCAAGGAAGCCTTTAAATCAATATGGAAGCCTATAGATCAGTAAGGAAGCCTATAGATCAGTAAGGAGGCCCATAGATCAGTAAGGAAGCCTATATAGATCAGTGAGGAAGCCTATAGATTAGTGAGGAAGCCTATAGATCAGTAGGGAAGCCTATAGATCAGTAGGGAAGCCTATAGATCAGTAGGGAAGCTTATAGACCAGTAAGGAAGCCTATAGATCAGTAGGGAAGCCTATAGATCAGTAGGGAAGCTTATAGACCAGTAAGGAAGCCTTTAAATCAGTAAGGTAGCCCATAGATGAGTGAGGAAGCCTATAGATTAGTGAGGAAGCCTATATATCAGTAAGGAGGCCTATAGATCAGTAAGAATTATGCCCAGGCTAAATGCAGTCTATGGTTGACTCACCGCCCACGTGATCCACGGTGATGTGCGTGACAATGTCGTGCACGCTGACAAACATGCGGTTGCAAGGTTTCCTTGGCTCCGGCTGGTCCCGCTCGATCCACAGGCAGCGATAGTCTCGCAGGCCGCCGCCGCCGCCGCTGCGCTGCAAGTAGGCCCGGTAGAAGGCCGGCCCGTAGGCCGACATGTTCAAATGGTTGAAGTGGCCGAAGCTGCTGGCCAAGTGACCGGCAGCCGCGGCGGCCTGCTGATAAGCATGCTGATGCTGATGATGAGGCTGCTGATGAGGCTGCTGCTGGGCAAGGTGAGACTGGGACTGCTGCAGATGAGGCGAATAAGGAGGCTGCAAGTGCAGATCTGCACTCAGGGGAAAGCCGGCATGAGAGGCTTGGTGCTGCTGCTGCTGCTGGTGCTGCTGCTGCTGTAGGTGCTGCTGATGCTGATTGAGATGTTGCTGCTCTGAAGTAGTGGCAGCTTGAGCTTGTTGCTGCTGCTGCTGCTGCTGCTGCTGTAGGTGCTGCTGATGCTGTTGTTGTTGCTGTTGCTGTTGTTGTTGATGATGCTGAGGCTGGTGATGAGGCTGCTGGGCCTGCCCGAACAGTTCGCCATAGACGGGAAAATCGGCGGCAGCAACGGCGGCTGTGGCAGCTGCGGCGGCGTACTGCTGGTGTCGGCGCAGGAAGAGGTCACCGACCGAAGCCGGGCTGGAGTACGCCGTCAGGTCGCCTCCGCCAACCAGGTGCTGGTGCTGGTGCTGCAGCTGGTGCTGCTGCTGGTACGGGACCTGCGGCTGCACCGCGTGCGGGTGGTAGGGGCTGAACATGCCGCCGGCTTTACACCGCGGAGAACTCGGCAGGGGGTGTGGCTGTACGGGGGGGATTTGCGACCGCTGGCCCGGGGATTAAGGATCCCGCTGCACTGCAGGGAGACTCTGCCTAGGCGGCTGGGTAGGCGAGGTTGGTTATAATAGACTTTTGCCTGATTTCTGCTTGCAGAAGACCGACTGAGCGGGGCGCGCCTGGCGGGTGGCCTCCGCCGGGGGGTCGGTCTTTTAACCTGCGGGGTGCCGCGCCGGGGAGAGCCGGGGCTGTGGAGGTGGCGGAGGCTGGCGCGGAGGTTGGGGTGGCGGGCGCCGCGACCGGCTCGGATTGGCCGGCCAGCTGGGCCAGTCGCAGCGGGGGTTCGGGAGGGCGGAGCCGAGGGACCGGAGCAGTTCGCTGGGCTAATGGACCACGGTTTGGAGACCCCCCTTAGCGAAAATTGCGAGGGGCAGAACTGGAGCTTCGGGCAATTTAGTCTATGGCCATTAATACTGGCCAATAGTGTTTAATAAGCTTGACTGCGAGTTATTGCGCAAATTAGGGACCGAGGTCTGCGCTAGCTTGTTAAGGAAGTGCTGTTCGAGCAATGCTGTAATGCTATTCCGTTTAATTACTTTTTAAACCATTCTGTATTTTGCTGTAATTAAGTTACAGCCATTCTGTATCAAACTGTAGATCAGTTACAGCCATTCTGTATCACACTGTAGATCAGTTACAGTCATTCTGCATCCCACTGTAGATCACTTACAGCCATTCTGTATCACACTGTAGTTAAAGTCATTCTGCATCACAATGTAGATCACTTACAGCCATTCTGTATCACACTGTAGATCACTTACAGCCATTCTGTATCACTCTGTAGATCACTTACAGCCATTCTGTATCACACTGTAGTTACAGTCATTCTGTATCACAATGTAGATCAGTTACAGCCATTCTGTATCACAATGTAGATCAGTTACAGCCATTCTGTATTACACTGTAGATCACTTACAGCCATTCTGTATCACACTGTAGTTACAGTCATTCTGTATCACAATGTAGATCAGTTACAGCCATTCTGTATCACAATGTAGATCAGTTACAGCCATTCTGTATTACACTGTAGATCACTTACAGCCATTCTGTATCACACTGTAGTTACAGTCATTCTGTATCACAATGTAGATCTGTTACAGCCATTCTGTATCACACTGTAGTTACAGCCATTCTGTATCACACTGTAGATCACTTACAGCCATTCTGTATCACACTGTAGATCACTTACAGCCATTCTGTATCACACTGTAGATCACTTACAGCCATTCTGTATCACACTGTAGATCACTTACAGCCATTCTGTATCACTCTGTAGATCACTTACAGCCATTCTGTATCACACTGTAGTTACAGCCATTCTGTATCACACTGTAGCTTATTTACAGTCATTCTGTATATCACACAGTTCACATACGAGGTTGCAACAAAGCTGTATTTATAACAAACTTCGATTGTCACGCGTGAAGCAACCCTCTTTCCATCTGCTTTGTGTGCTTTGACTTTTTTCTCAAAAAATGGCAAGGAACAGTTGTTGCAACATCCGCAGGGGGTCGCCCATATAGCATTGGGATTTACCAATCTGTGTCTGTGTGGGTCTTCATTCACATGCATTTAGGCCCAAGATTTTCTTGGCCAATTGGGTTGCATGCTGGGTACCGCCCGCTGACCGGGTGTTTTAACAATTCTGAATTGCCGGATGCGACTCAAGCAAGCAATTGCTAATTTCCCAGTGGGATTGTCACTCAACCCCAGTCTCATTCAGATTGGCTATATTAATTTATTGTGTTATTATACAGACAATTCATCCAAATAATTTGCGAACAATATTATAGATTTGATAAGTAGGTGAAGGTGAACAGACAAACTCAAAATTAGCTTTTTTATATCTATATAATTGCTATATATTGTGCTCTAAAGTGGCGAGTGGGAGCTCGTGGAGCTGCGCTGCGGGGAGCCAAGCTTGAATGGCCATGGGTTCTAGTCTGCGAGAGTTCTCAATGGGATCTAGAAGTTTTTACCTGGAGTACTTTTAGCACAGAATTTCTCAGAGCTGCACCTATGCTACTCCCCATGTCTCTGATAGAACTCCACAGATCACCAATAGCACTCCTCAGATCTCTAATGGCACTCCCCAGATCTCCAATGGCACTCCCCAGATCTCCAATGGAACTCCCCAGATCTCCAATGGCACACCAAGATCTCCAAATGCACTCTCCAGATCTCCAGTGGCACTCCTCAGATCTCCAATGGCACTCTCCAGATCTCAAATGGCACTCCTCAGATCTCCAAATGCACTCTCCAGATCTCCAATGGCACTCCACAGATCACCAATAGCACTCTCCAGATCTCCAATGGCACTCACCAGATCTCCTATGGCACTCCTCAGATCTCCAATGGCACTCTTCAGATCTCCAATGGCACTCGCCAGATCGCCAATGGCACTCGCCAGATCTCCAATGGCACTCCTCAGATCTCCAATGGCACTCTCCAGATCTCCAATGGCACTCCTCAGATCTCCAAATGCACTCTCCAGATCTCCAATGGCACTCACCAGATCTCCTATGGCACTCCTCAGATCTCCAATGGCACTCGCCAGTTCTCCAATGGCACTCGCCAGTTCTCCAATGGCACTCGCCAGATCTCCAATGGCACTCGCCAGATCTCCAATGGCACTCGCCAGATCTCCAATGGCACTCCACAGATCACCAATAGCACTCTCCAGATCTCCAATGGCACTCGCCAGATCTCCAATGGCACTCGCCAGATCTCCAATGACACTCCCCAGATCTCCAATGGCACTTAACGAATACTGAACTCTCTGATCGCTAAGTGGCACACCACAAAAATGCAATGAATGCAATCACATAGAGCACAGATTCATGCAGATAAATGGATTTTATTGACCGTCCATGAGCTTCTGAACTTGTGGGAAACTGTAAGCTCTTGTTGTTCTGAGTGAGAGTATTAAGGAGTGCCACCGATCTTGATCAATCAGCCATATTTAGTGGGAGAATTTCGCATGGCCTTCCCCGCTTCCACCCACTTTGCTCCCATAATCAGCGCCATCAGATCATTAAAATCTGGTTGCTAGGCCGAAGCTCAATGGAAACTAGTAGACAGTGTGTCAGTGGCCGGCCGTGCAATCTTGATCCCGCACGTGTGGGAAAAGGGTTTCAGTAGTTGGGATTCTGGAATGCATTGCAGTATTGGTCGAACCACCAAGATGCGATTATACAGACACGGACCGATATAACTTTCTTACCTTTCCTGTCCATCAACTCCTTTCCGCAAAGAACTTAGCGGTGATGTATGTATAAGGCTGTATATGGGGTGCAGTCTGCGCAACAGAACTTTGACTGACAGCTTTTGCAAGGTGGTGGCGCAGAACTTGGACTGCACTGTTTATCCGCAGCCCACTCCAGCACTGATGAAGGTTTCGGCATGTGTAGCTAGCAGGGATTTCCTATCTCCTTGAGGGAGGGAACCGCAGCTCCCTCTGTTACTTTCATCTCTCCTCTCCTCTCGCATTCTACAATGCTTGGCGGTTTCAACGCGCGTTTTTTGGCTTCTCGATAAGGTGCATCAATTAAGGTTGGGGGGGGGGTTATTGTGCACTTGAACTGCCTGCCAGTCACCGTCACAGATGATCACGAAATCGGACTGAAGCTCGTGGGTGATTCTGGGATAACTAGCGGGCGATTCTGGGATAACTAGCGGGTGATTCTGGGATAACTAGCGGGTGATTCTGGGATAACTAGCGGGTGATTCTGGATAACTAGCGGGTGATTCTGGGATAACTAGCGGGCTATTCTGGGATAACTAGCGGGTGATTCTGGGATAACTAGCGGGTGATTCTTGAATAACTAGCGGGTGATTCCTGCATGACTAGCGGGCGATTCCTGGATAACTAGCGGGTGATTCTGGGATAAATAGCGGGTGATTCTGGGATAACTAGCGGGTGATTTTTGAATAACTAGCGGGTGATTCCTGCATGACTAGCGGGCGATTCCTGGATAACTAGCGGGTGATTCTGGATAACTAGCGGGCGATTCTGGGATAACTAGCGGGCGATTCTGGGATAACTAGCGGGCGATTCTGGGATAACTAGCGGGCGATTCTGGGATAACCAGCGGGCGATTCTGGGATAACTAGCGGGCGATTCTGGGATAACCAGCGGGCGATTCTGGGATAACTATTCCCAGTCCACGATAGAATCAGATTGGAGAGATTTGACACTAAAATGAGCTGAGAAAAATGACCATTGTTAGCTAGCAGTAATCAATGAAATTTCAAAACCTTCAATAGAATCTGCATTGCATTACTGCGTGGCTGGACACGTGTACAGCATAGAAATGCACTGCATAGGTACCGAAAGACTGACAGTGTCAAACCTGTCAATCAAAATAGCCACTTACCCACTCTCTTCAACTTGGACCCTATCTGCCTGTCTGACCACTCCATCTTGCTGGGCCCCTATTTCACCGGGAGCAGCGTTCTCACGCAGATTTTCGAGATCTCCTAACATAGTAGATGAAGCTATAGGCCACTTGATAATGCACTCAGCTCGAAACAGCTTCATCACTTTTGTTCTCATGCAATACTATCTAGGTATAGTAATTCTGAGACGCTAGGCTGACCTCAGCCAGCTTCATCCAGTGCAGCCGTTCTCAGCTCACTTGTGAACCCACGGGCATGAGAAGCAGGCACAATGCAACAATGATTTTGTGTTAGATTATTTGCCCGCATGGGGTGGGGCTGGGTGCACCGATGTTTTAATGAATTTGCACGGGCTTAATTAGGTGGGCGGAGCCAGAGTAGCAGCTGCTTGTAAAAAACTTATCTTTTAGGAGTGGGCGGGGGTTTGGCTGGGAGAAAAAAAAGCAATTTTAGTCTTCTTCTCTTTCTGGCCCTACCAAAGCAACAGAAGCAGCTCATCCTCTGAATCTTAATTGATTTTCTTCCCTGGAAGCAGTAATTAATTTCTTCACTCTCGGGTTTGAAATTTAAATTTCCCGATATTTTGGGCTTTGATACAAACTGGTCAGTGACACAGTTTTTGCATCAAAATGGCACAGAATTGCTCAAAATAAATATAAAATAAAACTTTATTTAAAAAAACCGACTTTTTGAGAACAAAACGGGAACTCTTAGAATACAAAATGGCACTCCTATAATGCAAAATGGCACTCCTAGAATGGAAAATAGCACTCCTAAAAAAATGGCACTCTTCCTAGAATACAAAATGACACTCCTAGAATACAAAATGACACTCCTAGAACACAAATTGGCACTCCTAGAATACAAATTGGCACTCCTAGAACACAAATTGGCACTCCTAGAATACAAAATGGCACTCCTAGAATACAAAATGACACTCCTAGAACACAAATTGGCACTCCTAGAATACAAATTGGCACTCCTAGAACACAAATTGGCACTCCTAGAACACAAATTGGCACTCTTAGAATACAAAATGACACTCCTAGAACACAAATTGGCACTCCTAGAATACAAAATGACACTCCTAGAACACAAATTGGCACTCCTAGAATACAAAATGGCACTCCTAGAACACAAATTGGCACTCCTAGAATACAAATTGACACTCCTAGAACACAAATTGGCACTCCTAGAATACAAAATGGCACTCCTAGAACACAAATCGGCACTCCTAGAACACAAA
This sequence comes from Macrostomum lignano, assembly GCA_002269645.1. Lineage (NCBI taxonomy): Eukaryota > Metazoa > Platyhelminthes > Macrostomidae > Macrostomum > Macrostomum lignano. The sequence goes on along the minus strand of NIVC01000094.1, from coordinate 957,955 downwards.
TCGGCACTCCTAGAACACAAATCGGCACTCCTAGAACACAAATCGGCACTCCTAGAACACAAATCGGCACTCCTAGAACACAAATCGGCACTCCTAGAACACAAATCGGCACTCCTAGAATAGAAAATGGCACTCCTAGAATAGAAAATGGCACTCCTAGAATAGAAAATGACACTCCTAGAATAGAAAATGGCACTCCTAGAATAGAAAATGGCACTCCTAGAATCGAAAATGGCACTTCCCTTAGAATGCAAATGCAAGAATGCAAAATATCCCCTAAACTCCACATTTCCTCATCTCTCAGAATAACATGCCCGAATGCCTCAAGTGTGCAAAAATTTTTGGATGACACGACGTAAGTAAATGACTTGCAATCAGAAAGCTTAAAAAGTCATCAGAAGTCATGAAATTGAAGGTTAGGGCAGAGGTTTGTAACGTTTTTTTTAGGAATTCGCCATAGTCTATGGGCTAACCTAAGCTTCCCGGGTCTCAGTGGCCTGGTTGCTAGGGCTAGCCAATAAATAATTGGCTGTTAGCATAGGCTTTGCTCACCGAACTGTTATACACTGCACAAACTAAATAGCTGAGCTAAATGCATGCATGCTAGACATCTCCTGAACAATAGGGGGACAATTGGGACTCTTCACTGAAATTTGCAATCCGAGCGGAATCAATCCTTGCAATAGCTACAATCCCGCCAGTTCTCAGTCCCTTTGCATTGGGGCTTCTTATTTCTCTATAGCCTGGCACTGGTTATTATTTACATTGGCAACGGTGGAAGCTGCGCCAGTTGCGGTTTTTTGAGACAGCGCCCTGAGGACACCACTGCGACTCTGAGGCGATTCTGGGATAACTAGCGGGCGATTCCTGGATAACTAGCGGTGATTCTGGGATAACTAGCGGGCGATTCCTGCATGACTAGCGGGTGATTCCTAGATAACTAGCGGGTGATTCCTGCATAACTAGCGTGTGATTCCTGGATGACTAGCGGGTGATTCCTGGATGCCTAGTGGGTGATTCCAGAATAACTAGCGTGTGATTCCTGGATAACTAGCGGGTGATTCCTGGATAACTAGCGGGTGATTCCTGGATGACTAGCGGGTGATTCCTGGATGCCTAGTGGGTGATTCCAGAATAACTAGCGTGTGATTCCTGGATAACTAGCGGGTGATTCCTGGATAACTAGCGGGTGATTCCTGGATAACTAGCGGGTGATTCCTGGATGACTAGCGGGTGATTCCTGGATGCCTAGTGGGTGATTCCAGAATAACTAGCGTGTGATTCCTGGATAACTAGCGGGTGATTCCTGGATGACTAGCGGGTGATTCCTGGATGCCTAGTGGGTGATTCCAGAATAACTAGCGTGTGATTCCTGGATAACTAGCGGGTGATTCCTGGATAACTAGCGGGTGATTCCTGGATGACTAGCGGGTGATTCCTGGATGCCTAGTGGGTGATTCCAGAATAACTAGCGTGTGATTCCTGGATAACTAGCGGGTGATTCCTGGATAACTAGCGGGTGATTCCTGCATGACTAGCGGCCTTCTTAACGGTATAGGAGCTCAGCAAAGTTGGTGAACAATTTGTGTGTACATGATTTTTAATTGACTAATTTCAATACTAAGTGGCTAACGGGACACCCGGCCCTATACGACCGCAGGAATTCCCATGGGATTTCGCCCTTTAAAAGGACGTGAAGATTGAAAAATAGTTTAAAAAACAGACCTCCGACACAAGCTTGGTTACAAAACACAGCGCTACCCCCCACTTCATGGCCGCTAATAATGTTGAGTAGTTTTTTTCCAGGAATGTTTTGCAGAGTAGTTCAATTGAGCAGCAAACCGAGTGCTTCAGACTTGCTGTGAACCTGGGTTAGATTTTTTGTTTAACTTTTTTGGTCGAGGAAGACTGCTCTTTGAATTGGCGCCTACCAGGCAGGATGGAATCCCCCAGGGGAGGAAGCACTTGGAGACTTTACCCGCGATTAGAGTCTGTTGCCTTGACGACCATGAGATGGTGCTAAAACTGCACGCTTTTCCTTTCTTAACTCAGTAGGGATTTTGCTGCTCGAGCTGAAGCTCCATCGGTCGCCCATCTGGGAATTCCTTACTTGCTCTTTGTGCAAGCTTTGTAGTACAAAAAATGTAGAGCAGATATAATTTCTTCAGCAGTTTCTGTACTATTCTTATAGCTATTATTCTTCTGAAATCGATCACATACCTAGATAGATAGGTAGATAGATAGATAGATAGATAGATAGATAGATAGATAGATAGATAGATAGATAGATAGATAGATAGATAGATAGATAGATACGCGTTTCCAAGAGCACGAAGATAAGCCGATTTAATTCGTTTTCTTAGTCTTTGTTCCAAGCCTACAAAGACTATATGCAGATCGCACAATGATCCCCATTTAGGGGATAAAAAAGAAGTGACTTTGGGTGTCAATAATTGGGGATTAAGAAGGAAGAGAGAGTTGTGCCTCGTTCACGTCTTACAATTCTCTCGCCCTCCATTTCGTTTGCAATTAAAGCCGCAGCTGATGAGGCCGCCCAGACTCCACTCAGCTGGGGGGACAATCGGCACCAAATCAATTCGCGTTGGTTATTATCGGGCGAAAGCGAAAGGTGTGTTGAGGCGATCAACTTAATCGCTTGCACAATGGCGTCCCTAAATATAATTGCTCGCTCGGGGCAGGGGGGGGGGGCTGCAGGACTGGAGACACCAACCGAGATTGCAGCCCCAAGGCAAATTGTGCAATCACTGGGCGGCCTGCACTGTCTGAGCTTTTCGCTTTTCAAAGTCTGCTTTTTTATCGCGAGTTTTTTCTCTCCATCCAGCCGTTCACTTCAAATTTTTAACGTTTTTTTCTTTAAATTGGAACAAAGTTTCTGCCTGTGACCCTCATCTTGCAAACATCTCCCCTTCATCTGCCTCCCTCTCCCTTCTATCTGCCTCCCTTTCGTCTCCACCTGCCCCCTCTCCACTCAGCCCTCTTCCCTCAAACTGGCTTCTTCTCTCCTCCCTCTGCCTCCCTCTCCCCTCCCTCTGCCTCCCTCTGCCTCCCTCTGCCTCCCTCTGCCTCCCTCTGCCTCCCTCTGCCTCCCTCTGCCTCCCCCTGCCTCCCTCTCCCTCCCTCTGCCTCCCTCTGCCTCCCTCTGCCTCCCTCTGCCTCCCTCTGCCTCCCCCTGCCTCCCTCTGCCTCCCTCTGCCTCCCTCTGCCTCCCTCTGCCTCCCTCTGCCTCCCTCTGCCTCCCTCTGCCTCCCTCTCCCTTCCACCTGCCTCCCTGCCTCACCCTCATAAGTGCGAGTAAAATACAACAAAAGGCCAATAACTGGAACTGTGGATTTAATGAAGCGATTAATTTTGTTAGTTTCCAAATTATTCTAAGAGACACCTTATTCAACTAAGTTGTACAGATTCTTGCAATCTGTTGTGTTTGTAGGTCTTTGTGCTAGGGCAATAGCTATACACAGTCTTTGTGCTATAAGGCGATACCCTACACTAGACAGAGGGTTGGCGATGATGACGGGGCTATAGGAGTTTTATCTCAGACTTTCAAACCCCATTTTCTTCATTATTATTAGTTGCATTCCGCCCCCAACGCGGTTGTCACAACTTTGAACCTTGGCTAACACAACAGTGTTTAATAGCAGCCTTTGCAGCAAGCAGATCTGCAGTCTGTGTGGCCTTCTGTCTGCTCTGGTCCGCCCCCCGCCTATTAATTTTGAAATCAGATGGAAGTTGGAACAGATGTGAAAGTGGCACGACAACCGCACGCGAAGGAGAGGTGGGATGGGATAAGGGAGAGGGGAGAGGGTGGCACGGGTCTCTGTCTTGTGCGTGTCGGCAGACCGATGGACTGGGATTGCTAATATCTATCTGTATCTTACTACTGCATGTCAGCGCTATATGGCATTCCCCTCAGCCCCTGCATCTCTCATACGTACCCTCTCTTCTGTCTGTCTTGCTTCCTCGCTTCTCTGCTCACCTTCCCTTTCTCACTTTTCATTCACGCGAGAGGCAAAAGCGGAGAGGGGAGAGGGAGGTGAATGGGGGGAGAGGGAGGCGGATGGGGGAGAGGGAGGAGGATGGGGGAGGGAGGCGGATGGAGGGGAGAGGGAGGTGAATGGGGGGAGAGGGAGGAGGATGGGGGAGGGAGGCGGATGGAGGGGAGAGGGAGGCGGATGGGGGGAGAGGGAGGCGGATGGGGGGAGAGGGAGGCGGATGGGGGAGGGAGGCGGATGGAGAGGGAGAGGGAGGCGGATGGGGGGAGAGGGAGGCGGATGGAGGGGGAGAGGGAGGCGGATGGAGGGGGAGAGGGAGGCGGATGGAGGGGAGAGGGAGGCGGATGGAGGGGAGAGGGAGGCGGATGAGGGGGAGAGGGAGGCGGATGGAAGGGAGAGGGAGGCAGATGAAGGGTTTAATTTACAGGTCGAAAAGCGTAGGACAAATTTGAAGAAGAGTTAGATTTTCCTTTTAATATTCGCTTTAATATACTGTTAAAGAGATGATTAATATATTAATTTTAATATTCTCATTATAGTAACTTTAAAAAGTAGTCCATTTTAGAATGCTTTCAAAGTGTAAAGGCAAAAGGAGCGGCACCAGGTAGCAGAGCTGTGAGTTGCACAGCACCTCGTGTGTATAATTGCTCATAAAAAAGCTTAAAGGGAAATCCAGTCCTTACACTACAGAGAGAACAGGGCCAGTCACTGTACAGGGACACCTGCTGAAGAATCAATACACAACGTGAAATGCAAGAAAACTATTAGAATCAGTCCACAATAGGGGTTGAACCAGCAGCTACGGTAGTTGAAAATAGGACTGACAGGAAGTATTCAACTCCTTGTAGAGCTGACAGGAGCACAGCAAGCGCAAGGCAATGCAAAGCACACTTGCTTTAGTAAACTTGACGCTAAAAGTCTTTGGGGAAAAAAGGGGAATTTTATCACAGCGCTTGCACAGAGGGCAGCTGTGCTCACAGACAGAAAGTTGCATACCGCATAGCTGTGGAGGTACGATTTGAGCAACAGCTCAGACTTCCCGGGTTCAGGGGAGATATTACTGAATTTATTACTTAACTTTTTCTAATGGCGAACTTGTTGCGGATTGAAGTGTCGGAGATATGAAGTGTCGGAGATATGAAATGTCGGAGATATGAAATGTCGGAGATATGAAGTGTCGGAGATATGAAGTGTGGAGACATGAAGTTTCGGAGATATGAAGTGTCGGAGATATGAAATGTCGGAGATATGAAGTGTCGGAGATATGAAATGTCGGAGATATGAAGTTTCGGAGATATGAAGTGTCGGAGATATGAAATGTCGGAGATATGAAATGTCGGAGATATGAAGTGTGGAGATATGAAATGTCGGAGATATGAAATGTCGGAGATATGAAATGTCGGAGATATGAAGTGTGGAGATATGAAATGTCGGAGATATGAAGTGTCGGAGATATGAAGTGTCGGAGATATGAAGTGTCGGAGATATGAAATGTCGGAGATATGAAATGTCGGAGATATGAAGTGTCGGAGATATGAAATGTCGGAGATATGAAATGTCGGAGATATGAAGTGTCGGAGATATGAAGTGTCGGAGATATGAAATGTCGGAGATATGAAGTGTCGGAGATATGAAATGTCGGAGATATGAAGTGTCGGAGATATGAAATGTCGGAGATATGAAATGTCGGAGATATGAAGTGTCGGAGATATGAAATGTCGGAGATATGAAGTGTTGGAGATATGAAGTGTTGGAGATATGAAGTGTTGGAGATATGAAGTGTTGGAGATATGAAGTGTTGGAAATAAGTGTCGGAGATATGAAGTGTGGAGATATGAAGTGTGGAGATATGAAGTGTCGGAGATATGAAGTGTCGGAGATATGAAATGTCGGAGATATGAAGTGTCGGAGATATGAAATGTCAGAGATATGAAATGTCGGAGATATGAAGTGTCGGAGATATGAAGTGTCGGAGATATGAAATGTCGGAGATATGAAGTGTCGGAGATATGAAATGTCGGAGATATGAAGTGTCGGAGATATGAAATGTCGGAGATATGAAGTGTCGGAGATATGAAATGTCGGAGATATGAAATGTCGGAGATATGAAGTGTGGAGATATGAAGTGTCGGAGATATGAAGTGTCGGAGATATGAAATGTCGGAGATATGAAGTGTCGGAGATATGAAGTGTCGGAGATATGAAATGTCGGAGATATGAAGTGTCGGAGATATGAAATGTCGGAGATATGAAATGTCGGAGATATGAAGTGTCGGAGATATGAAATGTCGGAGATATGAAGTGTCGGAGATATGAAGTGTCGGAGATATGAAATGTCGGAGATATGAAATGTCGGAGATATGAAGTGTCGGAGATATGAAATGTCGGAGATATGAAATGTCGGAGATATGAAGTGTCGGAGATATGAAGTGTCGGAGATATGAAATGTCGGAGATATGAAGTGTCGGAGATATGAAATGTCGGAGATATGAAGTGTCGGAGATATGAAATGTCGGAGATATGAAGTGTCGGAGATATGAAATGTCGGAGATATGAAATGTCGGAGATATGAAGTGTCGGAGATATGAAATGTCGGAGATATGAAATGTCGGAGATATGAAGTGTCGGAGATATGAAATGTCGGAGATATGAAGTGTTGGAGATATGAAGTGTTGGAGATATGAAGTGTTGGAGATATGAAGTGTTGGAGATATGAAGTGTTGGAAATAAGTGTCGGAGATATGAAGTGTGGAGATATGAAGTGTGGAGATATGAAGTGTCGGAGATATGAAGTGTCGGAGATATGAAATGTCGGAGATATGAAGTGTGGAGATATGAAGTGTGGAGATATGAAGTGTGGAGATATGAAGTTTCGGAGATATGAAATGTCGGAGATATGAAATGTCGGAGATATGAAATGTCGGAGATATGAAGTGTCGGAGATATGAAATGTCGGAGATATGAAGTGTGGAGATATGAAGTGTGGAGATATGAAGTGTGGAGATATGAAATGTCGGAGATATGAAGTGTCGGAGATATGAAATGTCGGAGATATGAAGTGTGGAGATATGAAGTGTGGAGATATGAAGTGTGGAGATATGAAATGTCGGAGATATGAAGTGTGGAGATATGAAATGTCGGAGATATGAAGTGTCGGAGATATGAAATGTCGGAGATATGAAGTGTGGAGATATGAAGTGTGGAGATATGAAGTGTGGAGATATGAAATGTCGGAGATATGAAGTGTCGGAGATATAAATTGTGTCGGAAATATGAAGTGTCGGAGTTGTGACGGAGGCTGCTTTTCGGAGATGTGAAATTTTGCACACGGAACCCCTGGATAAGGCTTCGAGTTTTCACGAAGATTTACCGCATACCATAGTATTAAAAGTAGTAACGCACTAATTGCTACTTAAAATTTTAACCATTTAAATCAAAATCTGACAAACGTGTTAACGTTTATTACGCATTTTTCTCTTCTTAAATGGCAAATGCATTAGCGAATGCTAGTATACATGTATCATGAATGTATCAAAGCTGTAAAAAACAATTTGCCTTCCAAAGTGTACTCGATTTATGTGCTTGAATCGAAAAGTACACATATGTACTATTAACGAATTGATAGCTCGTACACAGGATCCACATCTACAATACAGTTCTAAAGTCCTTGCATGCATGGCTGCTGCTATGACACTATGCAGATCAAGGAATGACACGAGCTGGACAAATGACCCTAAACAACAAATTGAGAACCATGCAGTATGACCTGTAAGTGGACAAATGACACTGTGCAGATCAAGGATAGTGTCAAGGATAAGATAGCAGACAATTTAACAAACCTAACGTATAACCTAATTTTTACAGTATTTGTAATAATTTTTCAACTGTAAACGTATTCGAATATGGTACACATTCGAACAGTTAGAAATTGAACAGTATGATAAAAAATAAAGAACCCTACCCCCTTTACTCTGCATAAAAGACAGCCAAGCAACAAGGAAAGAAATTTTCATTTAGCACTAAGATTATTATACGCTCGTAGCTTAAGGTTTGAAAAGTTATTTAAATGCATACAGCATATAGTCTGAGGTACAAGACATTTTGCCAGATCACCGCCAATTGGAAATCCAAGCGAAGCTTGCCGAAGAACAAACTGTTCTCGGGGGGGGGGAGTCTTTTTCCTTAATTAACAGACAGACCATATAGCTGGCCACTAACTCTCTTTGCTGTCTTGGCCAATATGAGGGCAAACCAAGTCGCCCTGACAGACCAGATGCTGCGATATCGCCGCTTCCTTGTCTTTACACTCTCGGCTGCGGCGTCGCTGCTTAGTGGCGACCAACACTTCGTACACTGCAATTGGTCGACAGATTGTTGGCAACCCTAATCCATTGGCCATGGATCATCTCGGCCATCATACCTTCGAAATATTTTACTTGGCGGTCCAGCTGGCACGATGATCTTGCGGTGATGAATTTTGGTTGATCGTAGCACTTCAGATGCTGCCGCAGCCGATGACTGAGACGTGTCTTGCAAAATTTGCTTTTAAAATTTGGGACCGTATTTACTTTGCAGTGTGGCGGCCACTAAGGCTTGCATCTCACTTTCTCACTTTGACTAATTCGATCTAGCGGCCCAGCTTACATATAGGGGGCTTCCTAGCTTGTGCTTGCGACGCAAATGTTAAAGCGCAAACTGATTATGGGTATACACGACTCTCAGCCAAGTTGGCGATATCGACTTCTATAGCTATTTAAAGTCAAAGTGTGGCTCACACCAACCGCAATACGCAAGGCTGATGTACATGTATACTATTGCAATACAGAGTACAAAATTAATTGTCATGATAAATCTTGCCTTGCTAAATAGCAGTGAAAGTAACGAACTGTTTTAAAACGTGCCACACAGAATTTTAATCTAACTTCAGTCAGTTGCAGCTTTTGTCTATTAGGATAGTCCACTTTTTTTCAGACGTGGTAATTAACGAGTTTGAATTTTGATTCTTGTTTCTTGATTAAAATTACTTCATAATGCTTTAACAAAAGGCGTGTAGAATATTGGGTTTAAGATGGTTAAAAATAAAAAAAATAAAAAATCACACTCTTTTTATTCCGCTTAAACATTTTACTTTAATATTTCAGCTTGCAAACAGCCATTGGTAAGAAAAAAAACCCACTTTAAAATTTGGTTGATCATTTTTACCACGTGTGTGACCGTTGTTATGCTTGCTCTAGTGTGTAAAATTAGCTGATCAAGTTTAGTTAGAAGCTTGGAGCTGAAAAATTACCCAAGCTAACTCTAAATGAAACTTTGTGTCACAACGACGATGTTTTTAGTAAGGATGGAGCAGGAGCTTCATATTGTATTAACTAATTTACTTATTTGTTGTTAGCTAATCGCCTAATCATACTAGTCACTGGCTGGCCAACTCTGTGAATTAGTTGTTGTTTATTGCGATATATAGTTCCAGAAAAAATCAATTTGGTTAAATTGGAAGTAGACCAAAGATCTGACTTAATAGTTTTGAATTGTGTTATAGTGTATGTGTATATTCTTTTGTTATTTAACAAACTAATCAGTAATCTATGTAGATTTCTTTATATTGCAATACTTTATATAGTAGACCTAGCTAATAAGTAGTATTTTTATGAAATAGCCTTTTGTCACCAGGGGTTAGCAGATTAAGCAGCAATGTCTCCTTGCTATATCTAGATGCTTAAACCACTTGTAGCTAAGTTATATTAGCCATATGCATATACCTATTACTATTAGGCATGCTTTCTATGTATAAACATAATAACTTCAGGCTTAGTAGCTATTGGTAAAATAAAAAATATTTTTAATGTATTTATTAAAAACTTTGACTAGACTTAATGTATGGTCATAGTTATAAACAAAATTTATGATTATATATTAGGGGTTAGCAAACTCTTGCCTATAGGCTAGATCTAGTCTATGACATCTTTAAGTCTGGCCTACAGCACTCAACTCTTATTATCTAACAATATAAAAGTAGCCTGCAAATCAATTTTGTGTTGAAATATTCAACTCTATAAATAAATGAGCTTTTACCCTATCATTCTTCTATCAGTTTTATTTCTATTACTATCATATTCTTTAGGACTAAGGTATGGCCTATTGGTATTTATATCACCATGGCATTCCTAATTTTATTTATAGTTATATAAATTAAAATACAATATTAATAGCTCTATAAATAAAACAAATAAAAGCTATATAGGAATTAAACATTTAAAAAGATAATAATTTCTTGCTATTTATAAATTTAGTCAAATTATCTCTTATAAAAATTAATTTTATCTTGGGTTTATTTAGTTTATAAATAAAAAATAATTACAAATACCAAAGTCTCAAATAAGACCTATGTGGGTAAAAATAATTCTGTTTTTTAGAGCATTTTTGGAGAATAGGAGATTAGAAGTCTACTTTTCTGTCCAGAATGTGTCCATTTAGGCCTATTTTTATAGTGGTAAAATGGAGGAAAAGTAATGTTTATAGACATATTTTGAGATTGTCCTCCATGTTAGTCTATTTCCTATCTGCAAAAAACTTTTTTGCAAACTACTTTTTTGTTCAAGTTGTATGAACAATGAAGCAATCACTAGAATGGACAAAAATGGACATAATTGCCATGGATAAAAATGGACTAGAGAATAAACATTAAAATGGATAAGGAAGTGGACCTTGGCATTTAGGACATAAATGGTCTAGGAAATGGATACAATTATGGCCTATTCAATAGCAAACAATATGTATGTATCCATGAAATAGATATATAGACGAGTTGGACAATAGTATATATGCTTAATTAACATTTAGCTGCTTGGATGCTCTCTCAAATAAAAGAGTTTAGTTTTCCAAGTAAAGAAAAAATGCTGCTGAATATAGCGCAAAATATTTAATGAGACAGACTATCTCATTAATAATGTGTAGGGTGGCATGCTGCTAGCTCAAGTTTATTTTGTGTGACATGCTAAATAAACTAGAAAGAATAATTTGATAGTTAACAATAAAAAACCTTAAAAACAAAAAAAACTATAAACATCCCGCGCAAAAGTCAACAATAAATAACCCACTAAATGAACTATAAAAAACCTTATAGTCAACAATAAACAAGTCTGCAAAGTCAACAATAAACAACCCACAAAGTCAATATAAACAACCCACAGAATCAAGAATCAACAATAAACATCCACTAAATAAACTATGAAAACCTGTGAAATCAACTGTTGTGTGCAAACACTGCAAACTACAAACTCAGCTGTTCTTGCAATAAACAATTAACCTACTAGCTAGACCAAGGAGACTCAGAGAAGTCTAGTAATGCTCCAAGAAAAACCATTAGGAGAAGTACAGTTGAACTAGGAATGGTCTAGGGATAGTCCAAGTAGAATGATTAGAAGTGGAGAACTATAGTTAAGCATCTATCATAGTCTATAGTAGAACTATAATTATAATTGAACTAAAGCAGTAAGGTATAGACCTATAGCGGAACTGCAACACAAGCTATCAAGGCAAAGTTACTGTGTAAGCTGTAGAAGCAGATCTTCAGCAGCAGACAAATTTTCACTGGGGCCCTTGGAGTCGCTGTCCAAATTTTGGTGGTGGACACCCAAGGATCCAGCGCCAGCGTTGCTGGTGTGTACAATGCGTATAAGTGCAGCTACGCCTGAAGCTGCATCGCTGGCAATTACGATGGGCGACGGGGCTTTAGCGTTGCAAGGACGCTGGCTCTTGGAGATGCTCTGCATTTTCTCCCAGCCTAGAGTAGGAGTCTTTGCCTTCTGCTTTGGTGCATATAAGCTGAGGCGCTTAAGGGCCATCTCCTTACAGCAGTGGAAGACTTTCCCTTTTTGGCGTTTGGTAAGGATGGCATTAGCATTCTTTAGGAATGCGTCGATAACGTTTATTTTTGCAGGGTTGGCTGGCACAACTGTTCTGCCTCAGCGAACCTCAGCGCATACAATAGACGGTGCAGATAATGTGAGATTTTTATTATGTGCAACAACAAGTAAATAGTGCTGGGGTATCAATCCTCTCAATTAAATGAGTGAACTGCATTACGGTTGTTAATAGTATGGCCAGGGACAGGCTGCATCATTAGGCCGCCGGCTCCAGCTCCACAATAATGTCGTCCTTGCTTACCATGCAGCCCACATTAAAGTGGATGGCTTTAACCTATGGGGAGTGGGAAAAGCGGGGGGCATAAGCGTGGAACGGCGCGTTTGTGGTGTTTTTTTGCATTGTAGCGCTTGCAGGCCAACTAAGCTTACCTTTCCAGCAGCGGTGTTACTGAGGCTGCTCTGCATCAGCATTGCCTGAAGCACGCATATTTCCTGCCCCGCGACCACGACCTGCCCGATGGTGACGCCGATGGATTTACCAAGTCATTCATCGGCGCCTTGATTTTAGTGGGGCTGTGCGACCTGGCCTGCAGGTCACAAAAGTGGTCGACGTCGCCTCTTGCCAACCTTCATTAGCTCGAAGGGGGCAGGTGGTGGCGAGGGGGGCGTGTCGATAGCAAAAAAGTTCGCCTGGATTATGCGGCGGTGCCGATGACGTCCATGGTATTGTAGGCGAGTAGCGCGTGACTTTGGCAAAAGCTACGCAAACCAATCCTCACATTCGGGGCAGGTTTGGGCTGGCAGACGCATGTGCTCCTCCCGCTTCTGGTGCCGGATTGGGCGGGAGGCGCAGGCGGTAAGCGGTTGTAATCCACGAGTGAATAAACGTTTCGGGGTCGTTTAGCTGACAGCTCCGCGCGCAGATCCTCAACGTCTGTTTCGGAGCCTTTGCTGTCGCTGTCTGTCGGCTCCCAGTCGCTGGGGTGGCACAGGAGTCGAATAATTTGCTCCAGTTAATTCCCGAGTCACTGGACGAGTGATCCATCTGTCGGGACTGCAAGATCAAAGGATTTGCAGCGCAAGTGCAAAGTGCGATATGTATACTACGGATTCCGAGTTCCCATGTACGGGCCTAATCTGCCCGACTAATCTCTAACTTACCAGACTATTCCCAGACTAAAGGATCCCTAATATTGGTTCCTATAGTTATTTAAATAACTGTGGTAGCAGCAAATTTTTTTGGTTATACTTTTGGTTTTATTTGGCAAAGGAAAGTACAAAATGAAACGAAGGATACAATATTTTCAAGCAATCAAAAATCAATCAATCGTCAGTACGCACATGATGTAGGCAAACGAAGTAGTCTGCAAAAAAGCGGAGTCTCGAGCGAACGCTTACAAAATTAGCATACACAAGGACAGACAGTGAGAAGCTGCCTGAAGAGTGGATTACAGGAATCATAGTATTCAGATGGAATCCTTTCCTGGAACCATCGCTGATTTTGGCCCGAGAATTTGTTACCACCTGAAAAAGTAACCTATATTAGAGGGATATCTATGTCTGGACTGTCATTATTCTTAATCATGAGAAGCCTAACTGCAAGTGAGGCAGCAGAGCGATGGCCGTGGGACTGACGGCGCAAACACCAACGATTGTGTTGACGTTGAAGGGCACTAGGGGGTCAAATGCCTGCAGGTCGGCAAAGGGGTCCGTCCGCAGAAGCCGAAAACTTGCGTTGCGGCACCCACGTTCCCCAGAGTCCGACCTAACGTTGGCCAATTCCTGCAGGGGATCGACGCCAGGCTCCACCGGGAGTACTTCTAGAAGTACGCGAACAACGTCGCTGCCACCATATTCCAGACTATGTGTGCGGCCGAAGACGAAGTCCATCGGTTCAGTATCCGCCTGTACAGCAACGAAGCTGGATGAAGTCTTCAGAGTTCAGACGTCGTCCTGCGATGGGATGCCACGCCTCAACATAGACGGCTGATGGCAGCGACGCGCTTCTCCACCCAGTCGTCATCGTCCTAGGTCGTCGAAGCACAATCGGTCCTAACCGGGAGGGCACGACGACTACCTCTTTTTGCCTCGCGGGTCCTTCGTAGTCTGGCCGGCATCTTGGAGTTGGCCGCGATTCTAAATTGAAAGATTAAAATAGATTAAAGTGAGTTCCACGGTTCCCTGTTTAGCCAGGCAAAGTACATAAGTGTTCTTTTTTAAATCGAGAAACTTTTTGGTCCAATACAGCTCTAGTGACTGGCAAACCTGTGCTGATGCGACGTCACGCTCGATGGCGCGCACCAACTCGACGTCAATCCGCGTACCGTGTAATCGAGTTTTAATTCGCGAATGCATAGTCTCGAATAGGCCTGTGGACAGCAGATGCACTGGTCCGCCTAGAATTGCGTGCTGCACCGTATGCCAGCACACCTGAAAAGCAGGCGAGCAGGCTATCCATGGTTGTAATACTTCTCTGAAAACCAGTGCCTAAAAATATTACTAGTGAAGGGCATTTATACCTGGTGCGCATTGTATGTCAGTGCGCGCTGCGAGTACAGCCTAGGCAGCTTCCTGTGAAAGTACAGAAGCGACTGTCTGACGTGTGCCAGTTCGGCAATGGGCACACGTTCCAGTGTTTAAGCAGAAGAAAGCGGTCGACAGCGGCATGAGATGTTGGTAATGGGTCTCCTCTAGGATGCCGCGCAGAGCCAGAAAACCCAGTGCAAATTACCACATCTCATACTCGTGGCCACGGAAGTGTCGAATCTCCGACAACGGCCGTACCTGCTGCCGCTGCACAGACCTTCAATGAGAGGCAAGTCCCCGCGAAATTCTAGGTAGTATTTTGACTAAACCTGAGAAATGAGCAGTGATCACATGATCACCTGGGCACAACAATTGCTCGCAAACGCTCGTTAACGTCGTCGATGCGCCCGTGCAGGTTGGGACAATTGGATGGGCCCTTCTCTGGTTTGTCCCAAGTAGGGAGAAACATTTGCACCAGCATCCGCTTCAGCGTCCCCGACAAAAGCTGATGCAGGTAGCAAGGAGGGCAGGACCGGATGAAGTCGAAACCGGCTATCGCGGCCAGAGGCGAAAGCCAACGCACACCGAGCGTGTCTGTGTTCGGACCGGCATGTGTCTCTTGTCGGACCTGGACCAGTGTCAGGGTGTCCATCATGTTGCGAACAGAGGTCTGGGTGCAGCCCTGCTCTGCAGCTTCTCGCTGCATGGCCCGCGAAACACGAACGGGGAAACGCCGGCCTCCACCACCCTCCTGACTCGTGGTCGCGATATAGCACCTTTATCGAATAGCAAAGGTGCAAGGCAAATTGCGTATGTGCTTTAGTAGACCATTACCTTGCCGCGCAGCGTCTCATTCCGAAAGCATCCACTCTAGCCGGTGCGTCGAAAAGGCCGAGAAGAGGGTGCAGCCGAAGCGTCCGCTCTACGCCATCTACGATGCGTAGAGCGAACTCAGCCCGTCTGCGCTGCATGTATAGGCTTGCATGTATAGGCTTGCATGTATAGGCGTGCATGTATAGGCGTGCATGTATAGGCGTGCATGTATAGGCGTGCATGTATAGGCGTGCAAGCCCGTCTGCGCTGCATGTATAGGCGACGCGTTAAAGATTGTCTGCGTCTTCTCTCTTTTGTGCCGTCATGCATGCTTGCTGAAACACCATCACTGAATTTCGGAATGACGGAGGACATAAATTTATTAGATTTTGGAATCCGTTTCCTGGGTCTCGGAGCCGTCATCGTCAGCGACTGGGCCTTGGGTCTCGGAGCCGTCATCGTCAGCGACTGGGCCTTGGCTCTCGGAGCCGTCATCGTCAGCGACTGGGCCTTGGGTCTCGGAGCCGTGGGCCTTGGTGGACGACGCCAACGGATCTGGTCTGCTTTGATTGTGCGATTCAAATGGCCATGCTGTCTCAACTACCTGCGTAGGTGGCAGTATGTCGCAGGCAACCATGGCACGATGAAACCTCACGGTCGCACCGGTGTTAAATATAGGCGACGAGTGTCCTGATTCGCGAAGCCGATTGTTCTCAACACGCAACAATCGGCTCTCTTCCACAAGAGCCGAACAGATTGAACAGGTTGCGGCATGGGACCAGTGGTCCATATTAGGCCCACAAACATTTGAAACAAACAGGTGTGCAGGTTACATTATGTAGCTTAGATAGTTCATTGCAAGCTGTAGAAGAACTCATACAGAAGTCTGTGCCTTATAACTTGAAGTTTAAATAAGTCAATGCTTAGGTATAGACACCGGAATAAATCTAGTTAATGGGCTAGAAAGTGATATGGCTTACATGTGTTTATTAAGTCAGTACGTTGCGTTACGGTAGCGTTAAAATACATCACGTTACATTATAACAAAAAGTCCACATAAAGTGGCCAGCAAGTCGGACCTCAAAGGGGACAAAAAAAGACATACATTCAAAATTTAAGTCCGTCTTTGTCTGCTTTTCTGTCCCACTTTAAGTCCTTACAGAGTGGACTAAAAAGTGGACAAGAATGTGGAAATAAAAACGGACGGTGGCTTAAACTTTCTTTGCCCTTGTCCACTTCTATGTCCAATTTTATTTCCGTTTAAAGCGCAAGTCCGCTTTTGTTCCCTTTGGTATCCGTTTTTTCCGGAAATGAAAAAACGGACAAAAATATCCGCTTTTGACTCTCCTGGTCCGTTTTTGAGGCTTGTTCGCAGAAAATGGACAGAAAACGGACAAAAATATCCGCTTTTGACTCTCCTGGTCCGTTTTTGAGGCTTGTCCGCAGAAAATGGACAGAAAACGGACAAAAATTGGACAAAAAGACAGAATTATTTTTACCCAGGAATTAATTTGCATTCATTTATAGACCTATATTAAAACAAAATTTAAACATTAGGACCAGGAATATGCTTGTGATCATATTCTCATAGTGATTCATAAACCTGAAACTTATAGAAATTATTAAAACTCTATTTCTCATTTAAAAGAAACAGAAATTCTAGTTTTCTGACTGTCCTAGCAATGTTAAATATATAAAAAGTAGAATTTATTGTTTCGAGGGAAAAGAATGTACTTTTATCACATGTATACATGTATATTTTTCATTTCTGAATTGTTCCTATTGCAATGTTCAAAGCAGTCAGACCATGACAATTTCTAGCCAAATGGCGACTTCAACTAAATCCAAAGCAGGCGAGCTGGTGTCAATCTTCATCCAGATCCTCACGGACAATGTGGACACTGGCGACCTGGACGAGTCCAAAGGTCTCGAACAGGTGTTCAAGAGAATCGAACGATTCTGTCTGAACATATCTATGGATTTTAGTAAGTACACAAGACTGGTGTTTGCAACTCTTCTATCCAATGTTTTTTTGTTCCTAAATTTCTATTTTAAATCCCATCTATTATAGAATTTTTCACCTGGTGCGCCCAGCGAGTCCTCTTCCTCTGCCGCAATCGACTGGTTGTGCTCGACATCGAACGCGTTGCCAGTCTCCTGTGCTCCATCGTGGTCAGGCTCAGCGACTGTGCCGATTATCCCATTCACGAATTGCTCAGGGACTTCTTTGCCTGTCTGCAGGGTCAGCTGGCTTCAATTTTTAAACTGCTTTGTGTGCACTGATTGCATGATGTGACCTTTACAAGTTCGCTTAGGGCGTCATGGGGAATCCCAACGATCCCAGTCACGTGAGCATCGGGTGGGATCATAGGGAATCTCAGCGATCCCAGCCACGTGAGCATCGGGTGGGATCATAGGGAATCCCAGCGATCCCAGTCACGTGAGCATCGGGTGGGATCATAGGGAATCCCAACGATCCCAGTCACGTGAGCATCGGCAGGGGATTCATGGAAAGCTCAAAGGCTGCCTCGCATTTTTAAAACTCACTGCTGTAAATTTCTCTCTGCAGACATTGGACCGAAGTCGCACGCAGCCACCCCGGAGTTGCCGATATCGTACACTTTCAAAATGTACTCAGGCACAGTAAGTATTCGTTGTACTCTCCTGGCTTAAAATAACCTCTAATGTAAATATATGTACATTTCTCATTTAACGCCAAGGCTACCTATGAGGGCAAGAATTTCTCATTTCAACCGATTGAGTTCGACACCGTTGCCCAGTGCCATCGTGTGTTGTCTGCTATCATGTAAGTTAGTCTTGTCTGCTATCATGTAAGTTAGTCTTGTCTGCTATCATGTAAGTTAGTCTTGTCTGCTATCATGTAAGTTAGTCTTGTCTGCTATCATGTAAGTTAGTCTTGTCTGCTATCATGTAAGTTAGTCTTGTCTGCTATCATGTAAGTTAGTCTTGTCTGCTATCATGTAAGTTAGTCTTGTCTGCTATCATGTAAGTTAGTCTTGTCTGCTCTCATGTAAGTTAGTCTTGTCTGCTATCATGTAAGTTAGTCTTGTCTGCTATCATGTAAGTTAGTCTTGTCTGCTATCATGTAAGTTAGTCTTGTCTGCTATCATGTAAGTTAGTCTTGTCTGCTATCATGTAAGTTAGTCTTGTCTGCTATCATGTAAGTTAGTCTTGTCTGCTATCATGTAAGTTAGTCTTGTCTGCTATCATGTAAGTTAGTCTTGTCTGCTATCATGTAAGTTAGTCTTGTCTGCTATCATGTAAGTTAGTCTTGTCTGCTCTCATGTAAGTTAGTCTTGTCTGCTATCATGTAAGTTAGTCTTGTCTGCTATCATGTAAGTTAGTCTTGTCTGCTATCATGTAAGTTAGTCTTGTCTGCTATCATGTAAGTTAGTCTTGTCTGCTATCATGTAAGTTAGTCTTGTATTCGTTGACTTGATGGCGATGGTGACTTGGATGACTGACTGACCCCTCTCCTCCCCTGCAAATGAACTGCCCACAGGACCTGCCTGTCTCGGCTGCCATTGAAGAGTTTCGCCTCGCTAGAGGCGCTCTGGAGCAGTCGGGTGCTCAAAACTGCAGCCTATCTGCTAGAGGTTGGCTCCGGTATTGAGAAACTGGTGAGTGCGAGCTGCTGGTCTATGGGGCTGCTGCTGTCCCAGATCCTCAGTTGCTGGGCCATCAGCGTGCTATAGCTAGCGTGCTATAGCTCAACCAGTTTTTGTTCAATTAATTCTTCATCTCCAAGCAGCCAAACTTGCGTGCCGCAATTCTCCAGGGCGCTCTGAAGCTGATCCACCGCGGCTTAGCGGCTTTCGGCATTAGCGACATTCCGGCTGATAATTTCTATCTGACTGACATTGTCTGCTGCCTCTGCCAGGACCTGGTGCACCACATCAAACTGCGCAACCTCAGGTCTGTCTGTCTGTCTGTCTGTCTGTCTGTCTGTCTGTCTGTCTGTCTGTCTGTCTGTCTGTCTGTCTGTCTGTCTGTCTGTCTGTCTGTCTGTCTGTCTGTCTGTCTGTCTGTCTGTCTGTCTGTCTGTCTGTCTGTATGTCTGTCTGTCTGTCTGTCGCAATAATTCATCGCAACCCGCTCCAATTCCCAGAACCAGCTTACTAGCTGAGATGTCTGAGCTTCTAGCCGCGGTGGCTCTCTCCCTGGCCAGCTTTGCGCCTGACTATCCCGGAGGCCGCTGTCTGGATGCCGGCACCGCCTGCGTGCTGCGCGAAGCCTGTCTGAATGCCCTGCTGCGCGCCCGCCGCTCGTGCATGCCGCCCGGCGTTGCCGGCCAGCTCGTTGACCGGCTGCGCTGCTGCCTGGCCCGCCTGTGGTGCTGCGCCCCCGCCTGCCTCTCCGACGGGCGCGGCGACCCCGCTTTGGCGTTGCGCCACCTGCTAACGCGCGACCCAGCGCCGTTCCGTCCGGGCCCGGCCATGCGCCTCCTGGCCACCGTGCTGGCCGCCGAATTCCGCGCTGCCGCCGCAGCAGCAGCCGCCGCAGCCGCCGAGACCGACTCCGCACAGTCCAGCAACTCTTCCGCCGTTACTTCATCGACAGCCTCAGCTGCGTCGGTTTCAACTAGCGTGGCCTCGGCTGCCACCGCCGCCGCTGCTACCGGCGCCACCCAGCTGGAGTTCCCGCCGGTGGCTAGGCGATCCGGTTTCCTCCGACAGTGCCTGTCCGAGGTGCTAGAGTTCAGGTCCGAGCTGTGCCGGCACGCTGGACGTCTGGACGAGGTGAGCTGCTTGTGGATGCCCGTAGACTTTCACCTGTGGTTAAGTTTGTTTTCAAAAGTTTCTCCCATGCATCGTCGGGATTGGTGAATCCCCAAGATACCACCCATGTATAATTCAGCAGTTGAATCGGGAATCCCTAAGATACTGTCCATTGGAAAGTCGGCAGTATAATTGGGGAATCCCCAAGATAATCTACATTTGAAGGTCGGCAGTATAATTGGGGAATCCCCAAGATAATCTACATTTGAAGGTCGGCAGTATAATTGGGGAATCCCCAAGATAATCTACATTTGAAGTTCGGCAGTATAATTGGGAATCCCCAAGATAATCTACATTTGAAGGTCGGCAGTATGATTGGGGAATCCCCAAGATAATCTACATTTGAAGGTCGGCAGTATAATTGGGAATCCCCAAGATAATCTACATTTGAAGTTCGGCAGTATAATTGGGAATCCCCAAGATAATCTACATTTGAAGGTCGGCATTATAATTGGAGATTCCTTAAGGTACTATCGTTTGAAGGTCAAAAGTATAGACGGGGTCCTTAAGTACCATGCAATTGTGATCCAGAAACCAGACATTTATTAAATCAGAACGAAATATTTCTTGCAGATATTCGTGGAAACGTTTCGCTTCTTTAGCATCGTTTGGAACGCCTGGGTTGTGGCTTGCTTTGAGGTCGAGCAGCTGCCGCTGCCGCGTCCGATGCTTAGCTCGTCTCAGACAAGGTGAGCTCACTTGAATCTTGTTAGCAATTATTGCAACTAAATTCCGGTTGGTGTGCCAATTTTCGTTTAGTTAAGTTTCTGATCTTCCGACCTACTGATTTTTACATATAGATTAGCGACCTACGGATTCCCGACTTAGGGATTCCCGAACTGGAGATTCCCGACCTAGTGATTCCCAAAATGGAGATTCCCGACATAGAGTTTCCCGACTTGGCGACTTGGAGATTCCCGATCTAAAGATTCACGACCTAGTGATTCCGGACCTAAATATTTGCGACCTACGGATTCCCGAACTGGAAATTCCCAACCTGGAGATTCCCGACCTAGTGATTCCCGATCTAGTGATTCCTGACCTAAAGATTCGCGACCTAGGGATTCCCGACTTAGGGATTCCCGAACTGGAGATTCCCGACCTGGAGATTCCCGACCTGGAGATTCCCGACCTAGGGATTCCCAACCTAGGGATTCCCGACCTAGTGATTCCCGATCTAGTGATTCCTGACCTAAAGATTCGCGACCTAGGGATTCCCGACTTAGGGATTCCCGAACTGGAGATTCCCGACCTGGAGATTCCCGACCTGGAGATTCCCGACCTGGAGATTCCCGACCTAGGGATTCCCGACCTAGGGATTCCTGACCTAGTGATTCCCGATCTAGTGATTCCTGACCTAAACATTCGCGACCTAGGGATTCCCGACTTAGGGTTTCCCGAACTGGAGATTCCCGACCTGGAGATTCCCGACCTAGGGATTCCCGACCTAGGGATTCCCGGCTTCCTATCCCCGACGTAAGATTCCGAAACTGATGATAAATCCGTTAAAAAATCCCTAGCAAGGCGTTGGTAGCTAAAAATCTGAAACACATTGTCACTTTTCAAATTCCCAGCTCCAGCAGCGGCCACAGCACGGCCGAGCCGGCTAGCCTGGCCGCTTACTTCAGCCGCGATCTCCTAACCGCCGTCATGAACGGCCTCCAATGCGCCGCCTGCGCCCTGGCCGCATGGGAGCCGCCGCCGACGCCGGCTTCGAGTGCGGCAAGGGCGACCGCGTCGACCGCCGAGTCAGTAACGGCAGACGCCGCCAGCGCTGAGCTGCTGGACTCGCTGGTGCACGACCTGGGCCACGGAGTGTTCGCTTTCCTGTACATAGCCTGTGAGTCCCGAGTCGAGCGAGTTTGTGTGTTGGCGGCGTCTTTTGTAGTCTTAAACATCAAAATAGGCATTTTAGACTCATTAGCAACACCACAAATGGGATGGATTTGATTTCCCTTCTATTTCAGGCCAGCGCAGTCTGGATGGATTGGTTGCTCATCACCAGTTGCATCATCTGCTCAGCCTGATGACCGCTCCGTTTGTGTTTAGCTCTGTGAGTTGCGTCCAGAGGCGATTTATTTAATTATTACTAGTGTATACTCTTCTCCAAATGATTCATAATGATCTCACCTGGTTGCCTGGTATAGGGGTACCCCCTTACCTACTGTAAGGAGACTCTTTCATTCCATGGGTATTTTCTCACCCTACTATCATCTATCATCTCACTTTTTGTGGGTATTCTCTCACCTGCTGTAGGGGTAGTATCTCTCATACTGTAAAGGTATTTTCTCATTCTACAATAGGGGTATTTTCTCATCCTACAATAATGGTATTTTCTCATCTTACAATAAGGGTATTTTCTCATTATACAATAGGGGTATTTTCTCATCCTACAATAATGGTATTTTCTAATCTTACAATAAGGGTATTTTCTCATCCTACAATATGGGTATTTTCTCATCCTACAATAGGGGTATTTTCTCATCTTACAATAGGGGTATTTTCTCATCCTACAATATGGGTATTTTCTCATCCTACAATAAGGGTATTTTCTCATCTTACAATAGGGGTATTTTCTCATCCTACAATAGGGGTATTTTCTCATCTTACAATAGGGGTATTTTCTCATCCTACAATATGGGTATTTTCTCATCCTACAATAGGGGTATTTTCTCACTCTACTGTAGGGTATTTGAGTAACTGAGCTAGAGACAGTATTTGCTGTGTAGTCAAAACTCTTACAATCTCGCAAACTCGTAGAATTGGGGTGGCGATATCCACCCCACTCCCCAGCCTATCAGACCACCCGGGGCGTGTACCGGGCAGTAGGGGTACTGTTTCTCACGTTCTATATGGGAGTATCTCAACGGAGAACTATTATTTTCTCAGGTATTTTCTCACCCACGTCATGGGTATTTTCTCACCTACGTCATGGGTATTTTCTCACCCACGTCATGGGTATTTTCTCACCTACCTCATGAGCATTTTCTTCCCCAATCCAGCAGTCCGCCCAGCCAGCCAACATTCGCGACATGGTGCGCATGCGCAACGAGGAGGCCACTGTGCGCGGCTTGGCTCGCGTTTTCGAGATCAACGGCGCCTCAGGAGCCGCCGCCGCTGACGACGCCGTCCGCTGCCCGCGCTCCGCACGGCGCATTTTCTACACCAGCCTGGTGGACTGCGTGGTCCACCTGCCCGGAAATTTCTGCCCGTTGTGGCGCACCTCCGTGCTGGACGCCGTGCTGCTCGGGCCCGAAGGCCGGCAGGGAGCGGCGGCTGCGGCTGCCGCGACCGGCTCGACAGCCGATGACTTGGAGCTGCTGCGCGACTGTCTGGCAGTTCGGCTGCCGCATGCGGCCTTCCGGCTGGGCCGGGAGAACGCCGGGGCCGTCAAGCTGATAAAGTGAGTGGAGGGCTGGGGATTCTCTAGGGTTGGCCATCGTCCCTTATCCCCTGGCTATTGTCCCTTATCCCCTGGCTATTGTCCCTTAGCCCCTGGCTATTGTCCCTTATCCCCTGGTTATTATCCCTTAGCCCCTGGCTATTGTCCCTTATCCCCTGGTTATTATCCCTTAGCCCCTGGCTATTGTCCCTTATCCCCTGGCTATTGTCCCATGATCCCCTGGCTATTGTCCCTTATCCCCTGGCTATTGTCCCTTAGCCCCTGGCTATTGTCCCTTATCCCCTGGTTATTATCCCTTAGCCCCTGGCTATTGTCCCTTATCCCCTGGTTATTATCCCTTAGCCCCTGGCTATTGTCCCTTATCCCCTGGCTATTGTCCCATGATCCCCTGGCTATTGTCCCTTATCCCCTGGCTATTGTCCCTTATCCCCTGGCTATTGTCCCTTATCCCCTGGCTATTGTCCCTTAGCCACTAGCAATTGTCCATGAGCCCTGGCTTTTCGTGACTATACTCTTATTACTAATTACTATACTCTACACATGCTTACTAATTGTTCTCGCAGGGCCCTGCTGTCCCGCGATTCCACCCGCCACCATCTGGTATCCATGCCAGCTCTGATCTGCGTTGAGTCCCGCACCGCAGAGCTGCGCTACATTTTCTCAGGCAGCTCAAATCCAGCTGTAACACAGCGACACGCTGACTCAAGTTCGAGCAAAACTATCCAAACCAACCCCGAGTTCGGCCTAGCGGCCTGTCTGCAACTGCGGTGTCGAACTTGCGAAAAAAGCTACGGTAGATAATAATCTGGTTGAATTGTTTTTATGCGCGTTGTACACTACTTATCCCTGGCTGTAGTAGGCATTTACGCTTGTTTTTATCAAAGGTTACTAATTACATGACGCGGCATTATTAAATCAAAACATAGTCATAGTTACTCCCGCTGTTTACCTTAGACTTTGCCACCCTGGAAGAGCCGCCGCCGTCCAGCGAAGAGGATTCGCTGCATCCGAAACGACCCAGGCTGATCACTTCCCAATTGGCAGCGGCGGACGCAGCTCTTGCCGCATCCTTGGCCCAGTGCCAAGAGCTTCTAATGCCAACTACGGTGCGGTTTCGGGCCCCGCCCCCGGTCCGCATCGGCGGCCTGGCCTGTCTGCGCGCCTTGGCCAGCCACTCGGCGAGCCCACCGATGCCGGACGCGAAACGGCTGGCCGATCTGGTCGAATGCCTGCTGGGGCTGCTGGGCGAGGATGATAGCTTCCAGACTCAGCTGGAGGCGTCCGCTGTTCTGTCGGCTCTCGCTAGGCAGCACCGCGGCTCGGAGCAGTGGGAGCCGGTGCTGACCAACGCTTTGGACACGCTGGAGAACATGGCGATTGTTGGACTGTTTCACTCTGAGGGGCTCATCTTTGCCTGCTATCAGCTGGGGCTGTGAGTGCCTTGCGGGTCTGCTGATTTTTGAAGCTCTGCGATTGGAAATCAATCAAAATGAGAGGCCATGTTTTCAGTATTATAATACAGGGGGAGTGTTAAGAATTTATGGAGTCGCAAGTTGGCCGGAGCTGGCGGGGCGCTGCTGACTGGCGCACGAAGTTGGCCGGTGGCGCGCCGAGCCGGCCGGCGCTGTAGCCGTCTGAGCACCTTATGTCCCCCTAGGCCATCCGCCCTCGCCTCCTTAACCTCACCGTAACTGACACCAGCAGCGCACAAAAAACGAGTACAGTACAGTAAGAAAATTGATACGGTAGGGATAAACGAATAATACGGTACCAGAGGGACTGGACACCCTAGCGATCCCGGAGTCCTGGCAGACCGACGCAGCTGGCGAGGACCTCCCACAACATCTCGTGACGACGAAGGCTGAACAGCGGGATGAGCTCGAAGCGGAGCTGCTGAACGAACGAATCGAAGTTCCGTCTACACCAGAAACGACGGCTAGCTCCCTGTCGCTTCACCTGCGAGATGTCTCTGCGAATGAAGCGCAACACCTGCAGCAGTACCACCGAGAGCGCGCTTCTGGGCTCTTGCCGCGCATCCAGGTACAGACGCGTCATTGAAGTGAGCACCGACTCGATTCTCTCCTGCTGACCTGCCAGGATGTACTTCCTCAGCTGCTGACGGAGCCTCAGTGCATCGCCTATTGCCAACAAATTTCCATCGCCCCAAATCACCGTCGAGACGTAATGGGGCACTATCTCGTTGAATCCTGGGACATCTATCTGCATGGCTTCCTCCTCATTGTCTTCCGAGGTGCAGTCTGCTGCCTGCTCGCTTTGCTCGTCGTCGGAGATCCAAATGTACCCATCAGCCTCGTAACCGTAACTCTGCTCTCGCCTCTTCCGTCTGGTACTCTCTTCTCTATGCTGTTCTTCTTCTACTTCTCGCCTCTGCTGCATGCCCTCCTCGATGTCGGCAGGCACTTCGACGCCAGGGGGTGGGACAAGTCATGGCGAACGTGACGGCATTATCGCACGGTATTGACCCCTCAACCAGCTGGTCGTACATCGCTCTGCGATAGGAGCAGGACAAAATTCTGCCGGCCGTCTCGATCTCTTGAAATCGGCGGCTGGCGAGCTCCCTGTCCGGGTACTTGTCCGGGTGCCAGAAGAGTGCAAGCTGTCGATAGACTCGCCTGATCTCGGCACGCTCGGCCGAGTGCTGGACTCCGAGCACGGCGTACAAATTCATCTGCAACACGAGGCAGCCGCTTTGAGATTTCCTACGCACATCCCTAGCTCCCTAGGTTCGTTGCTAGAGCGTCATCAGCCGACCTTTCGGTCCCGTCGCTTCTACCAGACCAGAAACCGCACAAGGGTCCAATACCCAGTCCACCACCAAAATATTTGCTTAGAGAGAGAGAGGTGACTTGGAAACACAACGATAGCCACCTTAATCCGTGCCGTAAGGTGATTTTAATGACGCATTGACGAACTACTTGAATTACGCATTGGCGAACTGCTCGTACTCATGATGAATGATGCATGAGTGAAGTACTCGTATTCATGATGAATGACGCATTGGTGAAGTAAATTTTTAGCTTTTAATGATAATCGCATATGAAGCTGATGAGACTTCACGATGACGGATAACCCATTAGAATGTCACTGGCTGGCCATAGCGATCTGGCGGCCGACGCAACCTTCCGGACCTTTGAGGCTCGGGTGCGGCTTCCACTGGGTTATGGATAGTCTGCGGGCCGTCAACAAACTCCATCTGCTCTTCCAGCACCTCGGCGACTTCCTCGGCGACCTGTGGCGGCATCGGTTGAGGCCGAGTCCAAGGCCGAGTCCGCATCTCACTCCGAGTCCGTCTCGGCGACTACCTCCGGCGGTGCCGCGGTGCCAACTGGTGCTTCCAGGGCGGCCGGTCGAGCGAACTTCCGGAGATTGTTGAAGTGGACGAACTTCGACTTTTTACGATTTGACGGGTTTTCCACCTTGAAGAGCACCTCAGATCTTCTTTCGAGCACCTTCACCGGGCCGAGCCAGCTTACGTGGAACTTTGCGGCTTCGTCTGGTTTTAGGGCGCGGCAGTAGACGAAGACATGGTCACCCTTCTGGATATCAGATCCTCGGGTTTTTTATCGTACTGGTCCTTCTGTCGCCGCTGATAAGTATTCAACTGCTGTCGAGCAGCGCGATGAGCTGTCAGCAACTTGTCTTCTAGCTCCTTGACGAAATTTACATGCGACTCGACAGGCTGTGGCGGTTAGTCAGTCAAGTCTATCGGTAGGCGCATCTCCGTGCCATAGACCATGTAGTGGGGGGTATAACCCGTAGCTCTATGCACGCTTGATCGGTACGCCATTAACGCCGAGCTGACAAATTCTTCCCAGTCGTTTCGTCCTGAATCTTCTAAGCAGCACTTGATTGTGCTGCTTGGATTTTAGGCTTTTATTGA
The DNA here is from genome assembly GCA_002269645.1 of Macrostomum lignano. NCBI lineage: Eukaryota > Metazoa > Platyhelminthes > Macrostomidae > Macrostomum > Macrostomum lignano. The sequence goes on along the minus strand of NIVC01000094.1, from coordinate 930,638 downwards.
AGTTTTCTACTTGTCCATTTCCGCTCGGATGATAAGCTGTTGTTCTGGACTTGCGGATCTCGAGAATTCTGCACATTTCGCGCATCACTTGCGATTCGAAGTTTCTTCCTTGGTCAATGTGCAAAGTACTCGGACATCCATGCTGGCTAATCCATCGATTGAAAAGCGCCCTTGCCACCGTCCTTGCCTTCTGGTTGCGAAGCGGGTACGGGTCAGGCCATTTCGTAAACGAGTCTTGGACCGTCAGGAGATAAATGTTTCCAGCCTTACTCCGCGGTAGCGGCCCGACAATGTCCATCATGACGCAATCGAATGGTGCTGCGAATGTCAACGGTTGCAGGGGTGCTCGGTTTCGCTTGCCCGGCTTTGACTTGCAGCAGGTGGCACAACCGCGAATATATTATTCAATGGCACGAGACAATCCTGGACGCCAGTAGCGCTGAAGCACTTTTAATTTTGTCTTCGCATGTGGCCGCCTCCCACTCCCTCGTGTAGGGTTTTCAAGGTACGATCCAGTCTTTCGTGGCAGCACAATTTGATACTCGTCGCGCTTGTCTTTGTTCCTCACCAGGAGCACGTTCTCTTGCAGTACCAGGTCGTCTTTTCGAGTCCAAACAGCTCTAGCTAATGGACTCCAAGCAGTCGCGCTTTTATCTGGAACCGGGATTGAGCCAAGAGCTTCCTTTACTGTTCTTAAATCGTCGTCTTGATCCTGCTCGCTTGCCAGATTGCCGACTGAAAATTGTTCAAATTCGACTGCATTTAGTCCTTCCGGATGCTGCGCACATGAAAGGCATGTCTCCGCTCCAAAGTGTCTCCGTACTGGCTTCCTCGAAATTGCGTCCGCGTTGCCATGCAATCGACCTGGTCTGTGAACGATGCAATACTGAAATGGAGCCAACTTCTCCAACCAACTAGCAACCTGTCCCTCGGCATCACTGAAGTTTTTTAACCATTGCAGGCTGCTGTGGTCCGTGCGCAGACAGAACGCTTTTCCAAGCAGATAATATCTGAACTTCATGATGAAAAGTCACAACCGCTAGTAGTTCTAAACGAGTCGTGATTTAGTGTCTTGGACCCATACTACCATAGGCTCGTTCTGATCCATCTGACTGGACTTGAGAAATTACAGCTCCTATCCCCATCTTCGAACTGCCATCAGTATCGAGAATAAACTCTCCGGCATCTGGGGAGAAATCCGGATGAGCTATAACCTCTGAACTTGTCATTCGTTCCTTCAATGTTTCGAACGCCAGCTGCTGTTCCGTTTCCCACTCAAACTTTCTTTTGTTGTCTTTTGTTGTTAACCGAGTTAGAGGCGCTGCTATTGCGGGTAATAAAGTTCCTTTAATAGCCATCCAGGCCCAAGATGAATGCAGCTCCGTCGAGGATCGCGGTGTTGGCCAGGCCTTCACTTCTTGAACTTTCTCCTCATCGGTACTAATGCCAGCAGCCGACAGCGTGTGACCGAGAAATTTCACTTGCTTTTGCAAAAAGTGACACTTCTGGGGCTTCAGACACAAATTTGCTTGCCGTAACTTGCTGAATATTTCCTCCAGTCTTCTCAGGTGTTCATCAAAGACTGTTGACCAAACCAGAATATCGTCGATGTAGACCAGACAGGTCTTCCACATCTGCTTGTCCAATACGGCTGCCATCAACCTGGTGAATGTTGCTGGGCTGTTCACTAAGCCGAACGGCATAACCTTCCATCGAAATTGTCCGCGATGCGGCACTGCAAACGCCGTCTTGTCTTGATCCTGAGGTCTCACCCCTACTTGCCAAAATCCGCTGTGAAGGTCCATTGTCGAGAAGATCTTGGCGCCGTGTACTGCCTCCAGCGCGTCGTCGACCCTCGACATCGGCACTGCATCCTTGACAGTGACCTCATTCAACTTTCGATAATCAACGCACATCCTCATTTCACCTGATTTCTTCTTTACGCACATCAGAGGGAAGCTCCATGGTGACTGTGCTTCTTCGATCTGCCCTTTTTGCAGCAGCTCGTTGACTTGGCGATCTACTTCTGGCTGTAAGTGGGGAGGCAGACGACGAGGTGGAATCTTGATTGGGCACGCATTCTCGGTTTCATGCTCCACCACCGTAGTTAACTTGCTTGAAGTCTGCTTGGTCGTGAACACATCGCTGTAACTCCGGACAAGGATTCGAAATTCTTCGTCTTCTTCCTTCGACAGTTCGCAGTCGCCGTACGAGTTTGGTAGCAAGTCTGCTTCCGAAGTACTCTTGTCGCCTTGGACATTCTGTTTCTCCTATGGATTGTCTCCTGACTCGACGGCCAAGAACTCGATGGTGTTCAACGGTTCCGTGGATTCTAAGGGGTAGAACCACCCGAGCGTACAACCTATGCGCGAAGTCTGACTGGCTCCTCCGTGATATTGATGAGTCGAGTCGGCAGACGGCTGCCGCTATTTGGGATCACCAAGGCCTTAGCAAGCCAGCGGCCAGCTGCCAAATCGTTCGCTCCGAGGTTCTCAGTTAGACCGACGCACCCACTGTTGCGTCGTCCGTTGCTCTCCAGCCTTGCTGACAGAACTGCTTGATGACCTGGCGGTATCGTGCTGGACATTTTCGCCAAAATTCTGCAAACGATCGGACGCTCAGCTTGCCATCGAAACGGGATCGCAGTGTCTTCCTGCCTGGCCAAGTGGTCCGGTTTTTCATCCGGTGCGTTATGTATTTTCTCCTATCTCGTTTGTCCGGAAATGGTTACAATTCCGGACGAGAACATGTTTTTTTAAGGCTTCGTCCGGTTGCTTCGCCCGGTACTCATCTGGAATTTCATCCGGTAGTTCGTCCGGGCGGTTCCCGGACCAACAGCCGGACCAAAAGCGGGCGAAAACTGGACCAACGTGACTGCTGAACGAACCGGACGAGGAAGCGGTCCAAAAGCGGGGGAAAACTGGGCGAGTGCGACTGTGGGGCCGAACCGGATGAAGAAGCGGACCAACAACGGGCGAAAACCGGAAGACGGAATACTGATTTTGTTTACTACTGCTGCTACTACTACTACTGTTACTACTGTAGCCAGTAGTTCACTACGTACTGATTGTACATGCACCGTTTTTATAAAGAAATAAATTAAACGCATGAAACACAATTTCCTGTACAGTAGATTTATCCATTGAATTACTAAGAACACTGAAAGAAACAATCCTTCGTCGATTCGCGTTTATTCACGCTCCTCAAAACGTTGCTTCAACCTGCTCATACGATCAAAACGTAGGAAAGTCTGAAAGTCTGAACTATAAAAATCAGCCAATCCTTCGAATACAGTTCCTGCAGCATATCGACAGTGCCGCTACTGCCGGAATTGGCTGTCGAACTGCCGGCGCTCGCATCGGCCGAACTGGCAACTGTAGCAATCGAAGCAGACGGATAGATGTTCTGGTTGGCGCTACTGGGACCGTCCACGATGACAACAACTGTGCTCTCACTGCTCTGGGCGGATTTCTTAGAGCGCTTCGTTGCAGCGGCACCTGTACCGGGCTTCTTGGACCGCATTGGGACCGACATAGATGTACGCTTTTTGATATCCGAGATGCCGAGGTGGTATTTAGCCGTATCACTGCAACGATTGAACGCCCTGTTTAGATTGGCTTGCGTGTAGCAAATTTTGTTTGCGGCCAGCCAGATTCGCACCGCAGCCATCTTTCCTGGGTTTGCCACCTCTGATTTGCGACCCGAAATGCTAGAGCCAGCAAATTGTTCGTCCGTGAACATAGTGCGCAGCAGAGCGCGGAGGAGGGCCTGCAGGGCCGTTGCACGAATGAACGTGACATCTGCGTGCTCCGCATCGGACGGGGCTGGCACCTTTCCGAATTCTTCCAGTCGCCTTTGAAGATCCGCGCGCCGCTGAAATTGCACCTTGACGAACGGCTGCGTCTCCGAGAGCGACACGTAGCCGGACGAGGACGAGTTCTCCGAACAGTTTGCTGCCTTCTGGCTTGCAGTCAGCAGCGCACGAGTCTGTGCAACAGACAGATTCTGTTCGCATGTGAAACTGAGATCCTCATCGACCTCATCGGCCTCACTTCGTCTTGTTGATGGGCACACGCCGCTGCACCAACGGCTCCTCTCCGCTGCATGCTTGACTCAGAAGCTTCCCGATCAGTCAGGGACTGACTGGTACCGGACTGTACCCGGCCGGACGTGGCGTGGCAGAGGATGTCCGACGATTTGAGAAGCAGCGAGTTGCTGCGCTGCGCAGCTTCAACCAATATAGTGTTGCGCCGCTGCTCTGCCTCCAACTGGCGCAGCAGACTTTTCCATTCTGCTGGATACGCGGAGCTGCTCCGCCAGCGACCGATTATCCTCGCGCAGCTGGATCTCCTTCTGAGTCGCTGATTTTAGCTGTCCCCTATAAATATGCGGGAATTGTCCTGTTGAGGATCATGGCTTGGGGTGTATGTATGTCTAAAAATGTAAAAATTTACTCACGTAAAGTATCTATTAGCGCCAACTGGCGCTGGACTTCGACAGAGAAGCTGCGGCAGGAGCCACAAGTCCTTGGCAGCTCGACACTCGTGGAGTGAACATTTGTTAACGAAGCTGCACGCGCGGCTGCATTCTTTTCTGTGAATGGCCCCTGCACCAGGGTGCCATGCCACTTTTTGGCCGCGGTTCTACTGACTTTAGCCTTGATTATAAGAACTTCGCTGCCCACAGCGACGGGTATTGGCGAATCGCGTTGTCGGCCGACAATATCGTACGTGGAGACCACATCGGTTTTCTCGTGATAGTTGATATATTTGAATAAAAAAAATTTCCTCGTACTCTCTATTTTGTACGGCACGCAGTCGTACTGCAAGTATGCAGAAGTAGCGGAAGCAGCAGGATCTGCAGTAGAGCCCGAGTTCGGCGGCTCGGCCGAAGCAGCAGCAGAACCAGTAGCACTAGTAGAGCTCGAGGTCGGCGGCTCGGCCTAAGCAGCAGCAGAACCAGCAGCACCAGTAGAGCCCGAGGTCGGTGGCTCGGCCGAAGCAGCAGCGGAAGCAGCAGCCGCTTCCAGTTTTCGCCTTTTGGTGACGGTGGTCGTCTTCTCAGACACCTGTGTTGTCCGTTTCAAAGTAGACTTTTCGCTTCGTTTTTTTCACTTTGTTTTTTTTATCCTTTGGATTTACTTGAGTGGCCCATAACGATGCAGTTGTGCTGCGGGAAACGTTTTGTGATGTTCTGTAAAAATTTCTGTGGCTGACTTTATTGACTTAATTACAACTGAATTGAATACGAAAGCGAACTGTCCGTAACGGATGGCGGATGGCGGAGAGGAGAAGAGAGGAGAGGGAGAGAGGATAGGAGAGAGGAGAGAGGATACAGGAGAGAGGAGAGGAGAGGAGCACATAAGCCTTTCTATGGAAACTTAAAACAGTAAAAACAAAGAAAAAAAGACACAATTATTTCCACAAATAGAGAACTCAGCAGTTCTCCCAAGAATGATGTCTATTATCAGGGTAAGCCACAACTAACAGAAGAACTAAAATGCCGAAAATGCAATTCGGCAACCAAACTATAGGTTAGGCTATACTAGACCGCAAAATAGTTTCTGCTGCAAAACTTTTTCTACTTCTTAGCATGTCGCCTGCACCAAGTGCAGCCGAGGAAATTGCCTTGGCCGCAGACGCACTCCAAGACTGCAGATGCCGGCACCGGCAGCACAGACTGGGACTCAGACTGGGTGTCAAACATGTTCCATTCGGTGCTTTCATGGGCCCCGTCGTCAGAGGGGCTGCTGCCGGTTTTGCATGATGGTGGCGAGCCGAGTTGACATGGTCGACGACTAGTCGGAAGTTCCTCTGCGGACACGATCGTGTAGTCACGGTAGCTGCTCAACTTTTTGGTTCCGTAATTGCTCACGAACGTGGCTTCCTGTGGGAAGTATGTAACGGTGCAGACCATAATATTGGCGTGTGTGCGTGCGAATAAATAAATAAATGAATAATTGCCGCGAGTTTGACTGAAGTGATTTTATTGACTGAAACGACGCATTTGATGCAAGCATCCCAGAACATAAATGAATTAGCCACCACTGGGCACGGATATACGCGACGAATCTGCCCTGCTGCGATAGACAACGAGTAGCGACCGTGCAGATCGGAGTCGACATTGAAAAGTGTTGGGCTCTCAAGAACTGTCGCTCCTTTTTAAATATCCGGAAACGTCCGGCAGGCCGGCACGTTAATTATAGCATTAATTGATGCGGTCTCGTCGGAAACAGTGCCTGTAGGCAGCCGACCTGAGTCGATCACGTTAAGTGCCTCCACGAAGAGCAGCTCGTGTACACGCGCACGCCTTGTCGTTCGGCTTCTTGGATGCAGGATCGAAGATCTGCTAGAGGCATGGACTGGGTATCTCTTCGTCCAGCCGCCCATGACTGGAAATGCCCAGAATGCCCAATTGACATGCAGCTGCAAAGGCGTGAGGTAGAGAGTACCCATCAGATTTATTCTCTACTTCATTTCTACAGTGGAATATACAGTTCGTGGAATTAAAGGGATCCGATCGTGGAGATCAGGGAGGGGATTCCGGGGGAGGGAGCCTGCATGGGGAGGGGATTCTGGAGGAGATTGCGGATAGTGAGGGAGGAGTGCAAGTGTTTATGAAAGTTGTAAGTTGTAAGCGTAAAAGATAGAAAATGAACAAGCAGAATATGTTCCATACGAGTTAATTCTCTGTCTTATTGAATTGCTTTTGCTTACCTAGTGTAGAATAAATAAACGGACATGTATCGAAACAGAAGTTACAAACGAAGCACCGAATAAGCTTTCGCGCCTTCTTCAAACCCTTCAAGCAGTTAATATTCACGCAAAGCACAATTGCGGATGGGGCAACAAGGCAATTTTGCGGCCATACAGAACGCAGACCCCACGAAGCGCCTCGAGTCGCACGGCGACCGGTTCAATGCGTATGTCACCGAATGGGTCACAGCCCAGTCGCCTAACGTGGACGTAGCGGCAGCCACGATTTACTGAGGCTGCAGGAACCTGGTCCAGCGACTCCAGTGGGTCCGGCTCGGGTTGCAGCAGGGGCAGCACGATGATCTTCAGCATGACAGCGTCACCTTCCACGTCGATGGAGGCTACCCGATAGAATTGGAAGTCTGTTGGGGTTTGGTCGGTGACAGCCGCAAAGCAGGACGCGTCTCTCCTGGCGCCTGCAGGCCGATACGCACTGTCTTTCCAGCCAGACAGCAGCGAGACGGTTTGCCAGCCAACTTGTTGAGACTTCGGCCTGCGCAGGACCGCGCCCCCGACGGTGCGGAACTTAAAGCGGCGCAGGTCCCGCTCATTCTGCTGCCGTGGAACTTGCCGGCCTAGGAGTCGTGCTCTCGCTTGGATGCTGCCGATCTGGCGCTCAACAGCATTCACCAATTCGACATCGCTGGGGCGGGTCCCATGAAGACGTTGCGCCAAACGGTTGTGCATGGTTTCAAAGAGACCAGTCGATAGGCGATGCGCGGATCCAGCGAGGTGCACATAGGCCAGCAAGTGGCAGCACACCTGATGTGTATTGTAGGTGAGAGCCCGTAGCGAAAACAGACGCTGCAAGTTCGCGTGGTAATGCCGCAGGGAAATTTCCACGTGTCGCAATTCGGTTTTGGGCGCATAGTCAGCCGTCATCCAAAATACAGCGGAAGAGAGGACCTTGAAGTGGTCCATATGGGCCTTTGGTAGAATTCCGTCAAGAACGAGTGGCCCGTAAGCGAGGAGCCACATTTCAAACTCGTGACCGCGCATATTGCGCAGGTCACTTAGCGGAGGAACGGAATGCCGCTGCACGCAATCGGGCACGTAAAGATTCCTCAGTCGGGCGTCTACTTGGTCCTGCCTCGCGTGTAGATCTGGACACTGCGTTGGGCCACGGTCAGGCTTGTCGCGCCGAACAGAAAAAACTGCAGCATCTTCATTTTGCATAGGCCGATGTTGAGCTGATGCAGGTAACACGGTGGACAGCCTCGAACGAAGTCAAATCCGAGAATTTCGCCGAGGGGAGTGACCGCGGATTCCAAGGACGTCGCCGTTCGGATCAGGAGGTATCCGTTGCAGATGCAGTTCAGCAAGATGAAACGTGTCGGTTATGCTGCGTAGGACGGTCTGCACACAACCGAGACGGGCGGCTTCGTTCAGCTTTGCGGGAGTTATCTCCACGTCGTAGTAGCGACCACTGCCGGATGAGTGCAGACGTGTGGCAATGTAGCACTTGTCGCAACCGTAAATGACCGTACAGTGCCTCATATTCAGAGCGTCGGCCCGAGCGGGTGCGTCGAAGAGGGTCTGAAGCGGATGCAACCGGATTGTCCGTCGCACAGATTTGTCGTCTAAGTAGGTGACGCCTCGCGTGCGCAGGCTATTCAAAGCGCCGATGAAACAAGGAAGGAAGGCAGACGCGTGCAATTTCTTCTTCCCCGCCCATACACCACAAATGACGACATACTTCAGTTTGAAGCGGTCGTGGACTTCGTTGATGCTGATATACACGGGGCAGACTTCAACTCGGCTGGTAGTATGCAGCGAGAAGCCATCCGAGCTCAGGGTGTAGGACAAGTCCATTCGATCCTGGGGTTCAATCGCCTCAATAAACTCGGCATACATTTGGGTGGTTGATAAGTGAATGCAATCCTCCGGTTGTTGGAAGTCCACTGGAAAGGTGACGTTCAGCAGCAATCCACAGGCCTCGATGTAAGTCCTAATTTGCTGACGGATATCGAACACCCAGAAATTTGAGACAAGTTGAGAATTGGAGTTTCGACAAAGTCCTTCATTCTGGCTGCTGTCTCCTGGATAGTTACATCGACAGGAATTGCACACAGTCATGCACTTTGAGGAGCCGATGCAACTTTGGGCCTTTTTCAGAGTCCGCCACAACGTCTTCGCCGTCCGCGGCAACCTGTTGCCGAGGACGAGGCGGTGGGTTGTAGCCAAAAGCCGGCCGACTTTTTCGCGGGGAATCTGCAGGTCAATAGCGCAGTCATTGACCTCACAAACGGCAGCCGCTATGGAGTATATTGGCTCAGCCAGTACCCCATCGTGCCATGGGTGCTGGAAGAGGTCGAAGTTTGGCGGTACAGCGCCGCTGGCGTCGCTGTCGGCCTCGTCGCCACTTTCCTGGGTCGCAGCGCCACTGGCGTCGCTGTCGGCCTCGTCGCCGCTGCCCTGAGTTGCAGCGCCACTGGCGTCGCTGTCAGTGTCGCTGTCGGCTTCGTCGCCGCTGGCGCTGGCTGCCGCGACGATGCCATCGCCTGTCCCGAGAAGGTATAAGGGATTGAAAGAAGTAGTAAAAAAAGTAACGCTCTCTCTCGTTGCAGCCATGGGATGTATTCGATGAACAGTACATACACATGGCGTACGATTAACGCTGCCGGAGGGTTTCGGCTCGTGGGTCTGTTGAGTTGCAGAATCGCGTTGTATTGGGGAGTGGGAACGCGATGGCTGACCCTTACTTATGGCTGCTTTCAGCTTCTGCTCGAACCTTCGCTGCTGAATATACTGCCACCGGTTGCGTCCTGAGGGCTGCATGGACACGGACAACCACTAGGTGCGGGCTGCAATGCAAATTTGGGGAGCTAACGGTTAGTCGTGTTTTTCAGGGTGCATGTATAGTGCTCGCATCACACCAATGTTATCATATAATAGGTCAATGGACAATGTTATGCATACCTAAAAAGTACACTTCGTAGACTGCGAAGACGTAGACTGCAAAGACGTAGACTGTGAAGACTGTGAAGGCTTGCTTACTGCTCTCGCAAGATTTAGTCCGGTTTCCATCCGGATTTTGTCCGCTTAATCGTCCGATTAGGACCGGACAAGATTCCGGATGGAAAACCGGACAAAAATCCGGATCAAAACGGGTCCCTACGTGCGGAACTGAGCCGGAATTTGTCCGTTTTTTCGTCCGGTTTGCCAAGTCCAGCTTATCGACCGCGGCGTAGGCCGTTGTGAGGTTGAGTAGGCCAATCAAGTGCGGCCGCCTGGCTTCTTCTTCTATACCGACAGCCTCGCAGTACTCGTTGAAACTCTGCAGCCATAGGCTGAAATTCATCGTTGGTATGTACTTGGGCGGCTTTGAGAGTCGTGGGGCTGCTCGGTCGGCGTTGGCTCTGAGACGAGCAGCCAACGCATCGATCAGTTGGTCCATAGCTTGATCACCCATGGCCAAAGTCTCTGAATACCGTTGCTACTCTTTACTATGAGGTGGCGATAGCTATCGATCTCTGATAACCAATCAGTTGTCTGTGACCGAGATTCAATGTCTTTTGCGGTAGGGCAATAGCCGCAGGCGATAAGCAACAGTCGTTTTAGTAAGACAAAAAAGGTTAACAATATGACAGCAATTTTCATAGAAAGCAATTGAGCCGACTTTCAATCCTTGGGGACAGGGCCCCACATCGGGCGCCAATTTTTCGTAACCCGGGTCGGTTTGGGTGCCCAGTCCCAAGTACAATATGTTATACGTAATACAACAGGCGTAGTGGCGCTCTGCCTGTACTTTTATGGATACGAGCAGGCGTGGCGACGCTCTGCGATAATGGGTCGATCCCTCTGGTGTTGTGACACTCAGAGTTCACGCTGCGGCTCGAGGTGTGGTGACACTCTCGAGTGCTTCTAGTTTCGATACTGTAGGTTGTACACACTATATAAAGTAACCGGTACAGTACTACAATAATACTCAATATACAACGCTGCTGTGCTGCAGTGGTCACAGTCGCAGGCGTGATGACGCTCTAGCTATGGAACCACTGCTACGGCAAGGCCTCGGAAAAGCTAAAGAAGCGAATAAACTCGGGGTCTTACCGTTGCCAGAAGCTTGGAGCCCGTTCGAATATCGCTACCACCTGTCCGCTTTATTTGCTCGCAATCAATTGAGTCCTCGCAGTAAGAGACCGTATAGACACGGCTCGCTTGAGTATCGCTAGTTTAGTTTGGAGAGCTGGCACGGGGCGGAGAGCGGGGAGCTGGCTGGGCCAGGCTTGAGCACTATATACCACTTAACAGGGTAGAGGGGCAGACAGCGCGAGAGAGAGAGAGACGCCAAACAAAAGAGACGACCCCTCAGCCAATCAGCGTGCCCACCGAGCAGATCGATTGACTGGGGGCCAGAAAAGAAAAACACAAAAACACAAGCCCAGCCAATCAGTGGCCGCCGCGGGGAAAGACTCAAGCTGGGCCGAGCGCCCCCCCCCCAACCAGCCAGAACTGGTCTGGGGATGGCCGCCTAGGGCGCACGCAAAAACAACTCAAAAAGTGCAAGAGCACTCAACAGGCCAGACACCACACAGAGATAGTGTAGGGAGAGTGCAGAGATAGTGTAGGGAGAGTGCAGAGATAATGTAGGGAGAGTGCAGAGATAGTGTAGGGAGAGTGCAGAGATAATGTAGGGAGAGTGCAGAGATAGTGTAGGGAGAGTGCAGAGATAATGTAGGGAGAGTGCAGAGATAGTGTAGGGAGAGTGCAGAGATAGTGTAGGGAGAGTGCAGAGATAGTGTAGGGAGAGTGCAGAGATAGTGTAGGGAGAGTGCACAGATAGTGTAGGGAGAGTGCAGAGATAATGTAGTGAGAGTGCAGATATAGTGTAGGGAGAATAGTGCAGAGATAGTGTAGGGAGAGTGCAGAGATAATGTAGGAAGAGTGCAGAGATAGTGTAGGGAGGAGAGTGCAGATAGTGTAGGGAGAGTGCAGGGAATCCCAGAATTCCTAGCCAGTCCCAACAACGCCCAGGTCGGCGCCGGCCGCCCGCGTGCCCCGCATCTTGCTGTTGCTGGTGCTGCTGTCCGTAGCCGGCTTCGATCATCAGCGTGCCCTAGCTCTGGCGCGCCATTTCGGGCGCGATCTTCTACGACGGCGCGGCCTGTCGGGCGACGCGGCCGTGTCGGCAGTTCGCTGGCTCCTGGCTGAGCAGTTCCTGCGCGCCCTGGTGCCCTCGCAGCGGACTGTTCAAGCCTCCGGCGGCGCATTGGTCTCGGCGTCGATGGCCGCCGCGTCATCATCGGCCAGAGTCGGCGGCGCGGACGAGGCTCAGCTGCCCAAGTTCTACTCAGCGCTCTCAGTGTTCGGCCTGACCCAGCGGGCCGTCATGGCGCGCATAGCGGAGCCGGCGCTCTGCCGGGCGCTTTTCCTGGAGTGCTCCGACTTCAACATGGTTGCGCTGGAACTGCTTGGAGTGGACGACCAGCCTGGAATTGTTGCCCAGCTGCGGGCCAGGTTAGTAACTGCTCTTGTCGCATGCGCTCTTTAGTGTCCGCTTTTTGAGCATTTTGACGCCTCTGAAACATGGTGAACCTGACATTTGGCGAACATTTGGCGCTCCTGACAAATTCTAGTTATGGTGAACCTGACACATTTGGCGCTCCTGACACATTCTAGTTATGGTGAACCTGACACATTGGGCGCTCCTGACACATTCTAGTTATGGTGAACCTGAAACCTTTGGCGACCCTGACGCATCTAGGCGTCTGACACATCTAGGCGTCTGAACATCTTGACATCTGACACATCTTGGCGTCTGACACATCTTGGCATCTGACACATCTTGGCGTCCGACACATCTTGGCATCTGACACATCTTGGCATCTGACACATCTTGACATCTGACACATCTTATTGCTCTGACACATCTTAGTGCTCTGACACATCTTAGTGCTCTGACACATCTTAGTGCTCTGACACATCTTATTGCTCTGACACATCTTATTGCTCTGACACATCTTATTGCTCTGACACATCTTATTGCTCTGACACATCTTAGTGCTCTGACAGGTATTGCAGCCAATTTGAAATTTGCCAACTCTGGCCGCCCAATCCCTCAGAGGCGTGGTGCCCCACATGTTTCTCCACCTGTTGCATCTTCGAGCCCTGCACGGCGAAGACAAATGGGACGAAGGCGTCAGCCGGCTCAGCGATCTCACCGGGGCCAGCCTGAGCGAGCAGCTGGCCAGCGTTGACTCGGTGCGGATCATCCAGCTGCTGGCTGTTCACCTGTGGCACCGGCAGCCTGGCGGCCTGCTCTACGGATTTCGCTTCCTGCTCAGCCACCGGGTGGTGCCGCTGGCTGCGGTGGCTGCTGACGTCGGGGCGTCGCTACCGCCGTTTCAGGAGTGCACCGACGAGGAGCTGGCGGTGAGCTGCTGGGGGTTGGGGGAAACTGATTGATTAAAGAGATTGTTGGCTTTGGGGTCAGATACTGTTGGGTTTGGGGTCAGATACTGTTGGCTTTGGGGTCAGATACTGTTGGCTTTGGGGTCAGATACTGTTGGGTTTGGGGTCAGATACTGTTGGGTTTGGGGTCAGATACTGTTGGCTTTGGGGTCAGATACTGTTGGGTCTGGGGTCAGATACTGTTGGCTTTGGGATCAGATACTGTTGGCTTTGGGGTCAGATACTGTTAGTGTTGGGGTCAAATACTGTTGGGTTTGGGGTCAGATGTGTCAGATGCTGCTCAGTTCAGTGTCAGATGCTGCTCAGTTCAGTGTCAGATGCTGCTCAGTTCAGTGTCAGGTGCTGCTCAGTACAGTGTCAGATGCTGCTCAGTTCAGTGTCAGATGCTGCTCAGTTCAGTGTCAGATTCTGCTCAGTACAGTGTCAGATGCTGCTCAGTTCAGTGTCAGATGCTGCTCAGTACAGTGTCAGATTCTGCTCAGTTCAGTGTCAGATGCTGCTCAGTACAGTGTCAGATGCTGCTCAGTTCAGTGTCAGATGCTGCTCAGTACAGTGTCAGATGCTGCTCAGTACAGTGTCAGATTCTGCTCAGTTCAGTGTCAGATGCTGCTCAGTTCAGTGTCAGATGCTGCTCAGTACAGTGTCAGATTCTGCTCAGTACAGTGTCAGATGCTGCTCAGTACAGTGTCAGATGCTGCTCAGTTCAGTGTCAGATGCTGCTCAGTTCAGTGTCAGATGCTGCTCAGTACAGTGTCAGATTCTGCTCAGTTCAGTGTCAGATGCTGCTCAGTAGTGTCAGATTCTGCTCAGTACAGTGTCAGATGCTGCTCAGTACAGTGTCAATTGCTCATCAGTACAATACTCGTCAATATTTTCAATCAACACTGCAGAGCGAAGTTCTCCAAGGCTCCTACCTGTTCCCAGCCCTGGCTTACTTTGACACTCACCTGAACAGCAGCCTGCTGACTGATGAGGAGCGCCGCGAGGCCCTGCAGAGCATGCAGCTGTTCCTGAGCCTAATCGGTTCTCGCAAAGTCAATCGGCTGCGCGTTAAAATTCTCTCCACTGTGAAGTGAGTTCAGTTTTTTGGGTACTTTAATTTGAAAGCGTGTTTATCAGGAGAAATTGACCTTCTTTGTCATTGAACTCTCCCAGGATTGGCCTGCAGTTCCAGCCAAGACTGTACTACCTGGATGCCAACGCCCAGCTCTGGTTAACTTATGTTTCTCTGTAAGTCCTCAAATAATCGACAGTCGCAACTGTCTGCTATTATTCTCGTTTAAATTGAGCGTAAAACGCTAGTTTTGCTACTGACATACTTTTGAGTAGGCTAATTAGCGTTTTTTAATTTTATCTAACTATTTTATGAATTAAAACAGAATCGACGATCAAGACCTGTGCCAGATGCTGACGGACATTGTGGCTAATCTGCTGCCGGTGCTTGCCGACCACACCGAGGCCTTCCTGCCAGTGCTGGAGTACCTGGTGTTTGAAAAGCGGTAAATGTTTCTCGCAGCAATGAAGGCTTTATCGGAAGTGGGGGGATTAATTCTCACTAACTTTATTGGGGGTGGGCCTTCAATTGCACGAGTAGACCAATCAAGCCGAGATTCTAATTTAGCCCCAAATTAATGTCACTGCACTTGGAATCGAGTCTGGGCCGCTGGCACATCAGAGCGCCTCACTAGACCACTAGGCTACGGCCTCCTTAAGAGTGCCTATGCTTTGTTCCTACTAATTACTCCATCTTATTTGTTACAAAAATCCAATTAGTGATTTAATATTGGACTCAGACTAAATTTCCTTTTTCTCGATACTCCAGCGCCGTAACCAAGGACTCCATCGCCTGTCTGCACTTTCTGGACTCGATAAACTGTACTAGTGAGCGATTTAAACTTGTCCAAGCCGAGATTGAGAAGGCCACGCCTAGGTGAGCCTTCTGTTGTAGTTGGAAGGTGTGGGATTGTGACTTGTAGGGATCGTGAAGTGTGGGGCTTGTGACGTATGGGGATCGTGAAGTGTGGGGATCGTGACGTATGGGGATCGTGAAGTGTGGGGATCGCGAAGTGTGGGGATCGTGAAGTGTGGGGATTGGGACGTGTGGGGATCGTGAAGTGTGGGGATCGCGAAGTGTGGGGATCGTGAAGTGTGGGGATCGTGAAGTGTGGGGATCGCGAAGTGTGGGGATCGCGAAGTGTGGGGATCGCGAAGTGTGGGAATTGGGACGTGTTGGGATCGCGACGTGTGGGGATCGCGACGTGTGGGGATCGCTACGTGTGGGGATCGTGGGGTTTGGGGATCGTAAAGTGTGGGGATCGTGGGGTTTAGGGATCGTGAAGTGTAGGAATTGTAAAAATTGCTCATATAACGTTAGATCGGAAATCAAAGGGTTAGTGAAGTGTGGGGATTGTAAATTGTGGAAGTAATTTTGGGGTTTGAAAAATAAATTTAAAAATGAGTTTTAAGAAACCAAAGTAAAGCATTTCAATGTTACTGGAATTTAAGCTATTATGAATTAGAATATTTTTTTCTTAATATTTCATTACGCGCTACTCACAGTAGTTACCTTCATACGCTCTGCCTTGAAAAAATCCCAAACCAAACCAACCCGAAATCGTCCCTCCAGCGATTTGGAAGGCCGCCTACGCAACGCCCTCAACAGCGTCGGCCAAGAGAACAAAGACCTGCGCCAGCTGGCCCTGGCAAAACTGCAGCGCATCCTGCAGTCCAGTGCCGACCTGCTGTACGAGCAGGCGGCCACCGGGGGCGGCCTGCTGCCCGCCCTGTCCTCCCTGCTCGGCCGGCTTGTGGCGCTGGCGCCGAAGGTCTGCGCCGACGCCAGGCTGTCCCGCGCCCTGGCCGCCTGTCTGGGCATCGTTGGCGCCGTTGATCCGGCCAGGTTGGTTGCGCTGCTCTGCTATCCTTAGTGGTAGAAGTTATTTTCGATACATATCGGTAATCAATCTGCAAAACTTTAGTTGTACAATAAAAATTTGGATTCCATTTTCGTTATTAAAGCTGATTGCGCATTGACTTCTCTCTTTCTCCCTCTCTCCCTTTTCTCCCCTTCCCTTCTCCATCTCTTTCTCTACCGTCTTCTGTCTCTCCATCCGTTTATGGAGAGATTAATTTACAATCCTAGCTCTCTTATTTGACCCGGCTTTGCATGCACTAACCTTCATATGATACCTGACCTCTGCAATGATCACTTCTGTATCGTTAATAATAATAATAATAATTTAATACACCTGTCCTAATGGGCAAATGTGCAACCGACAGCTCAGCCGCAGTTGAAGGCTGCGTACGGCTGTTCAGTACACGGACTGGGGGTCGCCAGATAACCCTCAAATACCCCAGCTAATGCTGGCACCCATTTTACAGCTGGGTGAACTGAAGCAATGCAGAGTTAAGTGTCTTGCTCAAGGACACAAATTGTTCCGAGTGGAGCGAGAATCGAACTCCCGACCTTTCAGTCGTGAGTCCGACGCTCTAACCACTAGCCAACAACCCCTAGCTAGCCAACAACCCCTAGCTAGCCAACAACCCCTAGCTAGCCAACAACCCCTAGCTAGCCAACAACCCCTAGCTAGCCAACAACCCCTAGCTAGCCAACAACCCCTAGCTAGCCAACAACCCCTAGCTAGCCAACAACCCCTAGCTAGCCTACAACCCCTAGCTAGCCTACAAACCCTAGCTAGCCAACAACCCCTAGCTAGCCTACAACCCCTAGCTAGCCAACAACCCCTAGCTAGCCTACAACCCCTAGCTAGCCTACAACCCGTAGCTAGGCTACAACCCGTAGCTAGCCAACAACCCCTAGCTAGCCAACAACCCCTAGCTAGCCAACAACCCCTAGCTAGCCAACAACCCCTAGCTAGCCAACAACCCCTAGCTAGCCAACAACCCCTAGCTAGCCAACAACCCCTAGCTAGCCTACAACCCCTAGCTAGCCAACAACCCCTAGCTAGCCAACAACCCCTAGCTAGCCTACAACCCCTAGCTAGGCTACAACCCCTAGCTAGCCAACAACCCCTAGCTAGCCTACAACCCCTAGCTAGGCTACAACTCCTAGCTAGCCTACAACCCCTAGCTAGGCTACAACCCCTAGCTAGCCTACAACCCCTAGCTAGGCTACAACCCCTAGCTAGGCTACAACCCCTAGCTAGCCTACAACCCCTAGCTAGCCTACAACCCCTAGCTAGCCTACAACCCCTAGCTAGGCTACAACCCCTAGCTAGCCTACAACCCCTAGCTAGCCTACAACCCCTAGCTAGCCTACAACCCCTAGCTAGCCTACAACCCCTAGCTAGCCAACAACCCCTAGCCAGGCTACAACCCCTAGCTAGGTTACAACCCCTAGCTAGCCTACAACCCCTAGCTAGGCTACGACCCCTTCTGCTGCCACTTCATCGTATCCTTAAAGAGTACTCAATAAAGTGCATTGACACTAAATTAAGTACTTAGGTCTTTAGTGAATTCAATTCTGCTAGTTTATTGTAGTTAATCGATATGAAATATAACTCCAAATGAATTTTGACTACCTATCTATCTCAGAATTACCCATTAAAAATGACCCATCCCCTGCTCAGACTCTGCTCCAAGGAGTTGCTAGCCGAAGAGTCCAGCGACCGCGAGCGTTCGAATGTATTTGTCAACTCGCCAGAATTCCCAGTGACCCTGATGAAGGAGCTGGCTAGGCTCTATATGTTTGCCGGCACAACTAGGGATGAGGTGAGCCAGCATCTTTTTTCCGATCGCGCAATGCACGGTTCAGATTATAGTTAAATGAAATCCTGCAAAACCTGCAAAGCAGCTCTGCTATTTTGGAAGCGAGAAAGTTTTCTTATTAAAAAAACATGTCATATATCGCTTACTAAACGAGTAGTAAGTAAAGAACGTGTGAACAGTAAACTTTTTCAATGTGAGCCTCCTCGCGCATGCCTTTCACTTATTACAAAGCGACTCAGAGACTGCATCGACTCCAGACAATAAAACAATAAAACTTTACCTGTGTTTGAAGCGACTCTGATACGACCTTGGCCTAGATACCGTTTTCTCGGGTTATAGAACATATCTGCATGAGTCGATGCTCAGAAAAACACTGATTTGGATCTTCTAAACAATCATATTCTCCATAGTGTTCTAAGGTGGGAAATTATTTTCAAAGCATTTTGAAGAGAGATTTTAAATTGAAATCTGTGTGATGATTTAAAAACCAGAAAGAGTCATTTTTACCGTTTAAATTGTTTCGTTTTATTCGTTTTTTTCATTTCAATGCGCGCGTCACACTACTACTGCTATCGTCGCAGCAGTAGCCACTAAATATATTTACATAGCTACATGTAGATTAGAAAATTGCTTTGTTTTAATTTTCGGGCATGAGAAAGAGGTGTTTTTTGCAAACTCTCTGCTTTCGCATAGGAGCGGCAAAACACAGTGGAAACAAATCTGTCATTCAAGAAACAAGCAGCGAGTTGCAGGAGAGAAAAATAAGTAACAATACAGATTCCAATGCGCGCGAGGAAACCATGGCTGGGGAGGGAATCTCGCCTTTGTCAAGGGTTTAAGTCAAACGAAAATTACAGGTTTGATAGATATAGAAAAGTTTGCAGTGTACTTTGCTCTGAAGTTTATCAACAAACGATAGGATGCTGAGGAATTGATTGGGAAATTTTGTTGATTTTAAAACAACTAAATATATAAATTTTCAAAACGCAGCCAAACCAGTGCAACATGCAAGCATTGGAAACGCATAGAAAGTAAAAAATGAAAACATTGACTCTCTTTCTTCAGTGGTTTGAGACTTGGCTGTCTCCGGGCGGTGGGGTCTGTTTTGTGAATTTGATTCATTCTCTAAATTGAGTCACTGAGTGCTGGACAATGCGGATGAGGCTGGGATCTCCTGGCGCAGGATCTCCGATGAGGACGACAGAGAGAAAGTGAAACTGTGCGCAGGCGTGGGCGCTGCTGGGTTGTTTCATCGCCATCATCTCACATGACCGCTTCACTGAAGCTGTCCTGAGCTGCCGGCGCCTCCTGCCGCCCCATCCAGTAGGCGTACATATCCCTGCAATTGGATAGCGGTGAATAATATGAAATTGTGTCTACTGCTAGTAGGCTAAAAGCAGATGTAGCACAAATAATTTTATTTGTTTAAAATTAATCCAAGGCAAGGTTAATTTTTGTTTCCAGAATCCCCCCCCAACCATGTTCGAGAATCGCTCTAAACCAACCCTAAGAGTCGCTCTAAACCAATCTTAAGAATCGCTCTAAATCAACCCTGAGAATTGCTCTAAACCAATCCTGAGAATCGCTCTAAATCAACCCTGAGAATTGCTCTAAACCAATCCTGAGAATCGCTCTAAATCAACCCTGAGAATTGCTCTAAACCAATCCTGAGAATCGCTCTAAACCAATCTTGAGAATCGCTCTAAACCAACCCTGAGAATTGCTCTAAATCAACCCTGATAATCGCTCTAAATCAACCCTGAGAATCGCTCTAAACCAACCCTGAGAATCGCTCTAAACCAACCCTGAGAATCGCTCTAAACCAATCTTGAGAATCGCTCTAAACCAACCCTGAGAATTGCTCTAAATCAACCCTGAGAATCGCTCTAAATCAACCCTGAGAATTGCTCTAAACCAACCCTGAGAATTGCTCTAAACCAATCCTGAGAATCGCTCTAAACCAATCTTGAGAATCGCTCTAAACCAACCCTGAGAATCGCTCTAAACCAATCCTGAGAATTGCTCTAAACCAACCCTGAGAATCGCTCTAAACCAACCCTGAGAATTGCTCTAAACCAATCCTGAGAATCGCTTTAAACCAACCCTGAGAATCGCTTTAAACCAACCCTGAGAATCGCTCTAAACCAACCCTGAGAATCGCTCTAAACCAACCCTGAGAATCGCTCTAAACCAACCCTGAGAATCGCTCTAAACCAATCCTGAGAATCGCTCTAAACCAATCCCGAGAATCGCCCTAAACCAATCGATACCAGAAATTGTATCTGAGAATCCGCTTCAGTCCTCACCGAAGTTGCGCCGCTCCTCCCCCATCCTCGCCGCCGACGGGTGCCGGGTAGGCGTCGTCGGCCTTCTTCAACGGCTGGCACCAAGTTGTTCCCCCAATTCCGGTTGGCATTGTCAAGCCTTGCTGCTGCTGCTGCTGCTGGTGATGCATTATAGTGGAGGCTGGCGACGAGGCCGCCTGTGGAGTAGCCTGGCAGTTGCTGCTGCTGTCGCCGCTCGGCGTGTCCGCGCTTGCAGTTGGCGAAGGAATGCTGGCCGCTTGTTGTCCCTGCTGGTAGCCGGAGGCGTCTAGCTGCTGATGTTGCTGTTGTTGGCCGTATCCGTGATGCTGCTGCATGTGCTGCTGCTGGTGATGCATTTGAATTGGATGCTGTTGGTGCTGCATGTGGTGCTGCTGAAGCTGGGCGGAGTAGCCGCAGTGTCCGCCGACAGCCGGATAGTGGTTGCGAGCCTGCTGTTGCTGAAGATGTTGCTGCTGCTGATTTAAGTCTTCGCCAGCCTGTGAATTTAAAGAATTGGGTAATCGGTTCAGAGTAGGAATACCAAAGCCATGGAGCCATAAAATACCAAAGCCATGGAGACATGGAATATCAAAGCCATGGAGCCATAAAATACCAAAGCCATGGAGACATGGAATATCAAACCCATGGAGACATGGAATACCAAAGCCATGGAGACATGGAATACCAAAGCCATGGAGACATGGAATACCAAACCCATGGAGACATGGAATACCAAACCCATGGAGACATGGAATACCAAACCCATGGAGACATGGAATACCAAAGCCATGGAGACATGGAATACCAAACCCATGGAGACATGGAATACCAAACCCATGGAGACATGGAATACCAAAGCCATGGAGACATGGAATACCAAACCCATGGAGACATGGAATACCAAACCCATGGAGACATGGAATACCAAACCCATGGAGACATGGAATACCAAAGCCATGGAGACATGGAATACCAAACCCATGGAGACATGGAATACCAAACCCATGGAGACATGGAATACCAAACCCATGGAGACATGGAATAAGAAGGCCATAGGCCGTGGAATGCCATTTATTATCCCATTAACTCATTGCTCACCATCATGCCTGCACCAGTATCAGTCGGACTGGCCACCGGATTAGGGTAGTACATCATGGCCTGATGCATCTGCTGCTGATGCTGCTGCATGGCCTGCTGATGCTGGAGGTGCTGATGATGCTGCTGATGGTGATAGCTGTAAGCGGAATGATGCTGATTGGCCATCACGGCGGGATGCTGCGGCTGCTGCTGTGGTTGCGATATGTGGCTTTGCTGGTGAGGCTGAGGATGCTGATGTTGTGGCTGCTGCTGCTGCTGCTGGTAATACGAATGCCTCTGCGCGAATCCCGGTTGTTGATAGTAGCCCAGGTCGATGTAGGTGGTGGCATTTCCGTAGCCGAGCGGAGTTTCCTGCAAGGCATATAAGTTTCAGAATCAAATTCAAGCATTTAATTTCAAGATGCAGTTTGCATCCGGTATCCGCTTACCATTGACACCATGCGGGCCTTGTAGGCTGCCAGCTTCCTCAGGTACTCCTTCTTGGCCGTCTCAGTTCGCTTCTTGTAGTCCTGCGTGTGCGTGACATAATAAATACATATATCGATAGTGTTCAGTTTGGATATTGGAATTGACTAATTTGGTACTTAGGTGGCCGTGTGAATCGGCCCGCATCCGTGAAGTGTGCGTGAGTAATCGAGAGAGAAGTGATTGAATAGGAAAGAGAGAAAAAAAACAATTTAGAAAAGTTGTCTGCTTTTGCCACAATGCTGCGACGCGTTTTCGGTGTCTGTGGGAATTCTCCACGATGTCGTCCCAGTGTTTGGAGGGAATATGCGGGATTGGGCATTGGGAGTCTGCATCTGGGATTCAATTGTTCTCTTCAATTGAATGTCTGACTGTCTTGGGGGGGGGGGTGGCGTCCATTCATTGTGGCTGATTTATTGAAACAAGAAATTGAGGGCTGCAGGAGTGAGAGAGAAACTGGAAAGACTTTGCAAGTCTATTTATTATTCTCCGACTCCCTAATTGAAGGCCCAGAGCCCAGTCTTATTGCCTGAAAAATCTCCCGCTGTGCGTAAAAAGCAGAGTTAACTTTGTCAAGGGTCATTGGATTGGGAAGCGCAACCAATTATAATATTTTTATTTGTCAGCAAAGCTTTGCTGGCACAACACGGCCAATTCAATTCTGACTGGTCATCTGGCACAGAAAAAATTCAAGTCGCTTTTGTCAAATGGAAGTGCTAAAGATTCAGCGTCTGTTTTGTCCTTGATGCGGGCAATGCTGGGGCGGCAGCAGCAACAACAGGAGCGCAGCTCAGTGCTGGTCCCTGTCTCGCAGGATCGTGTGTTTTATATATATACTTCAACTAGAATTCGTAAACCAATTTTATATAGCTTGTTATAGCGTTATAGTTGCAGCTGAGAGATGAGTGGCTTGCGATTTGGAATGCTTCTGAGGGATTTCGTTGAAAGCGCGCTTTGGGAAGCAGAGCACTGAAGGTGAAGACGCCGAGCCCGCTCTCATCCCCCACACACTCTGTCTTCTCTTCCCTGCAGGCTTCGGTTGTTGTAATCTGCCGCCTGCCACCTGGTGGAAGCTGATTATTTATTCACACTTTCTCTCGCCACTCCCTGACCCGTCCCAGCTGCGTGCGCCGCGTTGCTGTTCAGCCAACGCAGCAGCAGCAGCAATGAAGAGTTTGGAGGGGCAGAGTGGACGATTCTAAATTCACTTCTGAGTTGTGCTTTCAATTTCCTACTGTAATTATTGGCTTACATTCGAGACGGCCAATATTTTTAGCCATAGTAATTTATCAGCTCAGTGTTTTCATCAGAAGAGGTGCATTTAGCCACGCTTGCATCAGCAATAACGGCCTCTTGAGCAACAGTTTTTCGCAACAAAAAAAGTTTGCTGGGATCGAATTTTTTAGATTCTGCAACCCAAGCCATGAAAATGTTTTGCATTATTGACAACCTTGGGGGGGGGACTTTTTGTCAAGTCAAGCTCGCCTGTCTGTCATCGGCTCAACAGTCGCTTCTCCCGCCGTCGCCTCTGCCGTCCACTTTTTTGTCTGTCACTGCTTTATGATGCGTTGGGAAATCCTCCCCTCTCCTTCTTTACTTTGGCGTGCTCTTCAACCGACCACTTTCCCTCCCCCCCGTCCGGGCCTCAAGCAAACAGTTTTGCCTGGCAACTTGTCCGCGCACAACTCTAGCAAACTTTTCTAGCTGCTCACCGGCTATTTGTCCCACCAGCCTGCACTGGTAGTGCGGCCTAGAGATATTGTGGCTGAAGTTTAGCCTCAATTGGAGAATGCGCTGTTAGAGAAATAGGAAAAGAAAAATGAATGATGAGGATAGATTGACAGGACGGCCCTATAGCGCGATGCTGAATGCCTGAAGAGTTTTCTCTCTCCCTCTAGCCTTTCCTCCTTCTGTTCTTCTTCAAGCGATTCCTGTGACTGGCACAGCTATGGCAGTGTAGTGAGCGCAATTGGCGTGCGCGCTTGCCTGTCTGCAATTGGCATTTGTTGTTGTTTGAGACAGATTGACTTGGCAATGTTGACTACTACGTGTTTAGCCTCTAATCAATTTTTTACACTCTAGCTGTACGAGCGTATTTTATATTGCTAATTTTCTTGCGTCAGCTTTGTCTTGAGTTGTGCGCGCGCGTGTGTCTCTTCAGATTAAATAATGACTCCATTGGGAATTAAGTGAGCTCCCTGCTGGTGAGTTCAGCGAACCGTGCGCAAACTGATTGCCAAATTGGGGGGGGGGAGCACTGCACTACTGAGCTTTGATTTCGAAACTGCTCCCTATGGGATAATTAGGAAGGCTTGCCTATTGAGCCTCGTCTGACTGAATTTCCCCCTGAAACCTAAGCAGCCCCTGGGAGAAGATACCTGTGTGTACAGGTAAGCTTCTAGAAGACTCGATTGCTTTAGTATAGATATCGAACAATGCCGTTAGTTGTTGCAGTTGGCCTGGAATCTCCTCCAGCAATAAACAGCGACCGACTTTATGGCGCGCTCTCTCTCTGTCATCTCCCCCCCCCCTCGGGCGCCCAGGATGCCTGGAGCCGCAGACTGCTTCTGCAAACTAGCCTGAGATCCCTATCACTCCAGCGATGATTCTGGAGCTGAACGGCTCAAAGCTCAAAGCTCCGTGCCCTCTCGAGTTTTATTAGCGGTCTCGGGGGCTTGAAATCAGACTGAGGACACGTGTGCCTTAACAGCGGGTGCAGCTTATCTGTCCGCTCCCATCTCTGATGCGCGCGCCTGTCTGCTCTGCTCGACAAGTTTTATTTTCTTCTCTAAAGCAATTGTTAACTTGCTTGTATGCCTTTTCTGCTTTTAAGCTATTAAAATGCTTTGGCTGGTCTATAGATGTTCTTATAATTGTGTTTATTGCTTGTCTCTAAGGTGGAACCGTTGCAAGGGCTTTTAAAGCAATGAGAATTTTTATTAATCCCTGCTACTATAGTATTTATGTAACAGTGTAGCCAGTTCAAACGATTCAAATTGAAACCTTCCCTGTTCATTTATATAATTGCAATAGTAGTGTTGCAAGAAACGATTTCGACGATCCCAAATGCCGACTGCAACCTAGCCGTGTCTTTCAAGCATTTCCCCAATCAGTTCAAAAAAATATGATTTTGAATGGGTTCGGGCTCTGCTTTCTTATCAACTGGCTGGGATCTGATGACAAGCCGTGGAAAGAGAGAAGGGATTTAAATGTTCTCCTATTGCAACATATAAAGATTTAGGCATTTAGTCTAACTGAACACTATCTTAGACGGAAATCCCCACTTGGAATCCTGTTCTCTTAAAATCCTTTCCTCTCCTATGGACCGTGCAAATTCCCGAGGAATATTTAACGAAAAAAACTCTTGATGAAGAAGTTTTGATCCTCTTGGACTGCGAAAAAAAGCTTTATCTGATTGCAAGTGTGCTCAGCTAGAAATTGAATGAGAAGCGATGAGGCGCTAGTGGACGTTGGGTGACTCGCTATTGTTAAGCCTGTCTATGGGTCGCGTGGCTTCGATCATCAATCAAATTCTTGTTCTCCAATATCTTATATCCCCTCGGGTCTTTTGTTTTCTTGATTTTGATGGTTGGTGTCGGCGGCTTTTCTGTCTGGCTTTTTAATCTTTAATGACATCGGACTTGATAAAGTTTTTTATGACCCTGTGAGCTGGGAATCGCTGACCTTCGCAAGTCCGACTACATGAGAGCATCAGATCTCTAACAAGGCTGGTGTACTCACATTCTTGTCCTCCTGGTCGAGATTGTCCCACATCGAAGCCACCAGTTTGCTGATCTCGCCGAAGCTGGCGTCCGGCTTCTTGGCCTTGATCTTTGACTGGGTGTCGCGGAAGAACATGGCGTAGGCGGACACCGGCTTCTGCGGCTCGTGCGGGTCCCTCTTCTTCTTTTTCTTCGGCTTCTTCAGCTTGGCCACGCCGCCGCTACCAGCCGGGGCTCCAGAGCCGGCGCCATGGCGCAGCAGGTGCTGCTGATGGTGCAGATGATGATGGAGCTGCTGGTGCTTGACGCAGCTGCCATCATCCATGCCGCCTCTGCCTCCGGGCGCGTCAGTTCCGCCGCTGCCACCGGCGCTGCCGCCAGACGAATTGTTGACGAGGCCAACCTGCTGACCGATGCCGCCACCAATCTCGGGCAGCTCGATGATGGCGCTGGCGGGCGGAAACTGCGGCGTGGCGGCCACCGCCTGCTGGCTGGCTGGATAGCAAGCCAGCTGCTGCTGCTGATGCTGCAAGTGTTGCTGCTGGCTGGGATGCTGGTCCCTGTGGTAGGCGCTCGGATAGTGGCTGCCACCCCAGGCCTGCGAAATTGCGTGTTTGGCATTAAAGGAAGTTATTGGACGTGCATATGCTAGCAAATGGGCTATCCATCATTAGTTATACAATAGGCCGTCCATCTGTACCAAAACAGTTCATTTTTGGCACTGATTGCGCGGTCACCAAGCCAGGACTGCGCCGTTGTGACCCGCCCGCACCATTAGCATATATTGGTGCGTCCACTCGGACAAGTCAATTTGTCTTTTCTTGTTTTTCGCCCTTTCGACCTTTTTCAAAGTGTTTGACATTTCGTAGCTTTTATACCGGTTGCGAAATCAATGCCAAAATCTGGGAGGTCATGAATAATTCCTTTCTAAATTGCTTGTGGCACTCTCAATCATGTCATGTTGCGAATTAAAATTGGCTATACTGAAATCTATATCGCAACTGGGTCGCAACCCGGCACTTCAGACGATTTCTTAACAATGCAATACAGTCAACAAGTATATTGGAAGGGAGAGAGAGACAAAGCCTGAGAGCCCCCACCCGGCAACCGAGCTCGGGTCTTGGCTTTTGAGTGCCCACTTAAGAACCCGCAAACCTTAATCGCAATCTTTTCTCCCGTCTGAAGACGATGGTTCGTATATATAAGGAAAGGGAAGTGTTGCTTTTGCTTGAGCGTCTCTTCTCTCCTTTCTTTTGTAAACTTTATTGGCGTGTGAAAGTTGGCAGAAGTTTGGCGTAGTCGGCGCTCAAGTGCGCTGGGAACTTGAGGAGTGAGGAGTGAATGAGTGAGGTTTGAGGAACCGGTGGCAACGGATTTATAGTGCGGAGAATCGGGGATAAAAAAGCTACTTATAGGATCCGTAGATTTTTTGTCTACAGACCTCGTTTTTAATTTCGGAGAGCAATAGTTGTCGAGTAGCTGTTGTAGAATTGATTACAGTCGGCTCTTACCTGCTGTCCGCGCGAGTAAGCGCTGTAGTAGTCCATGTGCACCGCTGGCTCTTTCGGCCAATTGCTATCAAACAGAGCTGCCGAATAACTTATTCCGCTTCCGTCGCGGTCAGTATTGCTGCTATTGCTGCCGCTGCTATTGTTGTTGTTGCTATTGCTATATCTGCTAGTCGGTTCCACGCCGAGCATTAGTATAAATATTGGTTCACTATTGTTTTTCTAAGATTACTGATGAACTTTGGTCAGGAGCGAGAGAGAGCGAGATCGGTTGAGCTGAGAATTTGTGTTATTGTGTCTTCCGAATTTGAGTCCTGCTCGCTCTAATAATTATTCTCGTTTGGCCCGGCAGGTTGGGGTGGGCGGTCGGGAAGAGAATGGAGCAGGCCTGATGAGGCACTGGGAGAGGCTGCGCCCCACCCCCCGACTCAAACTCGGCTCCGAGCCAATGGGCGCGCGATCTCGAGAATTTTGAGCAGCCTTTAATCAGCCTTATTGAAGATGAAGTTTGAGAAGGCCGGCGCTGGCGGGCCAATGGGTTTGTCGCGTCATCTCCGAGAAATCGGCTTTGGGATGCGAATTCTTTTTTCGGAGCAGTGCGGGACAAGCTGACCCGGTCTCACACAAACACTGAGCCCACAGTGCAAACAATACTGCTCACGTCTCGGCGGCTCACGCGTGTGCGCTGTGTGTGACATGCCTGCAGAGCTCAATTGGCATGCATATCTATGCACACAGGGCCGAGCTTGTGTCTGCTGGTATTGCTTGTTTGCCAATCCACCTAACAACTAATTGGCTAAATTGCTTTATTGTCTTCAGTTGAAGATTGCTTGCTCATCGGCAGCACCTTTATAGTCATTGAGTGCTTTTCCCAACTTGACGTTGACTTTAGAGGTTTGAGGAGGAATTCCCCTTAGATATATGATAGATATTATCCCAAATATTCTAGTCGCTAAGGGCCTGGTATTTTTTCAAAGCGGCTCAAACAAAAAAGCTGTTTGACTTCGATTTCGCGTCCATGTGAAATCACCTTATGGCTCGCGGGTGTTAAGTGGCCCTGCAAATACAGAGGAGTTCACCCACCCGCTGCTCCTTTCTGCGCCTTGGCTCTGGCTGATCTTCTGAGCTTCTGCTTTTAATGA